>CM034466.1:22997617-23547617 GCA_019925255.1 Litchi chinensis
ATACCTTAAACATTGGAAGAGACAAAATTTCCTCTGGAGGCAGCTTTCGCCCTTCCAATTCTTCGGGGGTTGCAAAAGGTTTAATATCTGAACCCTCTTTGTTGGACTCCAGTTCTTCGGTATTCAAACCCTCTATGTAGGGCTCCTCTGCTTCTTTAGTATTGCTATTATCCTTCTGTTCATTCTGAATTACTTTGGGAGCAATTTTGATCTATCACAAATCCAAGATAAAGAATTTAAATATTCTGAAAGAGAACCATCCTGCAATAAATAGTGTCAGACAAGAATTAACCTGTAATACAGAATTCTTCTTTTTTATCATAGGAATTTCTTTCGGGGTTAGGGTGGAAGGTTTCACTCCAACAGTCTCATGAGCCACACCCTTATCAATTGCAGGGCCAACAATATTCTTTCGCCTGGCACGTTTTCTTCCCGATTTTGCTGTTCCAAAACCTCCAAATGAGGTCTTGTCACCAACCTCCTAAAATATTGTATTGATAGTACAATAATTAACAACTGAATGAAAAACGAGTAAAAGAGAGACTTTTGAAGTAAGAATTCAAAACAAGAGCTAAAGCAAGCATTTGTGAGAAGTAAAAGTCCAGCAGCATGCACACATGCACAGAAAAAAAAAAAATATACTTTTCAAAACAGCATAAAAAATAATTGAATTGTTTCCCATTTAATGGTCCAATTTAGGAGGAAATATATTCCCTGATGATTGTGATATATGTCACTCCTGAATGACAACTTAGCAGCAAGATAATACCTCGTCTGAGGACTCCATCTCTGACTCACTGCTAGATTGACCAGCCAAGTTCTGCTTTGCAGATACAGGTGGAGGAGGTGGTGGTTGTGGTTCTGGTGGTGCAGCTACTGGAGGGGGCAGAGGCGGTGTGGGCAGAGCCATGCGAAATGGCGCTGGAATGTTCATTTTGTTCATCAAATGCAACACCTAAAATCAAAAGCCCAAACTGTAAACAGAAATGAACACAATATAGTACCAGTTGCCAGACCAAGAAAAAAAGTACATTATGCCTTTAATTTTATATAATTACACTTGCCCTCTTATACTTTTCAAAATCTAAAATACCCATCTACCATAGGGAGTAAAATGTAAGACGCTCGTATTGGGTAAGCATAGGCCTTTAAAGTAAAAGAGGGTAAGTGGAATTTGATAAGTCAAACTGGAATCAACATAATCATCTAAAGCTCTAATTATAAGAACCAAGGAAGAGAAAACCAATATTTCATTCCAGTAGCTTTGCTTGATATTAGAGGCAACCTGGGTATAAAAGCGAGGAACAGCAATAAGAGCATTCACAATATTGGTCAGGATATTTCCATCAGGTGGGGGATAAGCATATCTGCAACACAAACAGGTCACATAATAAGATGTAAATATGTAGATAATGAAAGCTGCAAATGCCATGAAAAGTGGAATTAATTTGGAAGAAGCAACAGAATAGATAAAATATAATAATAATAATAATTTATTCAGATGGCATAACTTGATGAACATTATGCTGTCAAATACTTTGTAGTAGCTTTGATTATATCTGTAACACAAAAAGACTCTATATGGCTGAGCCCTCTCTCATCAATTCCATCAGTCGGATTTCATAAGATTTGAATGGAATATAATACCTATTTGTTATATAATTTAAGTTTGGTTAAAATACCCCGAGCTAACCTGAAGCAACAAGCATACAAAACAGGAACACTCTGAATATGATTTCATAATATGTGTTTGCATACAACAAACCAATGTTTTGGTTGAGCACATGATGCAGCATGTAGTTTTATTCTAATAAACTTTGCATTAGTTGGCTATATGATATCAATGGCTGAAGAATCAGTATGCTAAATCCAAGTCTTTTCGAATATCCCTTCATACACTGTTTGCATACTATACATTTATGTCTGTTTAAACCATGCATCCGACCACTTTATGGGTTATAGGTGCTTCGAATCTGTATACTCCCAGTCACAAAAGCAACAGTATTTAACAATATACAAAAGTATAAGTGCAAAGAATAATCTCTACTTAGATGTCCATGACAACTTTCTCTCTTCCAAATTGATTCATCCGCATTGATTTCCCGAATCAAAAAAATATTAATGGCTCAATTCATGAGCCATTAATGAGTGATATTAAAGAGAGCATTAACACCATGCATGCAAAGATGCCTTACTCTCATCCAGTTGTAATACGTGAACAAGCTGTATGTTAAAAGGAAACTTCAAAGAAACAAAAAATAAATAAAATAAGCTTACTCAAGGTGAGGAGGAAATGGATAGTCTACACCAAGTCTTGGAGCAATTGCTTCACTAGCTGGTAGAGATCCCGACTTTAAACCTTCACTATGGTCCTTGTTCATGCTAGCCTCCTTCATCAAAGATTTGGGCTGAGCTTCTATATGTTTAGATTTAGTATCCTCATTCAGCTTACGAGCTCTTTCCACCTTTAAAACTTTGCCAAGAAACCTCAGCCTGATAACCCCAATAAGTCAATAATTAAATGCCTATTTTAAACAGGGGACGATCAGCATCAACAAATCAAAAAAATATACAGAGGTTGAGATTTGAGAACCAAACTAACAAATGGAACCCTTATTCGTTTTCCTTAATAAGTAAATTAATCATCATAAGAAGCAAACCTCAAGAGCAACTGAGCTAGTGATTACAAAAGTGGCTGGAAGAAAACGATGAAAACAACAATAATAAATATAAAAAAGAACAACATAAACACAAATAAGGAATGGAGAGAGCGAGCCCCCCTCAACAGAAAAATATGAAAAAAGCTATCAAGCTTATGTTATAATTGATCTCTTCCAGGCTCCATCATCCCATTTTAAACACGAAACAATGACACATAGGTAGAAACTAACCCATTTAACTGGCGTTGTCCTTGCAAAGCCAATGCTTCATTTTTGAAATCCACGAATGCACAGTTTCTCAGTCTGCCTCAAACAAGAAAGACACACAGCATTATTTGGCGCAGCTTCTATCAAACAAACAACAACAAAAATCCTGACATTAACAACATTTACTATTCTGAATTCTAATCCATCAACATACAAGAGCAAAAACGACATAGCACACAAACAAGTAATGAAGCAGTCAAAATCAAAACAAAGACAAACCCACTTCCAAAACCAAAAACAAAAGCTACACTTTTAACTAATTTGATCGAATGAGAACAAAAAAACCAATTGGAACCCATTAGAGTCTGAGCATACCCAGTAAAGAAAAGCAGGAGTAGAATAGTGAAGCGGTGGAAGAAAAGTGGAATAAGAGAGAATACCTTGGAGAAGAGCAAGGGCGGACGGAGGAGGCGCCGTAGTGGGAGAAGATGCGAGAGAGAGTGTCGACTGGAATGGCTTCAGGGAGGTGTCGAACGAGAAGGGCCAGCCGATGTATCCTCTTCGCTTTGCTCGGGTATCTGATGGTGATGGTTATAGTGCTGATAAGTCATATCTTGCTCTGCAACGTTTTGGAACCCAAATGGAAGGGCAGCCATTCACGACACACTCGCTTGTTTGCTTGGTTCTTTGTTTCTTCTTCTCCTTCTTCTTCACCTTCATGAGAAAAACCAGCCGACGCTTTTGCGGTCACTTGTGTTCTCGGTTCGGTCCAAACTTCCGGGTGAACACCAAATTGTACGGGAGACCCGGTTGTTTGACTAGTAAATTTAGAAATTTACAGTCGTAGAGGGTTTTTAGAAAGGGATTCGGGTGGCGTTAGAACAACCCTTCTGATGGATATTGGTATTTGTGGACTTCGGTGTCAAAACCAGTAGAACTGGAAATGGGCGCAACCCAACACACCCAATATAAATTCAGATAAAACCCAAAATTAAAATTTCAACTATAGTTTGCTTTTTATTTCTCTTTATTTAATATACTACAAATATATTTCAATAATTTTATAAGAGAGTGCGAGTATTGAAATTTTTGTAGTTGACTTGAACCTAATTTAATGCCCTAAACTCCTAATCAATATCTGTCTCATGAGAAAATCTTTCATGGGATAGAAAGTGTGAATTCCCCTATCCCCTTCACACACGATTTGATAGAAAGGGTGAATTGATGACAAATTACACTTAATCATGTGGACTCATCAATTAACATTTCACAATAGCTAGATTCAATGAATAGAAAAATTAAAAATAATCATAGATATAACATGGTTGGTAACCACACTTCTCAATAACACCGAGATCCTCAAGTTCAAATCCCTCCCCTAAGATAAAAAAAATGAATAGGAACGTGAAAAAATAATTACGGATTGGGTCTCACTAATTAACACATGAAAATTAATTTCAAAGTAAAACTTCAGAAAAATTTTAAAGAATTAATTCCAAGACCTACATATGGGTTGGTGCTTCTTTTCCTCTTACTAAGCATGCATAGTATATGTACCAATCAATATTTTTATTTGCAATGTGAAACAAATCAATACTATTCAAATCTAATATATGCTGGCATTTGACTTCTTGTTATGGATACAACGTAATGTAGGTGAAAAATTGGGCATGTTTTAGACTTTTTATTCATGTTAGTTCATCAAATTGATGTATCGGAATCGATTTAATAAGTAGAAAAATGGAAAAAAATACTTCACATTTATTGGCTTGTTAGGCTACAGGATTGATTTGCCACGATGAATGAAAACTATGTTGAAATAAAAAAACCCAAAGAATAAAAGTCCAAAATGATAGAGTATTAACATGAAATAAATCGATAAGACATCAACCTAATGTCTTGCATTATATTTGTCTCATTTTCATATTTCATGCATGGCTTGGGATTGATTAAAACTTAACTGTATAAGCTATCAAATCAACAAATTAGAATAAAAACCAAACAAGCAAAAAATTATTAGAAGATATACAAAGAATTTTGATCAATCGATCCGTATGGTTTCATATTAATTAATATACGAGTTCAAAAAATCATCAATTTGAACACCTCAATTAAAGACATGACATTGAAACTTAATTATTATTAGCTATAGAAGAAATGGAAGTCTTATGGTTTCATATTGATAATGGTGAGGTGTTCAATTCTAATAATATTGATGGCGACACTAATTAATCAATGAATGGTTTGTTGAAAAGAGTTGGCTAAAATTAGGTCACCAATCCATTCTAGTAACAGTCAAATTTTTAATTAATAATATTGATCGAATAACCGTCATTATCATTTTAGTAACAAAATCGGAGATGATCATGAATTTTATACGATGTAACTAAGCCCCACACATCTTTGATTGAACAAAAGCTACCCCGAATAGGCCATTATAAACTACATGTTTGAATCAAAATTTGAAAAAGTAAAGAAAAGATTCTCTATAGATCACTATTTTAATTTATGATGTATTTGAAACTACTTTAAATGGGAAAAAGAAAACTTTTGAATGAAAGGTGTTTTATAAATATATTTAGTTTTTTTTTTTTTAACTCTCTTGAATAGAATTTTTGTAATTTCAAAAAAGTACATATACTTTTTAACCTTTTTTCTTCTTAAAAAAATATTTCAAATAAGAAATTAATTAGCAATAAAATTAATTAAGAAATTTATCAAAACTTAGCTAATATACTTCTAAAAAAATTTAATTCAAAATTATTTCCCTTAAAGGTAAAACCAATTTAATTAATTAGTGTTTCGTTAAGATTCCTATTTAACATTAAAAATAAATAAAGAACAACTTTAAAAATAATTCACACGTATAAAGTTATAATTTTGTTTTTAAATTGTTAAGGATCTAGCATGCCATCTCTCGAGTTTGAAAAGTTGGCTGCTATCAAGAGATAATAACACTATAGGATTGAGTGAGGTTGATGTGACAAATGAAAATAAAGTTCAAATAATTAACATGCCCATTGAAATGTAAATAGGATACTTGATTGAAGAAATTGAATCACTGTGGTTTCATACTAATTGGGCGATATCTGTGGGACACTAAACATAATTTGTCATCATTACTTTACGAGTCTTTATTTTAAGTTCACTATGTGTATGAAGATAACTTTCAAAACAGTTCATAAATATCCTTCAATTGATTATCTATGTCTTGAAAAACAATAAACATTTTTTTTTTCTGTTTATATTTTTTAATTCCTCTTAATATTAATCACAAAAAAAAATCATATGAGATTGATCTGGTAATATATTTCTCACATTCATATTATTAAAGTTATGAGTTTGAATTATACTTCTCTTTTCAAATTTTAAATTACTTGTAATAAATCAAATAACAAAAAAAAAATTATCATAAAAAAAATTTGGTGAAACAAGCATATCATGTACCGTAGCTATAAATAATATTTTTATATTCTAGATAGTCAAGCACTTATATGTACCTTCCGTATTAATAAGCCATCTTTTGAGCAGTTGGCCTAACATATTCTTCTCTAATTCATTTGGGACTCGGGGGAGGACAACAATCATTGAACTCATGACCTTAATATGTTGATAGACACAATTTATCATTGAGCCACGTCAACTTTTATTAGAAATATTCTGATGGGTTCTTTTTGACCTATGTGCTAATGATTCAAATTAATTATTCAAATACTTAATTACAAAGAAAATAAGCTTTCTTGTTATTGTTATTATTATTATTTTAATGCTGGAACAAGTTCATATATTAGCTCGGACTATATAAAATTTGACTCTACGACGCAATTCAAAGAACAATTTATATACAGAAGGAAACACCATTTTATATGGGATGGAAAAATATCCACATATTAAAGGTAAGAGATGTAATATTTAGATATAAAACTATGCATCAACTGCTCCCGTTCTGTATCTGACAATGACTCTCGAACTGCCTGCCTCGCCCAGCCACAATAAGGTTTCTTCTTTAAACATAACAAAATACATATATTAATCTTGTACATGTAAGAATAGAAGCTGATACGGTTGTGTATAATTTATTTTAAACAGAGGGAATGGAATCAAATTCGCAAATCAAAATCAAAGAAAAGTGGGACCGGATGAGCCGCGGGAGGTCAGCATCGTAGATTGGAGTTGGGGACCACGTGGCGAACATCCAAAGGATATGGAATATAGATGACATAAGATGACACCAAACGACAGCGACAAGGTCTTTCGATGTGAGAGACAAGGTTTATTCTATTCATTGGAGAAACTTCCTAGTCTATGCTAACAACTACATAAACTGCCGCGTCAGTCGGCGTCTATTCTCTGCCATCACTCCCACGCTGTTTCCCATGATCTGCATTAATGTCTACTTTCATTTATTTCTAATGTCTGTGTTGTTAGTTTCATCAATTTCAATATTTGAATGATGATAGGGAATAACAAAATAATAATGACATTCACACTAACTCCTTGTGCACGGTCCCACCTTTCATTGGTAACAAAATTTCAAGTCTTCTTCTACGTAATTAATCCATATATAGAGAAAACTCTTCTTAATGTTTGTGGGAATGGTATAAATATCTTCAGGAGTAGATTTTTTGAATTATAGGTCATAACAAATATTCAGATTATTTATATAATACTTAATTTCGTTTTTACACTTGATTTTTTACTTATTTCATACCGAATTTTGAAAATGGAAAAAGTAATAGAAATTCATTTCTAATTCATTTAATTTTCTTATAACCGAGATTATATTAGTAGTCAGATGTTAGAGTCCAAAATTTAATTAATATTTTAATATTTAAGATTATGTTTGACATCAAATTTATAATTTTTTTAACATCAAAATTGGTTTTTCTTTTTTTTTTTTTCCTAAAAAAAAATCCAACACATAGTATTATTAATCATAATTATTATTTTAACGGAATCTATATAATTAAATTCATATGTATTCATTATTTTTCACTTTGTTTGATCGAAGATAGATAGTTTCCTTTTTAGATATTTACTATAAAAAGGTTAACTATCATGAGTCATGACTTAAGCATTCATGATAAACTTAATATAAAGTGTGTTAATAGATTATTAGCATGTAAATTAAATCATCAGTCATCTGGGCCTAGACTCTAGATATATATGACTATGACTTGTTTCTCTTTTTTCGTTTTCTAGGTGGGACATAGCTTAAGAAAACAATTAAAGGTGACATGTCTGTGAATCTTTATTAAAGTGAGTAGAAGATATTATGTCTAAACAAGATTATATTCTTGCGATCACATTTCTTGTACTATCTATGCCTTTTTCATTCATTTCCACCGATGAACTACAGCTCTCAAAATACAAATAAAAGCATATAGATAATGAAGGATTATAATATATATTATCTTAATGGATACTTTTAAAATACAATATTAAAGGTTGTAAAATTTTAATAGAACATATTACTTATTCTTTTAAAATTTAAAACTTTTACAAATTCTCTTATACCTATATTATAATTGTAAATATGTAATCCAGATTTTGTTTTAAAGTAAATAAAATCCAGATTATATTAGGTAGAAAAAGTAGAGGAATCTGTTTTTGTTTATAAAATATTTGGAAAATGAGAAGTGGAACATGCATGGCTTGGATTCTAGACAATCTTTAGTCTTTAAGAACCATATTGGCATATTGTCCCTACCAGCCTTTTTATGTCCATCGTACCTTGTAATAATTTTGTTAATTAACGTTTAAACCTAAAAATCTTATCATTATATAGTAGAATATGAAAACTAAAGAACTTTTATAGACTTTTCAAAGATATGATCCTGATAATAGGCAATACTGGAGTGTACATTCAAGTGCGTGCATGGTTTGCTTCCCTCCTCTTTGTAATGGAGGTCCAAATCGTATCTTACTCACAGATTAAAAAAAAAAAAGGTATGAACAGACTTAATTTGCTAGGTATACAAGCCAAAAAAAATTTGACAAGTCTCTAACATTCTGTATTATTATTATTATTATTTTTTGGTAAAAAGAAAAAAAAAAGTTAAGCGATTTGAAAATATGATAAGAACAATAAAAATTGAGGTAGGGTAATAGTAAATCTCTTACATTTACGTAAACAAAATTATTAATTTTAATCACATCCCTCTCTTAACTTTCAAATTTGAAATAGCTTGACCCAAAAAAAAAAAAATGCAATGAAAACTTCTCCTATTTTCTTTTATTTTTGAAATATATCATAAATTTTTCGTTTACAAGGAAATTAATAAAAAATGCAAATATTTATATGTACTTATACTTAGGCAACATATGAAAAGTCCAATTACAGTAACTAGAGGGAGACTTTTGCGTCTATTGGTTTTCTCTCTTGATGTCATTGTATAATGTGGTTGTTAGAATTTAATATTCTAATTAGGTCTTTAATGAAATATTAACTTAAAATCTTGAGTTAATAATGTCACTATCTAGTATTGGGCTAGAATTTATATTACAATGAGCAGTACTATAATTTTCAAAATTCTGAAAATACCAGATTTCAATTAAATTATGACATGATCTTTTAAGAAACAAATAATACTTTTTTAGATAAATATAAATACAGTAAAACCAAATGAAATGTCTTTTTAATTTGTGGGTTTTGACTGGTTTCATTAATAATCCTTCAATGTCGTTGAACGAGAAATCTTGAATTTGAATATCAACCCACATGAACATGTGGATATAGAGTAAGAAATTTTGAGTCACGAATCAAAGCCTCTTTATTTTACTATTATCCACATCTAAATATGTAGCCACTAGAAGCTACGAAAGAGACGGGCAAAACATGGTAAATTTTTATTATTTCGATCAACAAAGAAAAGAAAAAAAAATAAAAATAAAAAACCAGATATGTACATGCATTGTATTGTGAAAACATGCAAATCTTATAAGATCAGATTTTATTCCATACTTTTGAAAACAAAAAAGAGAAAAGTAGAGTATATATATATATATATACGCACAAATTTCCAATTCAAAAAGTCATAGAACACATCTCACCTTCAACATCAAATCCATGTTGCAAACATTTTCTCTAATGCCATAGAAAACGTTAAAATAAAACTTATCCTGTAAACTTCTAAGAAGTTTCCCATTGTTTTAGAAAATTATGACACCATTCCAGAATGTCTTGTTTCCTCGTGCATTTTCTGTTTGTCTATCGTTTACGAGTAGTTATTGTCTAGTGCCAACGTTCTTATATTTTTACATTTTAGTTTTTTTTTTAATTATAAAAAATAATATTTTTTATGCATAAAAAAATATAATAGATAACATTTTTCTATGCAAGTGGAGCAAGTCATGTATGAAAACAAAAACACCCTAAGGAATTTGTGAGTGGAAATTAATCAAATCATTAATTAATGATGTTATATGCTTTGAATTATTAATTATGTGACAATATTCTATCTAATCTACATCTATGTTTTAGTATTATTATTATTATTATTATTTTGTGTATTTAACCTCATTAATACGATTATTCTTTTGTCAAGAACGTGGCAGGAGATTAGGTTAAAAATTGATTAGGTGTTAAGGTATTTTGTGAAATTTCCCATCATTTGCTAGCTATGATGTCTCTTCTTTGATATGAGAAAGAACATATACGTGTTTATACAATGACTTAAACGTGTTTGGGTCTTTTCATAATGTCTTAGTACGTACTTGTAACAAGGTTGATAATTAAAAAGCAAAATAAACTTGAGATGTTGAAAAATGATTACTTCAAAATTATTTACAAATTTCTCTAGAGATCTGTAGAACCATGTTTAGTGATTTTTTAAAAAACATTGTGAAAATTATGTGTTTGATGCAAAGCCCTTTTCTTTAAAAAATAAAAATAAAAAATTGGGGGGGTGGGGGGCAACTATAAAATAACACTTAAAAACATTTTTTATTAAAGAAGAATATTCATTAAAAAAAAAATGATTCCATCAGAATTTTAAAAATAAAAATTAAGGATCATATAAATCACTCAAATAACTTAAATCAACTTATATTAGGAGTAGATGAAGATGGATGACCTAGATATTTGTCTAGTTTTACAATTGAAAGCTTTGTTATTTGTTTTTTGAAAACGATATATATGTATATGCGTTATATATATAATAATTGAAGTCATAAACGCCGACTAACTTTTTAAATCATTCACATGCAATAATTATCCCTAAATCAAAGTAATAATTAATTAAGAAATTGAAACTGAGACCTGTGTAGTGTGATTTAATAGTTGACAGGAAGAGAAGGAACTTTAAATCTTTTTCAACAAGGAATCTAATTAAGAATATTATATATATCGGTGTTGCTTCATATATAAATCTTTACCCTTAACATATATATATATATATATATATAATTGATTTATGCCAGTACTAATGCAGGTTTCTTTTCTTCGAAAATTAAAGGCAAAAACACACCTGCAAATGCATAAAATTGAAGAAATATACAATGAATTTTTATATTTAGAAAATTGAAGAAATGTTTAGAAAGATCACTAAATACATATCAGCGTTCTTGATCGAATATTTTTATGGAAAATGGTTTTGAATATAAGGACAAGAAAAGCAAAAGAATCCAAGAAGTGCCTTTAATTTTAAAAGCATCTATACAAATCGGTTATACAAAGTACTTCAAATATTTATTTATTTATGTATTTACTCATCTAATGAGTATCAAGACTAAAATCCAAACATTATGCTAAAAACTTAAATATATTAGTTAGAGAAAACAACATTATGCTAAAAACTTAAATATATTAGTTAGACCATAGTTTTCTCTCCTTTCTAAATGGTTTTGCTGTGTGCAAGTGACGCACGGTCACGGGCAAGAGAAATGGTCAAAAATCGATGTCAAGCCTTTACATGATAGGTTATTAACTCTCTTTGCAGACATTCATTTTCTTATATAAATATCTATTAGAAGCAATAACTTTACAATCAAAAAAGTGTACGCTTGATTGTAATTTTCATTGGTATATATAAACAATTTTCTCCTTTTAACATGAGATTTATCTTTTGTTATCTCTCTAATTCCAATAAATATTACAATTTTGACTATAGCAAATTGAATATTAAATTTGACCAGACCGTATAGACACTTTTTACCAGCAAACCTGCTTTCGATAATATAAAGAAAAACACTTTTAATCGTAATAAAAACTCTTTTTTCCCAAAAAAAATGCCAGTCGGTGGGCAGTTTAGGTGGGTCGAAGTTAAAAGAAACTGAAGATTTACGCGGAGAAGAGGATGACAAGAAGATGAGCTAAGCTCATGCTACATGAAAACAGCAGAAGCAGAAGCACAAAAGCAGGAAAAAATAAAAAAGCTAGCTAGAAAGCAGAAGCGGAAAGCAAAGGTGGTTTCCGTAAGGGATAACGATGTTGTAGTAGTAGTAGTAATCACGCGGTGGAGACAATTCATTGGTTGGTGTCGGCATGTTTTCATGCAACAAATCAGGGTCTTATATATATTTCTTTATTTATTTAATTAATCTCGTCATTATGCAGAATACAGCTGAGAATATTCCCTCTTCCTGTCTATTTAATCAAGTAATTAAATTAAATTATAAATTAATCAACCGCAAAATAAGATTAATCAAAAATGTTATTGGTTTTGCTTCAGATTATTAAAATAAAAATGAAGGTTCCCTAAAAAGAGGTTAACTTTCCTGCAAGTATGAAGAGAAGAGGAAGCTTTGCTTTGAATAGAAAGTAAATTTAATTTGGCTACTCACCACCATATCCACCACCACCACCTCAAATTCACATGATTTATTATTATTATTATTTATTTTTTTATTTTTTGCAGGTTTTCGTCTCTTACGATAACCGATTCCATCTCATGATCACACATCTATATAGCGTATGCTATTTCCTTCAACTTGCACGTAATTTCTGTTTTCTGTTATCTGCCTTTTTTTAGTTCTCTTTTCCTGAAAACTACTTCTTGATTAAAGGTGCTTTTGTATATATTTAAATGGACCTACCAACTTTTACCCATTATTAATCTGATCATCAAAACAAATTAACATGTTATTGGATAAGAACATGGCTACTGTACAATGGTTCATGCTATAAACATGTTCATTTTTGTATTGCTTGTATTACGGTTATCTTATTTCCCTCGTTTTTATTGGGAATCCAGCATCTGAATCTAAACGATTATGAAAAAAGAATCCCTTTTATTGGTTTACGAAACTAATCAGAAATTTCCTTTAAATTTTATCACTAATGGATTTGTACTAAATGATGTTATAATAGAATAAACAAAACTTTATTTCCATTTACGTTAGGCAAAAAATAGTCATATAACAACTTGATATTAAGAACAAAATTATAAAAGAACATATACAAGATTATGGAATTTAAAAACAAGAAAATAATAATAATTCAATAGAAAAAGAATAGAAAAATAACAAATTAAAGCTTGCATAGGATCACAGCCTCTAACCCAATAAAAATAGGTCCTTAAAATGAGTGTTTGTGCCCATTTTTCCAACAATTCATACATGAATAATTTCAAATAAATTAACAGTATGCAATCGGTAAACGGATAAAAATTAATATTACAACTTAGTGATGAAATCTAAAATATTTTCGAATCGGGCAATCACAAAAACAATCAAGAAGTAATGGTAAAGCACATGTAAACAATAATGACAACAAAATAAGTTTCTTAGGACAGAAGATTAAGCCAATGTTCAAGAAACCTACATATGTATTACTCTTATCTGTTATTGTCACTTTGTTTAAAATTCTTTGAACTTGAAGAGAGGTATCTTCTCCATAGATTCAGCGAATACACCATGTGATTCATCACAAAAATGTATACATGATGATACATATATCCAGTACTTAATTAATCTCAATTAACAGGTTACTGATTCAAGTGTACATGTCCACTTGTCCGATTTCTTACCTCTTGAATGCGATGGCTCCTCTTCTTCTAATTCTTCTTCGACAAGAGAAGAGAATTCAAAACAGTTAATTTAGACTTCTTTTTGAAACATTTGATATAGTCCTTTTTGACCCCTTTATAAATTTGTCTAAAGAAAAAAATTAATTGATCTCAAGTTCGGTTTCTGGTGCAATTCAGCTGGTTACTGTATTTAAAGAACTTGAACATGGAAAAAAAAAAAAGAACTAATATATATTGCACTAATATATAGAAAGAATAGATTTACATGAATGTATAGATATATATAGGTTCATGGAATCTTTCCTTTCTCTTTAGTATCTATAATATGCAAAGGTATTGACACCATGAATATGTCTCTCTCTATACAAGTATTTTGAGAATACAAGAGCTTTTAACTTCCAAGCTAATATGTATTGTAATTCATAAAATTAATTTAATTTACCTAATGGAGAAGACTGTTCAAATGATCAAATCACAAATATTCCTACAAATTTATGAAACAAAAGCAAGCCTGATTTAAGCTATGGGATCAGTAATAAGTATTCTTCATTAGTAGTCTCCCCAAAAGCTGTCCAAATCGACAATGGAGCCGATGGCTGGACCCTCCAGATGATCTTCGAAGGATTTGGTTGCTCCCATGTTGTTGTTGTTGTTGTCTACTTGCTTGGAAACAACAGACGAAATCTCAGTTGTGTTCATGTCTGTGCTGAGGCCGGTGTCTTGTGATCGGCTGATCATGGATTGATCATTCGATGAGAATTGCTCCACCTTGCACTGCTGGTTGTTGTTGTTGTCCCATCTGGATGTGTCATTGTTGTTGGCTACTAGTGCTCTCAAGATGTCTTGACCAGTACTAGTGCTTCTTCCTTGGTGCAAGTAGCCAGGATTCAGACCCGTTTGGTAGCTGGAGAAAAGAGGAATTTGGTGGTGATAATTGGAGGAGGTGGTTTGTGTTTGGAAATTTGAAGTGCTTGGAGGCTGAACAAGGAAGTTGTTGTTGTGGTTGTTGTTGTTGTTGTTGTTGATGGTTGTGGGGTGGTAGTTGTTCATGCCTTTGAAATCATAATCACCATCTGTGCTAAAGCTTGAACTTGGTCTATTGTTGTTGGAGTAATTTGGAGGATCCATAAGAGGTGGAAGTGAAGAATAATCCAAGAAATCCTCCCCAAAAGAGTTTATTCTAAGAAGACCAGGAATTGGAGCCTTCTTGATCCCTGAGTTCTTGTGGAAAACCCTACACACAACCCATTCATCCTGTAACAAAGCATCCATCACAAACACAAAGCCAAACAATTTAGTCTAGATTCTTCATTAGCACACAAAAGCAGAAGCTAAAGGGAGGGAAAAAAAAAAAAGAAAAAAAAGGAGGCCCCATGAAAGAAAACTCCCAACCGACATAAAAAC
Source organism: Litchi chinensis (assembly GCA_019925255.1). Classification (NCBI taxonomy): domain Eukaryota; kingdom Viridiplantae; phylum Streptophyta; class Magnoliopsida; order Sapindales; family Sapindaceae; genus Litchi; species Litchi chinensis. The sequence continues at coordinate 23,012,856 of CM034466.1, forward strand.
AAAAGTAGAAAGGGAAAAAATAAAAACTGAAAAAGACATGATAATCATGAACTCTAAAATACCCCCTTTCCGCTAGAATCAATCAAATGATTCATGAAACAGAAAAGGGTGATGAATATTTTTATTACCTTTGAAGCTTTGTTTGGGAGATTGCAGTAGGAGAATTTGCCTTCTAATCTGTACTCATGCATGACCCAATTTGTCTTCTCTCCTTTCGGTGCTCTTCCTTTGTAGAAAACAAGAGTCTTCTTCATCCCAACAAGACAATTTTTCCCCTTGTATATCTCCTTATCTTTGCCTGTAGCCTTCCAGTATCCGGCCTCGGTTGCTCGGTTTGTTCTCATACCGGTTGGATATTTCCTGTCTCTCTGGCAGAAGAAGTACCATTCTCTCTCTCCCATCTTTGCTTTCTCTACAGAAACAAGAATTGAAAATGGTAAATTAGAAACCAAAAACATATATATATATATATATATATATATATATTGCAAAACAAGAGGAAAAGCAATAAAATATGAAGAGTCTCACTAGGCAAATCCCATGGTTCACACTTGTTCAAATCAACTTCTCCAACAGCACTTGCACTAAAGCTGCTGTTCATGACTTTCTCTGTGAGATAGTGAGATATGATCTCCTCATCTGTTGGATGGAAACGAAAACCGGGTGGTAGATCGATGAGGTCGTCTCCTTTGTTCACAACTGTGGCTTCTTCCATTGAAAAATACAGAAGAATTCTGTATATTCAACCCCAAACAACAAGACCAATATATGTATATATACACACAGAACAAAAAGGCAAAAGAAGAAAAGTCTCTACAAAAATGAAGCAGAGAAAAGGAAGAATTATTTATCGATGGGAAGATAAGAGAAAGCAGTTAAGAAAGTAGAAAAAAGAAGAAAAAGAGGGCTTAAATAGAGGGGCTTGTTGAAGGAGCTCATACATGATGATGATGATGCAAATCTTTGAAGATCCGTCGGCTGCAAGGCACTTCTAAGGGAAGCCTCACATATTGATTTCTTTATTAATTTTGTTGTTTGTTTGCGCGGTTTTATTTTAATATTTTATAAATTGAATTTTAAATTTATCTTAGGTCTTTTTGTTTTTGTGTGTGTGTGTTTTTGTGGGGTGAGATGAGGTGGGGCGTTGGTGGTGGTGTTGTTGTTTGTGGGTTCTTAGCTATATCTACCTACGTTTGAAATTCAATGTGTGAAAAAAGAAATGGTAAAAGCATGTTTTTATGTACTTCAAAAAAATAATAATTAAAGTTGAGCTTGAGGACCCCATCCATGCATGTTTCCAAGACTACAATTTCACATTAAATTATATCAACTTTATCTACTTAGAGTTTAACCTACCCTTTCAAGAATTCCATTGCATGTTCTTTGATTGTTCTTTCTCCAATTCATCCTCCAGCAATACCCCACTGGGGTATTTTTAAATTTTTAATACCCTTTCCCTTTTTAATTTGAGTGATGATTACCATTTGTCACTCATTATCAACTTTGAGATATAACAATTAGTATAAAGTATGTATAGCCGTCTGGATTTGTATTTCATAGGGATAAAATCCGTGATATTTTTAACTTTCTTAAAAGACAATATTATACTATTAGTCAAATTAGAATTTTAGATGGGCAGGTTTAAGTTTGGTTTGTTTTGGGTTTTTTTGCTAATTCTTCACAAGTCGTAATAATTAATATAAATACTTATTTGTATACTCATTGTATTTTATACACTTGTATGACTAAGTATGCAAATTGGAATTTTGGAATAAAGGGATAGTTCTTTGCAATTGCAAATGGAAGGAATTTAGGAAACTATTTTACACCCAAAAGTCAAAAAGATTAAGAAAAGAAGAAAAAAAAGAGAGAAGCTTTGAAGGAGCTTACAAGAAGCCAGCTAGCTAGCTAGCTTTCTGTTTTTATGACATATTCATGTCTCCTTTTTTGGAATATTATTTTGAAAGAAAAATTATAAGTCTTATTCTTCCTTTTATAAAAATGAAATAAATAAAATATGTCACATCAATGGTTCGTTGTTTGCATCTTTCCAAAAGGGGGGCTATTTTTATATATGTGTGTGTATATATATTGTTAAAAAATACTTGCATGTGACTTTTACAAAAGTTAGTATATATCAACCAAAAGATGATATTATATTTTAATTGAAAGTTGAATTGGATTAATTTCATACCTTAAGAGAAACTAATAATTAAAATATCAAAATTGATGTTTTTATTATTAAATTAGAGATTTACTCGTCCAATTGCCAATCAATTCATGAGGGTAAAGTACTGTTTATTTTTTAGTAATTAATTTTGTTTTATAAATTTTATGTAGATCATTTTTTTTATTATGAAAATAATTCTTTTATTATAGAAGTAAACATTTAAATCGTTCAGCTTGTGATTCATTACTACTGATTTTAATAAATTTGTGATGCATTTGATGTTTGCTTTAAAAAAAAATGGTTTTATCATTGTGTAATATGATTTGTGGGTGGAACACATATTTAACTTAATATTATAATAAAGTTTGAATCTTTTCACTTGAAATGAAATAAAAGAAGTGATCGATTTTGTTTTAATATGGATTTTCAACGCCTAAAATCCATTCAATCCTTGAGGATCATTAAATCAAAATTCATCAATTAAAACTCAACTAACTAATTCAAAACAATTGAATTGAATTTTAAATAGGTTTGACTTTAACCACTTACATTTTGTAACCATATAATTGAAGTAAAACATTTCATATAAAATCAACTACATTTAACTTCCGTATACAGCGACCAAAACAACTTTGAATTTGCAACTTCTAACCCACCATAATCAACTATGAAAAGAGTTCACGCAACTTGATATTCCATCTTAATTTAGTTTAATCGATTTCCCAATTTTTATTCACTCACACATCCCATGCGTATTTGTATAAATACACTTACACTCACATGTTTCCAAATCTATGACAAAACAAACGCGGTGGTAGTTAGAAAAAGTTGAAACATTCCGGCGCCGACACAGAGAAATTTGAACAACAAACTTCCACTTCTGCAGTTGCATAGAATTTGAACACTACTTCTCTCGCAACAACAAATCATCGACCAATTAAACACATTAAAATAATCCCATTTAATTATATTCCTCATACATATCTCGTTTTTATATTAACACGAGGATTTCATAATTTTTATCTAAATTTATACTCAAGATGATGTAATATATAAATTATAAACATATGATATTTATAATTGATATGTCATGTTATTTAAATAAAACATTTAAGAAAACTAACATTAATCATCATTTATATGAATAAGAATTCTCTATCATCATTGTTTTGTTAATATCTTGATAATTTAGTAACACATCAACATTTAAAATTTTGGATGATCAAAATTATTAGATTTTTTTTTCTCATATATCATTCAAACTTAAACTCTTTTCATAAAAATTTAGTACCAATAAAGGATTAATTGAGAATCCTTATTCCATTTATAAATATTCGTTTATGTGTTGGTTAATCTCAACAAGTTATGGTAAATTTTTTATTTAATATTAAATTTTTAAAAATTATATATAATATCATTATTTTAATTCTAAATTAACATCAAATCAGATCTTGATCTTTATTTTATATGAATTAGGTGGGGGCCAAGTTAATCCGTCCGAGGCGTTCACATTAGAGATTCTAATCATGCTGAGTCAGCTCTTACTTTTCATCTTAAGTCACATTACGTGTTTAAATACGCGTGATCCATGTGGCCACCTCAGAAATATTTTGTGGCTTTTTAATAATAAAAATTTGTAATTATTACCATGTGGAGCGAGAGAGACGGAAATAAATACGCGGAATAAAATAGTAAAGGAGTTGTTTATTATTAATATTATTATTAATTGATTTTATTTTTTAATTATTAATTAATTTTTTAATTATTTCGAGAAGGGAATAACGTGTGGACCCCCACCGAAGGTTTGAGAAAATGTTGGCTCAACGCTCTCATAATAATTCAGAAAAATTGAAAACTGTTGACTTTTGGGCCCAAAACGAAACTGCAAAGCAAAGAACACTTCTTAGTGGCTGACGATTCGTGACGACACTGTACACCTCATCGCTTTTGGACTTCTTCTCTCTTATCATTGGTCCACGTAATCAAATTTGTATGAGCGCGATGTATTGCAACGCAACCCCTTGAAAATGGCTTCTGGATGACTAAACACGGCTTTCATAGCGTCAATTTTTATTTTTATTATTATTTTTTTTACTTTGAAAAATTAAATGTAGCACACAAGACAAGACAAGACACACATTATCTATCCATAGATTCAGAAATTTGATTAAATTTGAATCTAAGATTGATGAGAGGTAATTGGTCTTTAAAAGTATTACTTATATTATAAGAGACCGATAGAGTTTAACTGTCTTTCATAAAAAATTATTCATCATATAATCATTTACATAATTCGATAAAATGTTCATGGTCTATGATTAGATTTATGTTTAAAAAAGGAATAGAAAAGAATATAAATTATATTGGAGTATTATCTAATAGTTTAAAAGACATTTATTATAATATATCATGAGTTAGTAGCACTTTTCCTTAAATAACCGCTCCAACCTATTGTTGTGTTTTCAACTTTGTTCATTTCTTTGAAAATTTAACATCACATGTTAGTTAATGTAATTAGTCTACCTCATCCGCCTTAGTTTCTACTTAATATAATGTTTTCTAGACTGCTTGAGTCAAATTAAACTAAAAATGTATTAAGAAAAGTTATTAGTTTTATTATAAGTCTACGACTCTACCCTCAAACTTCATCATTGGAGTACTACATTAAATAACAACTTATATACTAGAATTTGAAATGAACTTCTAATAAAAGTCTTTCAACAATACTTCACTGTTTTTTTCTTGGGGGGGGGGGGGGGGGGGGGGGGGGGGATAATCCTATTCTTTTCCACCTAGTTTGGTATAATAATCAAAATCCATCATTGATTTGGGAAATTGCTAAGAACCCTTCAATCGTTTGATTAAATGGATCAAATATCCATTATAGTTTAAATAAATGTCCAAAAAACTTCTCGTAGTTTAAGAAAATATTTAAAGAATCTCTTAATATTTGTTATCATTGTGCATGTAGAATCAAAGAAGAGATCAAATAAGATTTTTGTAAACTATAGGGAGTAATTAGTGATTATGCCAAATAACAGAGGATTTTGAGATTATCATTTTTTTTTATAAATATTATATATTTATGCAACCTAATATTTTTATAAAACATATTCAATATATTTTTAAACAAATTTCACTATATCAAAATTTCTTTCATATATACAATAGATATAGACACTTAATAATAGTATCTTCGTTTCAGTTTGAGCCGCAAGATCAAAGACTAGCACCAATGCATCACTTTCTTCAACCTTCACCCAAAATTCACGATGAAATTTAATAATCACATAACTTGGAGCAATCACATCATTGCCAATCGTTCTAACCCTAAAAAATTTGTGAGTCTTCTTCGACAAATCTTAAATCTTAATTTCTATATTCAAAATTATCCAATCTAGATTTGAGAATCAAAGTGGGGGCAAGCTAGCAATTATCTTATATTTATTGCAATTGTAACATTAGCAAAGTATTCCTAACCCAAAATCAATAATGACAAATACATGTATCAATATTAATTAGTACTTGATATATTGAATAAATTTATAAGAATGTTTTGACACTTCAGAGTAAAATTGTTCTACCATCATCGCATAATCGACGTAAGTACTGTTACAAGTCAAATTTCACATAATTCAAAATCAATCCAATACAATTTTTATTTTTTAAGTAACATCACTCATTATAATACAACCCCTTTTAAATATATATTAAAAGAGTACTCTCTCTCTCTCTCTCTCTCTCTCTCTCTCTCTATATATATATATATATATTGAAAACACTATAATGAAGTTTTGGGTTTTGATTGGGAAAACTTGAATCCTAATCTCCCTAATTAATATAATCCGATAATCGAGGTAAGAATATTAAAGTGGGGGCAGGCAATAAGCCAATGAAACAAAGCAAGAATTGTTTCGTAGGTTGAGACAGTTGGCTGGCACTGGGACAGATAGAAAGAAAGATAGTCATCACATGTCACCTTGATTAAGATAAAGATAATCTTCTTTAATCAATCTCAAAATTTTTACTTACTGGTTTAATTTCGATTAATTTGATACATTGAAAGTCAATCTAATTGACTTTCCCATTTGGTTTGGTAGGGGCTCTCCAATTTGTCTCTCTTTGTTTAATAAAATAAAATTAAAATAGCCACTCAGATTGTTACACCTAACCGCCCCTAACCATCAAACTAACAGACTTAACAGTAGAAGAAAGCAACAGAAATGCCCTAACGTGACAGATGTGTCTCTGTCCTGAATGCAACCCTAAAACTAGAAAAGAAAATTCAATGGTTTTTGTTACTCTTTAAATTAAAACTTTCAATTATTTTTATATTTAATTTGTGTTGTATAGACAAAAGACACTTTTTAAGGTTAAAAAGTTATTAGGAATTAATGCTTTTCTAGAAGCATTCCAATACTCTATGGTAGGTAGTTTTTAAAATTTAAAGGCACCTCTATATTAAAAAATAACAGAAGCACTTTAACGTAAAAATAGTTTTCTAATGCGCCGTGAATGAAATTATAGATATGGGTTTATATTTTAACCCTAAAAAATCAAATCATGGTCAAGGTCATGAACAGAGTTATGAAACATATGCATACATACATATATATATTTATCTTGTTTATGATATAAATAAATTTATTAAAATATTAATTTGTATACATTTAATTATTAAAAAGAATTATATGACGAAGCATCGTATGTCACCGCTTACATATTGTCGTTTTATAAAAATAAAAAGTTATATCGTTTGTTCGTTTTCTAATTTGATGTCACCTTACTCGGTTTCTTGTGCCATATACAGCAGTTATATTAAGAAATACAATTATGTCTCTCTTATTAATTTTGTAACGTTTCTCTCGATATATATCAATTCTAGTGCCAAAATTTTACTTCAATACTAACAAAAACAATTCCTGATGAATCCCGGCCACACATTGTAGACTTCAAAATTATATCAAACCCAAATCTTCCTGTTCAAAAACTCTTTCCATCATTGCGTGCAGGAGCTGTTATACCTTACACTGATCACATTCAACTGAATATGGATGCGCTTTGTATAATCACGGTCAAAATGGACTTGACAGTGGTATTGCTGTTTGGCTGATCTTGGCAGTCGTCAACAAGTAAAGCAACCCATTCCGTAACTTGCAGTTCGTCTTTTGGTCACCCCTCACTTCATATAACTTTATTTCTCAACCTCAAACGATATCATATATGTCTAACAAGATGCTACGGTGATCCTTATTTTAGCTTTCCCTTTTGATTTTTTGATTCTCTTCCTTTGTGTAATTTAACTGATCATAAAAAACAGCACACTTGATCCTTTCGGTGCAATATTTTTTATTGAAATTTTAGGATACATACATGTGTGTATATATATATATATATATATATATATATATATGCTTCAATTATTTGATGCAAAAAGTGTTACGCAATGATTTTACATTTTTTCTTCAAAATAATAATAATAATAATAATAATTTTACACTTTTATGGTAATTGCATGTAGCAAGCCAGAAATGCTTTTTCAGATTAAAAGATTTTTGGAATATATATATATTTCAGAAATATTTCACAGGTGGTCTAGATATTCACTAAAAGATAATATAATAAAATTATAAGCTGAGAACAGTGTCACTAATGAATAATTTTTAACACTATTTATTAATTACACTGAGAATAGAATATTTGCCTTGTTTTCTTTTCTAGAGTCATGACTTTGTAATGAACGTGGCAATAGGCCCAAAGTATTAGTGGGCACCGTGCACATATATACCCTATTGGATTCTTATTAATGTTTCCATTTGCAATTAACCTTAACTTGTCAGTCACAGCTAATGACATTGTTCTGCTTCTTAGTTTCTCACACATTAGTCTACCCACAAATCTTGCCATCACTCACCCTACATCACTTTCCAAAATTTGGAATTCCATCTTTGATTGTGCTTGTGTCTGTTTTTCATAATTGCTAGAGGTTATTTGTGTATAGACCATGGGAGTCCAAACATTTATTTGGTACAACTTGATATTGATACTACTATTCTTTATGCCAACTACTTCAAATTCAGGCGTCATCACCTATTAATTACATCAACTTATCGGTATTTGTAGTTTACATAGAATAATGCGATGAATAATATGACAACAATTTAACAAACATATGGGCCGGTATAAGTTAGTATAATGCCGATTCGATCTATTTGGTAGCCTTGGTCTTGTCAAACTCTCATTGGGTTTACTCATTGAGACTGTAACGCATTGTTATTGGCCCTCAGCAACGTTCTAAGGAAACCCCACTTCTTGTGGCGTCAAATTTAACGTCAATTCTAAAAAACCTATTTTAACTTCTAAAATGGACCATACTGTCTTCAAACACCTCCATTTTAACAGCTACTACAAATAGGATATCAGTAATAGTATGCTTATCAAATTTTTTATCCAAATTCAAATTCAAATAATATAATATCTTATAATTTATAAGATATTAGACAACTCATATGACACATCATTTAAGCATAGATTTGAGTGACAATTTTGAAAAACCTAGGATTACTCATAGAATAATGGGTTATAACAATTGTAACGAGAACCGGCATTGGGTTGTATAGGATGAGTCATGGCCCATGGGTTGTTCAAGGACTCAAGTGAAACTGCATGCATCATCAATTTTTATTGGGAACTGTGAGATCCGGGGGAGGGGGAATCAAAGTGGATAATAATATAATATCATGCACAGTAATTGGTACCGACAATAAAAAAAGCAGTGGTGGCGCAATTAGCGCTTTACAGACGGAAAGGGTCCAAATCATCTAAATACCTGATGGATATTGCATGTGGTCCTGCGAAAGGAATAACACCTTATCATCAGCACAGGAGGGATATTTATTTGATAATGGCAGATTGACAGTCACCAATATTTTCTTGACATTTGTCCATTTTTAATGACAGTGGCATAATCAAATAATAAATTTTCATTACTATCTATTTAATTGAGTTCATTGTAGATGGGTTGCCCAGCCAAAAAAAAAAAAAAAATTGTAGATGGGCTTGTGCTTCGCTGGCTAAAACACGGCCCACCCGCTTGTGTGTCCTGGGTTCTACACCCTTTGTGCATCTCCACTTATAAATACAGATTTTTCCTCCCTCATCTTTGCGTGGGATGTTCTTCCATTAATACGTGGATTGCTCCTTCTCATATAAATTTTTTTTTCAAGATCACATCTTAAAGTCATACCCCCGCTTGGTCTTGTCTAATCTCCATGCTTGTAGCGGGCTGCATAAAAAAATAAATAAATAAAGTGTACAATGATATATTTACAAACTAATTATAATATTGTTTGGTTACTAAATTTGTGATTTTTTCTAATTGACACTGAATGGGTCAAAAATTTGGGAATTTAAGAAGATCGATAACCAATTATATTGCTCAAATATCTGTTTATGTCGAGAGCTACTTGAAAACGGGATCACCATTCAAAAATTTACTTTTGCTAGAATTCATTAAAATTAATTATTATTTATGTAATTCGGATATTAAATTTCACTATCGAAAGAAAACTACTCCTAGTAAGATAAAAAAAAACTGCTTATACACATTTTCAAAATGTATATAGTGGTGTTATTGGAGTTGTATCATTAAAGGAATGTGAAGGTGCACAATTAACTAAACTAGAAAGGAATGTGTTTGTAATTTTATTTTTAAGCATAATTTGAAATCATTTTATTATGAGATTACACCGGTCAACGCCAAAACATTATTGATAAACTAAAGTCTAAAATCTATCTTCCTCTTGTCTGCTCCAAATGACATGTGGCATGAATCATAACAACAACAATAATAATAGGATTTAAAATATAAGGAATATGAAAGTTGATTATAGTGTATCGATAAATATTATAAAACTTGTTTGTCATGTGTTGGCACGATTTTCTTGTGGGTTCAAGTACACATAAATTGGGTAGAAATAGACAGGTCGAAGCGGGCAATCTTCAGTGGTTGGCAACTACTTGGTTTTGCTAATAAAATCTCCAAGTATAATTCAGCAGATCATGATTTTGAAAGTCTATCAATGTTATTGAAGTATAGATGCCAATGCTGTGGTCCAAGTTCTCCATAATGTACTTGCGACAGAAATATCTTTGTTCAAGTTCTCCGCACCAAACCGAAGAGATAATATTTTAAATGGCTTTAAAAGTATACGTTAATATTTATGACCAACCAATCAATGAATTAAAGTTAAAAAAAATAAAAAAATTAATGACTTTATTCCTTGGTCATTTGTTGGCACATTCATAGTTTTTAAGGTATAAATACGTGCCTTCAGGACATGAGTTACGGGTTAACCGTATATTAAAATCGAATACTTCTCAATTTTAATATTGTTGTTTTGAAGATAAATATTCTATTGATCTTATAGTATGTTATTGTGACTTGTGAGTTTCTCACCCAAATCTCATTTTAATGTAATAGTTAAAGAAGAAATTATTACCTCGAATATATAATAAACTAAATCTCCGTACATTGAAATTACAGTCTTCCATGGGTAAGTCGCTTAGTACATACATAGATTTTAATAGTTAATTTTCACTAATTGGTTGACGTAGTTAAAATAAAAAAACAACCAGTTGGTTTATGGAAATTTAGATATTTTCGGAAAAATTAGTAAATTTTTGTAAATGGATAAGCATTATAATTTTTTTTTTTTACAATTATAATCCATTAATACGTTCATTCAATTTAAAGTCATGACATATCTCTCTTTCATATATATATATATATAATTTAAGATAACACTTGCGGTGTACTCATTGTAATCAGGGTATTATTAGGTTGAATTAGGACTAAGACTTTTTATTATCAAACTATATTGGATGGTGGTTGCTTCATATTTCTTATAGGGTTCAAATTTAATCTTTATTCCTTATTTATCAAATCATAAATTATGAAAAGATTTTTCCAAAATGGGAATTATATTTTGGAGTTGATCATAATTTAGAGGTGGTCTTGATTTGGGTCAAGTTTGACTATAATTAAACTGAGTTAATGTTTAATTGATTTAGTAATTTACAATCCAAACCAACCTAATTATGAAACAAAACAAAACCAAATAAAACCAATGAAAATCGATTTGATCCGGTTTGAGTTGATGGTTAGGATTAAACCAAAAAAAGAAATTTTGATTTATTTTAAATTTTTCAAGTTGCTTCATTACCAAATTTTATAATGGGTTCATATTAATATAACATAATTACATTATTTTTTTTTAAAAAAATAAATACAATAACAAGTATAAGAAGTTAAACATCATCAATCTAATAAACAATAATACTATATCCAATTTTAGTGCAAATCACATAAGAATTATGCAATAAAACTAATTTATTCACATTTCTAAATGAAACAAAATTTATTAATTTAACTTTGAGAAGAAGATAGATGTTGAAATTTGGAAAGCGACAATATTAAAAAATATATATTATAAAATTATGTTAACTTTAATTCTAATTTTTTAAAAATAAATTAACAAATTAAGTTGTGATATTTTTTTTTAGTATGTCATAATTTGGATTGGATAATTCGAGTTGATTAAAAAAAAAAAAAACTAGTAAACCAACCTAGAGCAATAGGGCTGCATTTAAGCAATCCAGTGAAATTATTTTAATTTACAAAACTAAATCAATATGATGAGTTTAATTATCTTACTAAACAACAACCTTACCTTTCAATTGAAGTCATTAGATTGACTTTAATAACTATTCTTACAACTAATCTAATGACTCAAATTGAGGCGTAAGGTTAGTGGTTAGATAAGATAGTTAAACCCTCAATAGGGTAAATCAATTTGGTTTGGTTTTGTTAATTAGTTTAATAATCCATATGTCAACTCCTAATTATAATAATTAGAAGGTGCATTTGAACGAAAGTTTATTGGAATTTAAAACATTATAAAAGTTTTAGTGTATTCAATCTATATTTGAATGAATTCTATTAAAATATGAATATAATTAATTCATATTTATATGAAATTCAATAAAATCTAAAAGTATTTAAAAAGTCAATGACTTCACATATTTTATTTAAGCGATGGATTTGAAATAAATTTTAAAATAATTTTAAAAAATTATAATAAATCTTATTATCCTACTTAAAATTTTATTAAGTTTTTAAAATGATTTTTAATAAAATCAATATAAAACCTATATAATCCATAAATTTCATTAAAATCTATTATTAAGAAAAATAAAAGAAATAAAACCACAAGAAGTAATGTCATTGCTTAGCACAGTGGTGTACCAAACGAAAATAAAAAAAAAATCAGAGACGAGCATTTTAGTGTAGGAAAAATGAATCCGAAGTTCCAAACCATGTGACCATCTGATCACTGATCACGGGGGAGAGAGAAAATGGTTGATGTTTGATCATCCCAAGAAAGTTTGATACTCTTTTTCTTTTCACTGCTTGAGGCATCTGGTTGTACTGTATATAATGATCATCAAACAGTGACCAAAAAACAGAGCTCTAAGTGGTCAAACAACATCAACAATGGACCACCCTTTTGGGCACCCCCCCCACCACCACCACCACCACCGACGAAACGATGACGAAGAAGAAGAACAAAGACCACCCCACTTCCCTGCACCACCACCTCCCTTTGCTCAACCACCTCCCTTTGCTCAACCACCCTCCTACTACAACCCAAATGAATTCTCAGCTCCACCACCACCACCTCCTTCACACTTCCATCAGGAAACAGAGTACGCCCCACCACCACCACGACCGCAAGTGACACACGTCCACCACTCTAGTGATCAACCTGAGTTCAACTACCAACCACCACCACCACGAGTGAGTGATCAAGAAGAACCCCACCATTCTTCTTTTAAGCCCCACCTGCCTTCCTCCATTCATCATCACCACTCCTCCGCTGCCTCTTATCTCTCCAACAAACCTACTGTCAAGGTCTACTGCAAGGCTCAGCCTGACTTCTCTCTCACCGTTCGAGATAACAAGGTCCTTCTCGCTCCATCTGACCCTTCTGATGACTTCCAGGTATCGCTTGTTTTATTGTTGATCTATGTTGTTTTATTTTATAGTGATAATGTTTGATCTGCCTGTAGTACTTGATTTGCTTCTGTTTTTTATTATGTATTTATTGTTGGTTTGGTTGTTGTAGCATTGGTACAAAGATGAAAAGTATAGCACTAGAGTCAAAGATGAAGAGGGCTTCCCTTGCTTTGCTCTGGTTAATAAAGCTACCGGGCTGGCTGTGAAGCACTCCGTTGGAGACACTCAACCTGTAAGAATTTTTTTAACCGATTGCAAGTTTATGCCGGGCGAGATCGTTTTCTCTTCTTATGGTCTAACATCGTGAATCATACACTTGTTATTATTGCTTTGAAATTGTTGGACATGCTCGGATCTGAATAGATTTCAAGTTGCTTTAGGGGTCTAAGATTTCGATATAGTCATAATATTATGAATATGTTTTGATGACAATTTCTTATACAGTTTAAAAAATAATTCTTTTATTGATCTTCTTGTGATAGAAATTCGTGTTTCCAAACCTTGAGTCTGACCTATAGGCTATATAATAGCATCAAAACATGAGTAAGAATTCATCTATAACTTTTGGCACTTGCGACTCATCATGCACAAAGAGCAGTAATGTAATATTAGATATTGAGTTGGAGGGATAAAGAATTGTTGAAGCATATAATCACGTAATTGGTCGTCTATAGGCAACATCCTAAGGACGCTATGGAGGTGGGAATGCCATGAAGGGAGGTTGACTATGGGTTATTTGGATCACCATTGAGGCTTTCTTTATCTTCTAAGTATAATTAAGATAAATTTATCGGTATAATGTTCATATTTATTTGGCATTTTGATGTAGCTTACCTCTACCCTTTGTGGATGTAGTGCTAGTGCTGTTATGGTCAAGAATTAAAATGTTTGCCGTTGCCTAAGTGCTGTAGTGTTGACTTTCTCAAAGCATGTATTTCTTGTCAAATGAAAAGTAGGACTTTTCACTCTTCACTCCATTTGTGTATTAGGCATTGGACAAGCACCTTGCATATAAAAGCACTCTGTGAACCTTATGTACAAACTGAAAGCCAATGCTACGGTTATGAAGTTGGATTGAACTTTAAATTATATTTTATTTTATTTTATTTTATTTTCATTTGAGAAACAACTTTGTATTCATTTTTGGTACTACATGTGACCAGCAGAGAATATACATTTTAGTTGCAAATCTTGCATGTTGGTTTTTATTCTAAAGCGATTGTTCTCTTCATGTTAATCTGGATTCTGCCTTTCATTCATGCCATAAATGGGAAAGTATGGGGCATTGCTAGCAGAGACCACCCCCCATGATAGGCTTTTTCATTTATTTTCTTTAAATTAAAAATAGCAAGAATGATATGCTGACTTAAACTTCAACTATAAAAATATGTCTGCAGGTGCAGCTGATACCTTACAATCCAGATATTTTTGACGAATCTGTACTCTGGACTCTGAGCAGGGATACTGGTGAGGGTTACCGAACCATAAGGATGGTCAATAATATTCGCCTGAATGTGGATGCTTTTAATGGTGATAAGAAACATGGTGGTGTCCATGATGGCACTACTATTGTTCTTTGGCAATGGAAAAAGGGAGATAACCAGCGATGGAAGATTGCCCCCTACTGTAAGTTTCTAACAAACATAATGCAAGGAACTGAATGTATTAACTTGTCTCTGTTTGTTTTCAATTTGCATAGATAGACACTATGAACACCCTGATTTTGAAATCTCAATCTAAAAGGTTTAAGACACATCTAGTTTAAGGGCATTAACATTTCTATCCTATGTGGCAAATATCTATTCAGCTGACAAAATTACTGACTCTATAACTTTTTCTCTGATACTTATATATATTCTCTTTTTGGCCTTTTTTGTTGGCTATATATGCAGGAAAATTGTGTATCAGTAGTGCCATCTCTGTAAGCTGTATTGTGTTTGCTGAAGTATAACTTGGGAGGATTGTTGTTCATTCTCTCAATGAGTGGTTTGTGTATTACATGGCTTTTGTGTGAACCTCTTGATGTGTGATGAAAACTCAAGAAGTCGTACTGTTACTTTATTTTCTTATCTGGATATCTATTGTCTGTAATGATACCTATCTAGTAAAAGCAATAAGAATCTACCATTGTATAATTGGATACTTCTGATGTTTGCCGTGCCATTTGTCAATCCGTTTAATATGATTTGTAGTGTATTTTCTCATATGTTGGGTAATATTTGGCACATAAATTTCTGTAACGTCGACC
This sequence comes from Litchi chinensis, assembly GCA_019925255.1. Lineage (NCBI taxonomy): Eukaryota > Viridiplantae > Streptophyta > Magnoliopsida > Sapindales > Sapindaceae > Litchi > Litchi chinensis. The sequence goes on from CM034466.1 coordinate 23,028,351, forward strand.
CTAAAGCACGATAAAAATGTTTCAGGATCCAGCTAAACCTGATTCCCTCCATTTACAATTCGGCACTTTTCAAAGTTTAGATACTCTCCTTTGACATTTTCCTGATATGGGAACCAGTAATAGCTTACTACAAGTGTTCTTGAGTTTGATGCTTGCCAAGGCAACAAGAATCTAGTGAGTTTTTGAGCCAAAATTCTTTCGAGCGCCATCACTTTATCCTGCAAGAAGATTCTTTTTTGTTACCCTGAAATTGGAATCCACTGTTCTCTGTATTGGTAGAGTAATACGTTAGCCACAGTGATGAATCAATTAAATTTTGACACTAGTTAACCAATTTTGGCTCTACTTAATCGTAAATAATTCAGTGGTGAAGAAGAGATTCAAAAGTTTGTAATGGTTCCTGATACTAAGTTGGAGGAAGCCAGTGAGCAACAGCATGCGGCTGCATTGAAACCCAAAAACTGAGTATCTTGTTCAACGGAGACTTCTGACCTGACAGCCCTGGTGAAGGGAGTTGGATTGTTTGTCTGATTCTGTTTGGGGACTTACTGTGATGGATTCCGAAGATACTCGACTGATTTAAAGGATATGAAGAAAGCAAGTGATGCAGAAATGTTGGATATAATAAAGGTTAGGTTGTTGCTGAAGAATGTGATTCAAAAGAATCCGAAGCACCCGCGTGGTTGGATTGCTGCTGTTAGGTTGGAGGAAGTGGCCAGGAAGATTGCAGCAGCCAGACAGTTGATACAAAGAGGTTGTGAGGAGTTGTCTGAAAAATGAGGATGTGTCTGGTTAAAAGCTTGTAGGCTTGTGAGTCCTGACCAGGCTAAAGCTGTTGTTGCTAGTGGTTACCTTATTCTGTGAAGCTGTGGTTACAGGCAGCCAGATTGGAACATGATGATGTTAATAAAAGTACACTGATGAGAAATGGGTTGGAAAAGATTTACTTGATCCGGTTCAGTTGTGGAAGGCTGTTGTAAATTTAACAAACGAGGAAGATACTATAAAATGCCAAGAGAGACCTTAATAGAGCTAGGCGGTTGTATATAATAGTTAAGTGTTGTCCTGTAATTGTGAGTTGTGTTTGGCCTTGATTAGATTGTAGACATACTATAAAATGCCAAGAGAGACCTTAATAGAGCTAGCTATGATGGAGTTGCGTAAAGAGGCAGCATTTTGGATCACTGCAGCCAAGTTGGAGGAAGCCAATGAAAACACTTGGTGGGGAAAATTATTGAAAAAGGGAGCAAGGGTCTTGAGGAGTAAAGTGGTTATTCATGGAGAAGTTGAGGCTGCGGAGAGAGCGGTATCTTTGGTGATTTGTCAAGCTATCATTGGAAATACAATTGGGATTGGTGTAGAAGAAGTGGATATGAAAGGACTTGGGTGGTGGATGCTGAAGAGTGTACAAAACGAGCATCTATTGAGACTGCAGGAACCATTTATCCACATGCACTTACCGTGTTTTTAACTAACAAAATCTTGAGAAGAGACATGGGACTAAGGAGAGTCTTGATGCTCTCTTCAGAAGAGCAGTTACTCACTGCCCACAGGCTGAGGTTCTTTGGCTTATGGGCAGCAAAGAGAAGTGGTTTGCTGGGGATGTGGCTGCAAGCCTTAGCAATCCTTCAAGAAGCTTATGCAGCTATAACTAACTCGAGGAGATTTGGCTCGCGCCATTCAAGACTGAATTTTAGAACCAGGGAGGGAGAATGCTTCTTGCTAAAGCAAGAGATGAGGGTGGCAAACGAAGAGTATGGATGAAATGTGCAATTGTGGAGAAAGGATTAGGAAACAATGCAAAGGAGAGGAGGCTGCTTGATGATGAGGTGAAGCAATTCCATTCACACATCAACTTGTGGTGGCATGGAACAAGCTAAGGAAGTTTATGAGTCGGGTTTTACACAATATCTCAACTGTATTCCGGTTTAGCTTTCACTTGTTCATCATGTAATTCAGACTAGATTAGAAAATTAAAAATTAGAACAGAACTTCAAGAAAAAAATGCAAGATCAAAATAATAGAAAAAGATATCTTACATTAAACCAAGCTTTTTACAAATAGGAAATAGGCAAACTTGAAAACACACTTCACTCTCTAGACTACACTTTCAAACTTGCGATGATATTAGTAAGTTTCCTTAACCATTATATAGGTGAATAGATTTTACTTTACAATTAGATAAATCTAATAATTGTCAACAGAAAACACACATTATTGTTGATAACATTATTGCAAATAGTAAAAAAAAATATAAGCTTCTTTAAAAATGATAAAAATGATAAGATGTATATTTTAAATGGGTTTCGGAGTTGATTCGTCTTTTTTTTTCGTTTTTTAAATTTATCTCTTAAATCTTTTCTATTTCTTTTTCCCTACTTTCTAAGTGTCATTAGGGTCTTGGCTGTATCTTGCTAGACATGGATGACAATCTTCTAGGTCATCTAGACCCATATCTTCAAATAGTCATCATCTTCATCATCTTCACAGCCTTCGATGAGGAAATAGATTCCCTCAAAGAAGAATTAAGAGTATTGAAATCAAGAGTTCAAACATTATAACTCTATAGCTTTAAGAAATTGAGGCAAGGAAACTCATTTGTTTTTACAACTTGTAACTTCAATCGCTATGGATTGTATGAACAAAGCAATAACTCCTGAATCCTTGCTGACTAAATTCATTTCACTGAATCAATAACACGTCATCCTTTTTTTGGGGACCATTCAATATATGCAAACAAGTTTTACATCAGTACAAATGGATATGTATTGTTGTATATCCATTGATTACAAGAAAGAACTTAGGACCAATTTTGATTATAGAAATATTGTACACACAGGCATACAAAAGAAGTATCTAAAAAGAGGCTGGGAATGGATACGCAACTCATGTTTGGATTCGTGGAGAATTTAGAAAGTCTCTGTTCACCAAAAATCTCTCTTCCTGAATGATTAAAATAAAACCTCCATTGAATACTTGTGTTTTTATTTGATTTGAATATCATGAACTAAGTGAACATGCAATCATCCTAATTATGTTGATATATGAATAATAAGAAAATATCTGATTTATGTGAATATATGAGTGGGTACAATAAAAATACAAACCTCAGTTTAGCAATTATGAATTAAAATAAATTGAAAAACAGGTCGTAATTAATTTAAGGGAGGTGCTATTGATAATTGGACTTTCCTGCTTATTAGATGGATAATATAATGCTCAAAGTCTAAGCATTTATCAAGCTTGGAAAAAAAAATAATAAGACTGAGACTTCTTGCAAGTCTAGCAAACAACCCTATTATCTGACTATTTCTATATGAAAGAAAAATTGAAAGTAAACCTACATTCAAGTCTTAATAATTTGATTTTAGAACTCATGAAGTGCCATCAATTGGTAGCTCCAATTTCATTGTCAGGATAGCTTTCATTAGTACAATCTTGTTTGGATTAATGAGAATGGATTGATTTGATTTTAAACGTTTGCATATAATACAAACGCACTATTCTTTTTTTTTTTTTAATCAACAGGACATATATTTTACTAACAATAAAGAATTGAAATAAATTTTAATAGCATAATTTCACTATTCATAAGCTTTAATGATAAAAATACCTTTATTTGGGGAAAAAAATTGAAGAAATAAACAAACCAACTTAAATTGTTCGTTAAGCTATTGCCGATTGTTTGCAAAACAGAAATGAATGACTGAGATGAATTGTAACCGGACCATTCAATTGCAAAGCAAAAGCCCCCAAAAAAGATGAACATATGTTGATGAAATGGAGCAAAATAGAACGCAAGGTGTTATTGTATTCGCGAACTCCGTTAATTTGTTGCGAACTAAATTAGTTTGCGAATGCAGACTGCATATGTTCGCAAACTGATCTCCAAAGATCCTATATTTGCAAACTAATTTCTGATGAGCTTGTGTTGATGAAATAGACGAATAAGTGAGCTTGATAATAAAGGTGATTGACTCCAACAACGTTGGACTCCGATTACTAACTCAGGTGATTAACTCAACAGATTCAGAATGGATTGACGATGAAGATAGTTGATTTCAGAGATCAACTTCGATTGCTGGTGTGGTCCGGTCGGATCAGCATGATAGCAACCATGGAGTTCATTGAGGATTGATGAAATGGAGGTTGCTAGTTTAATTGATGGCAGCCACCAAGGTTGTTGAAGTTTGATGAAAAGTTTGTTATTATTATTATTATCATCATTATTTTTTTAATGTAGAGTATTATTGTCTTTTCACATAAGAAGATACTAATAAAATTCAACTTAGTTCTTTAATGCTATTGAAATAAGTGTTCAATTCTTAGATGCTATTTCATCTTATTTTCACTATAGGAATCAAATGATGTTCAAGATATGACTTTAATTTAATGAAATACGCGGCTTCTTTTATACGGTCAATCTCTCCTTTATTAGATTGGTCAAAAAATTTTAATTGCCCTCAAAGCACCAAGCTTCGGCTGTTAGACTCCAATCACACATGAGCCTACTGACTTCAATTGAAGGTTTATCGGTTATATTTATAAATAATAATTATAATAATTTTTCATGACTCTAAATCGTTGAATCAATTACTTTGGTTTAAAAATAAATTAATTTAGTTTTATTGATCATAAGACTTAAATATGAATCCGAACATAATTAAATAACGTTATAATACACAACATAATTCACACTTGAACTTGAATATAATTGAATAAAATTATTTTATACAATAAGATCCCCACTTTAAGAACAATTTATACACAAGTACATGATATATATATATGGATGAGACTAGGACGTTTCGTCTCAAAATAAATGCCAAAGATATATATATATATATATATATATATATATGATATCCCCTCGTGAACAAATGTTCACACTTAATTAATGCTAGGCAGATTGGAAGATTTGAATGGGAAATGCCATCTGCTATGTTGTCTACTTATTACTGTAATTAGTAGTGCCATGACTTACTTAAAAAATAAAATAAAATAAAATAGTAGTGCCATGACTGCTCCACCTAACACAAACAAAATTCAATGAGCATGTGCCATCCTCCAGGAACCATGTGCACGCCCTATTGTGACAATTCTAGTACAGAAACATCGAATCCTGACTCCTGTCCTGAGTGTGATCACAAGAATAATATAAAGAAACCATAGTGTGATCGCAAGAAATAATTGTAATAAACAAAGCAGATAATGGAACCAATAATCCATGAAATACAAATTTGTAGGTCTGGACTGGACCATACTTATATTATATAATTTATATGCTTTACTTGTATCACTTCTATTTGGCGTCTATAACAAGAAATCCAATACCATTCGTGGAAATCCTATTAGTTGTCAACTTTCCACACTTAAAATTCTAATATAGGTCAGTACGAATTTCGCATATTTTAATTTTATAATATTATAAAATTAACGAAGAAAATATATGAAATATTGCCTACCTGATAATTATTACTTTCATTTCTTTGTTTTTAACGAAAATTATATGCCTCTTTATTTTAATTGTTCTTGCGTATCTTTCTACGCGGAAAAGTACTTTGAATGAATTTGAAGGATTTTTTTTTTTTTTTTTGACAGAGAATTTGAAGGACTTTATTTTAAATATTTATCTATGAAGTACCAGTTATGCTGATAAATGTATGTTATTACTGTCTTGTAGTGACGAAATTTTTCTTTGCACCTGATATAAAACAAGCTCAAAGGACACCATTTTGATCCATCTTTTACTGCTCAGGGTCCTAAGCACAGTAATTTAAACAGTAAATGACATATCACAAGAATAATAATTCAAAATGATAAGAGCAATCACATCTAGACAAAACAAAGAAAAATCAGCTTTGACTAGACCAGTGAATTCTCTCATAGTACGCAAAAGGCTCTTCATTAGCATCTCATTCACACGTAACAGGATTAAGAAATCATGATTTACATTTGAATTGAATTATTAATAAGAGAGAGTTATAAAATTATAATAGATAATTATAAATGTATATTTTACATGAATAATAATCATTTTCACACCACGTTCTAAATCTACAGAGTATGAACTTGATTTGCCAAATCAAACATATATATATATAGCTATATATATATATATATATATATGATTTTACTTTATCAACTCCCTTGGTGCAATTTTGTTTTTTCCACCAACTTCTGACTTTAACATGGTATCATATTTTTGATTCCATGGTTAAAGTAGTTCAATATGACTAGAATTCAACCGTGTCATTTTCCAACACAAAAAATCACACAAAATAATTTGTACACATCTTCATCATGGCCTTGGCTACCTCAATAAGTTTTGCGTTTTTTTTTTCCAATACTTTTTACGCTTTTTGTTTTTGTTTTTCAAATTTCCCGTTTTAGACTTCTTTAGATTGGTTGATCACTTATCCTTGGAACTGGAGATGAGGGCTCAAAAGTAACTGCGGATTCAACAATGACTGGTGTAGAAAGTTGTACTGAAGAGGGTCAGATTGATGATCATGAGTACTCGCTGTGTTAGTCAAAGTAGTGCAAGAATAGCTGATGTGTTGTTTCTTTGATGGGTGGAACATGAGCTCATCTACACTTGAATGTGGGCGCTTGAGTTTGTTCTCTACGTTGTCTGGAAGAGGAGAGTTCAACTGAGGTAGCTTTTGAAGCATAAAGCTGCTACTGCAACCATTGTTGGTGCCATTGTTGAAGCCAGGCTGGTCTAGGAGTCCAGAAGTGTGCATAGGAATTGGCTCAAACCCGGTTTGGTACATTTGATTGTCAGACAGGAAGCTACTCAACATTGAGTAGTCCATGGCATCCAGTAAGTTGGAAAAGGAAGAGGACTTTTGAGGATTGAGAGTGGCGTTCCTTGGAGGACTTTTCAGGATTGGTAAAAGGGTTTCTTGGACAAATTGTTCATCTTCTTCTTCTTGGTCTTGATCACTTGTTGCTGCTGTTGAACTTGGAGAAGAATTGTGTTTGCGGTAGATTCGACATAGAACCCAATCATCCAACTAGAAGACACAAAAACAAAACACAAGTGGAGTATAATCAGCAGCAATATATAAACATCAAACACTTGTCAAGATGATGTCTCCTTGGTTGGATATGTGTTACATACCCTCATGGATGAGTCTTTAGGCTTCATTGGCTTGTTGACAATGAAGTTGTTGGGGGTCTCAGTGAGGCGATATTCATGCATGATCCAACTGGTTTTGACTCCCTTAGGAGGCTTGCCTGTGTAGAAGACTAGAGCCTTTTTGACACCAATGTTCCCTTGCACACCACCACCCCCTGCTCCCATTGAAGATGCTACTATGATCTTATCCGTGCCAGTCGCCTTCCAATACCCTGATGCAGCTGCCCTGTTTGGCCTGGCTCCATTCGGGTACTTTCGGTCTCTAGGACTGAAAAAGTACCACTCTTTCTCACCAAAAGCTGCTTTAGCTGATCACAAACACAAAACCCTCCTTTTAGTACACCATATAAATTCACCTTGGTCAATAATGAACATTACAGGACACCACACAAATCAAACATAGATCAACCCACCATGTCGCTTCAATATAACATGTTGCACATCATCAAAACACAACCAAAAAAAACACACATGAATCGAGCTGACATAGGAGAAAAACAAAGAAAAGGAAAAAAAAACCTGGTAAGTCCCAAGGATCAAACTTGTAGATATCAACATCAGCAATGATGGAACCTGGGAAAGGTGAGGAAGTAAGCTTCCTCTTGAGATAATGAAGGATGAGTTCCTCATCAGTAGGGTGGAACCTGAACCCTGGAGGCAGGGATGATTCAGGGTTGTTCGTGTGAACCATGACTAGTAGAAAAAAAAAAAAGAAACAAACTTGAAGAGAATGGTTTTGCAATTGAAAAGCAAGAGAGCGAAGAGAGAAGACAAGAAGGGGATTGAAATTTTTGAAAGAAGGAGAGGTGGTGCCATTATATGGTTGCTGCAAATTTGTCTGGACGTGGCAAAAGGAGAAAGAGATTAGGCCAAAACCACACCACACACACACACACATACACACACGCACACACACACAAATCAGTTTGCGAAAAAAAGTGAGGAGGCCCCACAAAGAGCCAGCTGTTGTGGTGGTGTTGGGTGAGGGATGTGATTTCATTGATTATTGGTTTTCTTACATTTTGTCTTCATCATTGGTTTATCACACGTATGCGAAGTAGAGATGGCGGCTGATCTGATAAAAGTCTGAGGTTAATCTCTTGACATCATCATCAATTGCGGTTTTGTCTTCTTCTTCAAGAGATTAGAAGCTTGACACGTATCCTTCCCATCGTAGTACTACTCTCATGTGGGGGTCCTAGTCACCTTGCCGTAAATATTTGCATCTCTTCAGAGCCTTGACTCTTGACCGGTTCCATTCGTTTTCCATGTAAAGGAACAATAATATGGAGATTTTTGGTCATCCAAGGTATATTCTTTCTACGCACCAGCTGTTCTGTGACACAGACACTGTGGGGTGGGGTGGGGTGCGGTGGGGGGCCTCTCCTGCCAGGAGATAAGGTTGTCATCAACTCTCTTGTGTCCAGTGACCTTTCGATGGATAATGAACCACTACTAAAGCTTTCGAAGTAGTCACAATACGTCTTAAAATTTGTCATATCGATATCTGTATGTTGAATTCAAATTCAGAATTTTTTTTTATGTAAAGTTACAAAGTCATTTTCTGGTACACGATTTCGAATTTTCGTATTTTTGTATATATAGAGTTTCACCTTTTTTTCTTTTTACGTTATAAATATAATTATAATTATCGAGTTTTCTAGATAATAACGCTAAAAAGCGGTTCGGACCGTGATATTTAATAGACTTTACTCTCTTTTATTAGTAGGGAGAGAGGGACACCGACACTAAAAAACAGTTCGGACTGTAATATTTAATAGACTTTACTCTCTTTTATTAGTAGGGAGAGAGGGACACTAAGTAGAAAAAATTGACTCTCCAACTAGTGAACTTTATATATAATTAGTCTTTCCTATAGAAGAGCTCTATGCAAATTATCTACACTCGGTACTCAAACCTGTAATGTTCATTATGAGAAAGGAATAGCAGGTGTGTTGTGGTCACACGCCACAATTCTTGTGAGTGTATAAAGTTTCATCTTTAATTTTCTAATTAAATAGAGATTTTTTTTTTCTTTTTGGACGACTCACGATCTTAAATACATGAGTTTTTTGTCTTTAGTGAACACTGGACATTAGGAAGCCATTAGTCGTGTACTTTTTTTTTTTTTTTTGAACTACCATTATTCGTGTACTTGTAATGTATAGTTAACTTTAGTTTGTGCAATTAAAATGTTAGATAAGGTATATATAAACATTAAGAAGCCATTTGCTTGGAATTTACGATCGTTATTAATGACTTAACATTTTGAAGTTTATATTTATTTATGTTTTTTTAATTCGAACACTGAATGGGTTAAAAGATTAGAGGACTATCGAGACTTACCGATATCAAACATTACTTATACAATCTGAAAATCAATTTTCATAAACAGGAGATACCTACTTACATAGTTTGAATATTTGCTCCAATAAACTAGAGATAACTACTTATACAATAAGAGAGAAAAACACTCTACTTGCACGAACTAAGATATTTAGTCCTATGAACAGAGATAATTACTCACACAATAAGAGAAGAAAACAATCCAAATATCTACTCAAATAAATAGAAGATAATTTTTCACACAATAAGAAGATAAAACTACTCACATAAACCTTAAATTGCATTTAGTGGAATCAACCGTTTTATTTAATGGAGAAATGTCTAATCACCTATATTAAAAGGCAACATACTTGTGAAATTAAATATCAAGTTTATATGAAGATTCAGAGGTTAAAATAATTGTAGTTCAACATAAATTTGTGAAGTTAAACATTAGTCCATTGAATTAGTCTGTTGAATTCATTATCCGTACTGTGAGTCATGATAGGGTAACTTTACACCGATCTCACAACTAAAGCAAAACCCTAAAGTTGTTTCTGTTCGTGGGCCAAGTTTCTTTTGACAAACAATGAATGAATAAAGAGATGTTAATGTTTTCTAGAACAGGAATAAACAAAGTAAGTTTGTAAATGTGGTACGATATGATTTCATATAATACAAAACAAATCGTAATAAAATAATAAGGTTGAGATCGCGCAAAGGTTGTTTAATCAGCCAAACCGATAATTTACAGATTTCACATAAGATTTGACAACGCCATCTAAATTGTTACCTTATATGCAACAGCAACAATGATATGTGTATGTACGATTTTTTTAATCTAAATAACAAGATATAATGGCATGCAATTATACACGTTATTATCCAGAAGATCTTGGTTCATGAACATAGTCACATACTATCATGTTAATTTTTTACATGAATTATCCTTGTAGTGATATTGCATATTTAGCAATTCCAATCGAATTAATGACTAATTAATTATGGTTTGTTAACTTTATTATGTGGGACCGAAATCAAAACCAAATATATTTACCAAATTTTGGATTTTAGTACTTTAAGACAACAAAATCTATATAGATTCAACATTTCTACTAGAACAAATAAAATATAAAAAAACTTTATTTTAGTCCTTAAATTTAAAAAAATATCAAGTTTTTAAAATTCTTTTAAAAATAATTCTTTTCATTCCTAATTTTTTCAAAATTCTTAAAAAAAATCTAAATCATCAGTCAACTAACGGTCAACATTAACAGAATATGTTAAAACATATTTTTATTTTTGATTGTTGTTAGTAACACATAAATTATTGAATTACCTTTATAAAATAATGAATTTACAAGTAAATTATCTAAAATATCTCTAAATTTAAGTTGTTAAATTACAATTTAAATTGTTTAAAGTTATAATTGACCATCAGTTGATTAATGATTCGAACTTTTTTGAAGGATTTTGAAAAAATTAGGGATGAAAAGAATTATTTTCAAAAAAATTTTAAAAATCTGATATTTTTTCAAACTAGGGACTAAAATAAAATTTCTCCATAAAATAAGAGGAACCTTGAATAATCTAGTGTGGTCCAAGTGATTCAAAAAAAAAAAAAAAGGTGTACAAAATCCTTATCAAGTGTACTCCCCAAGTTGGTACGATCACTTTCTAGTAATTCAATTTCATTTTTATCCAACCATGTGAGTCTATGAATCAAATACTATAAATACGATTGGAATATGTTCTTATATAATTAGAAAATATCTATTTTTAACACCTGAAAAATAAGTTTGATAGGAAAATGACAGCACAAAAGTGCAAGTATTCCTAGTTGCCCAACTGTATCCAGATGTAATAAATGCTACATGCTTGCAACAAATTTTCAACTTACTTTTAATGCTAGTTCGATTGCCTAACGATCATCGCTTTATGCATGTTGAAATTACACGATTTATCATTTTCTCCACGTAGAAATTACAAATCTTATTAATCATAATCGCCCATTATGTACAGAAAGGCTTTTTTAGAAAGGATATAATGGGTGAAGTATCGTATTTTCAAAAATGGTTATGAATCATTTAAAACGTTTTCAAAAGTAGTAAAAGCACTTTTTCCCACTTACATCAAATTCAAGATGAAACTCTATTATTCTTATATACATCCTTTGAAGTGCTTGCAAATTTTGAACATTTTACATTTTTTTTTTTAATTTTTTGGGGGAATATTTTGGCTGACTAAATAAAAAGCACTTCACAGAATAAGAATATACTTAGAGAATATTTTTTATAGAACTGGAAGCATGTAGCGGCTTTTTTGTTTTTTTCCCAAGAAACATTTGTTTTAGAGATTTTTTTTTTCTTTTGTAGCTTAGTTCAGCTCCCCTGGCTCTCCTTTGACCAAGCTTCTCTGACTAAACTGTTAAACTTGCTTTTATACACATATATATATATATATATATATGATTTTACAATAAATTACTCTTACTTTTAAAAAATTAGAACGAATCAATCAAATTTATCCATTGTATTCTTTCTTCTAAAACAAATTATCTCCTATTTAATTCAAATATAATAGATGAATTTGATTAGTTAATCCAAACTTTTTAAAATTAAGAGGTACTGATAGTAAAAATATTATATATGCATATATATATATATATATATATATATATTGTATTGGTATTTGCTTAGATAACAGTTGGAATTAGTTAAGATATGACTTTGAGACGCGGTCTAGAGATCACCTCCCAAAAACAAGAAAGAACAACTCACATCAAGTGAAAATGAGAGATAACCCACAACTTGTGGGAAAAATTGCCCATAAATATAGGGCGGTGTGAGGGTAAACCCACAATCTTGAGACAAAGCGTGGGTGGCCCAAGACTTCACTACAAATCAGGTCACAGTCCTCAAACTTGCTTATATTTTGATGACACATTTTGGATTACCATATGTAGTCTATTAAATTATAGATAGTCCGCACTATTTTTACCAAACAACTCAGGCCGACTGTAGTCTAGACATGCAAAAACCTTCAAAGTCATACGACCTGTTATTTAGGTTATGCCACCCATTCTCCAAACCGTAAAACAAGACATTCTGGGAATCAAGTTACATGTATGTTAAAAAATGGTGTCAACTGTTGCACGTAAAAACAAAATCATTAAAATAAGAGGAAAAATGTTATCAAAGCGTGGCACACACACTCAAGTATATTACTTGTATTGCAATTTTCTTCATCATATCATTATTTTAACTAATCTCTAAGCCTAATTAATACGACAAACATCATATTGAAATAAAATAACCAAACCGTGACAAGAACTAAGAAATAAAATAAGAGAGTCAACACTTGAATAGTTTTATAGCTCACGTGTGACAGAAACGACATCGATTAGGTACAGCTTGTGGGGTGGAATTTTGATTTGGTCACAACAATATAAAACCTAACAACAAGAATATCCCAAAACACTGATTTCAAAGTCTTAACTACAAAAAAAAATGAATGGCCTCATTTGAAGCAGCTATGACTCCTTCATTCCAACAATGTTTGGTGTAATTATCTAAGCACATACGTGTGCCAAACATCACAAACCATTGTTTTTTTCCTACGAATACGGAAATTTTACGTGGAAAACTAGACAAGCCATGTCAAATACATATACACTGGATGGATATCGTATCAGTTATTAGTTAATCACGTGTCGAATATGGATGATTTTTTGTTTTAATACTCAATCTTGCTTGTAAATTTTGGTTACCTACTGAAGTTTGCTTCCTTAATGCAAACCAAGAGGGTTGAATTTTGACATTCCAAAGCAGCACTAAATCCAACAAAATGACAAACCCAGAAAAATTTTTATACATTAAATTATTGAGTCTAAGGAGACCTCCACAATGCTATGAGACCAAATGGGTTATTAAAAAAATGGCAAGGTGCTGCATTCAGACAAAGGAAGAAAAAAGAGACAACCCGGATGCAGATAGGCTTTAAGAGGCAATATTCTAGGAGTATATAACAAAAAAATATAGGTCATGATTATCCACAACGATTTCATTATTATCCATGAAAGATGCTTTTGTTTGGTTGATGAGTTTAACGTTATGTTTGTTTTCATGCAAGAGAACAGGATTCATATATTCATACTTTGAATCATATGTCATGTGTGATGTAATATGAAGTACCTGGGATCCAATGGTTCTCCTTTACCACCACCTCCTTAACTTTTCCATTTACTAGGTAACTTGTTCAGCTGAAACTCAAATACCCACATGTCAATATGCAATATTCAATCAATAAATGCATATAATACTATCTTTAGATAAAGTGGCCTCTAGTTTTTTGGCTCAGTTCCAATATTTTCTCAACTTAACAGATAGATATCAAAGAAAACTATAGTCAAGCCAATAAAAATGTTACTTCAAGTGTGCGGTGAGGCGATGATAATTGGTCAAAAGCATCTGTCCACTCAGTTGTGAGAACCAAGACTTTTGATTAAACCAATGGAATTATGCTTCAAGACCAACTCAAAAGTAGAAATGAAAATGAACACTCACATGGTTACTTTCTTAGGTTCAAAGGCAAAGAACATGATTCTTACCTTAACACGGTTTCGGGCAGCTTGAAATTTTGATCAAGACCGAGTTATCACCATCAGGTTGTTAAAGCAATTTGACAGCATATGGGATCAGAATTCAAACAAATAATTGTTAAACTAGTCAAAGGCAAGGCTAGCATGTAAAAATATATGCACTAGCTAGGTTCCAACTCCAAAAAAAGTCTTGATTGTGACTCCTGTTCTTTTCCACGTGTAGTTTACCTAATCTAAAGGCTAGTGGCTATCTATTTCAACTGGTGTGCACCAGCTTTTCCATTTTGGACTTCACTTACTGAGTTAGGCCTAACCAGAACTGTTCCAAGTCAAGAATTTATGTATTAATTACAGTGATCTTAGCCACAAAACACCATGACAAAGAAATAAAAATGTTCAACAATGTACATGTGCCAAGCCGTTTATCCAGATGGCTTCTTGAATCTAATCATAAAAGATGGTAAGATTTTACTTTTGATTTTCACAAGTCATTTTGCAGTCTGTGTTGCTTCATCCACTGAATTATACACATACTAGGAGAATAACTAAGATACTGATGAGAACATTAGAAGATCATATCCAAGAGGGAAAAAGATGAACGCGACTTACGTTGCTGCATGCACCCCACGGTGCAACCTGCGGGATTATTCCATAGAGCGACTTATGTTGCAAGATTCACCCAATGGCGTATGTCGCAAGATTATTCCAGAGTGACCATGACTTGCGTCACGAGATGCAACCCGTGGAGCAAATTGTGGGAAAGGCATCTGATGCGGGCTGGCTGATTCCGAGAATCAAGGACTTTTATAGTATTTAAGATTTTTAGTATTATTTCTTAATTTAATTAATGTTATTTTTTTTTAGGATTCTATTTCCTAAGGAAGGCTTGTTTCTTAAGAAAGTTAGAATTGTTTTGCTATAAATAGGAGTCAAGAATTAGGGTTTGGAGAGTTTGAATGTTTTTTGGCTTTTGGAATATATATAAAATCTTATAACTTTGTGAGGCAAGTCTCTTGTGTTTTCTTTTGGCTTTTCTAGGTATTCTTGTCTGGGATTGCTTGGATTAGGATTAGGTTATTCTGTAATCTGATTCTAAAGGATCAATCTACCCATTATGTACGCTGGTTGGTTCGTTATTTATCTTATCGTGTGGCGGGAGTTAGAGAGACTAAGGTTTGTTGTTGGATCAATAGTTAGGTCCTTAACAAATACTAAAACCAAAGAAAGATGGCACTAGAAAAGAAAAATTACAAGCAAGAATACAGAGAAAGCAGTAAATATTCACATTCCCTAAAATGCTTAAAACAAAAACAGGGTGTAATGCAATATGGGAATGACATACTGCAGGCAACAACACAACTTTTTCATGATAATGGTCTACATGAAATTCAGACATGTGGGATGGGCATTTAGTTTCCATATGTCTCAACCTAAAGGACATCAAAATAACTAAATGGTAATATATTTATATCAAGTTGGCTTCAATCCAGCTGTCTCAGATCTTGATTTATTATTAAAAATTGTGATTACTACAGTTTGAGAGGTGGATCCATGACCTTTACTGTCAACAGATTAACTGTCAAGCTTCAACTGCAGAAAGTCACCCAATACCACAGCAAGTTGTGTTAAATGGTGCTTGACTAGCTGCGCAATTTAGTTAAACTCACAGAAGCTTTTAGTATGGCCCCCCCTTCACTGAAGGATATTTCTCATTAAGAAAGAAGAAGATAAGATAAGATAAAACATGAATGAGAAGAACAAGATCACCAGTAACCTTATCTCTCTTCCTGCAGCCCCTAAAGTTAATAAATACCAAAATTTTATTTTCAAGTTTACTATTATCTCTTTTTCCCTTTTAATCTTATCAAGTGCGGATATTTAATTAAAAAAAACTTTACATGTCTATATCAATCAGACTTGGGTTGTCAGTTGGGATGAACAAGCGGAGTTTGGATTATAACATTGATATGCATTAAGAAATTTAGGCTAAACACTAAGACAATCTTCAAAGATAAGACTGACTTTTTGCCACAGCATGCTTACATTTGACTTTTGAGTGGAACCTACCAGAAAGTAAAGCAGCATACAAACTTCAATAATCACTTATAAAGTTAAGCATATTACCATCACCATATATTTTTAGACTAGGCATGAAAACACATACTAAAATCAGGTCTACTGTTTCCAATCATCACCGTAATTACTTAGCCTCAAAAATGGCAGGCCAACAACTAACAAACTATTATAGGGAAAACACCTTACCTTGCACAGAGCTACTAAACCAGGATCAATTATTTTTGAAACAGGTTTACTTTGTCAGACACCTATATGAAACTTACTGCATAGTGATCAATTTCTAAAGTTTTGACATGCTCAGGCCTGTAATAATTTTAATATGTGATTTGTAAAGGATCGTCAGACACCTATAGGAAAAATTTTAGTATGTGATTTGTAAAGGATCGTCTAAATGCAAAATGATATTTGCAAAGCTATAAACCCTTTTGTACTTACCCAAATTGAATAGTTAACAGCAAATATACAAACAATTTATTTGAACATACTGATACAATTTTGATTTAAATTTTTAGATTATTCTTTTTTTTTTTTACTATTATTATTTATATATGTACATGTATCTCCTGCAAAAAGAATAGATTTTTATGAAGTTATCTATATTGCATAGAAAAAAAAAACATTTCCTTTGAGCTATTTGTATCAATTTTTAGTAGGATTCCCACTGAATTGGTCTGAGCCTTAATTTAAGGTTTTCATGCAAATACAAATTTCTACAGTGTCTCAATCGTATTTCCTTATAAAAGCTCTCAACATGGGCCAACAAGTGTGCCACAAAGAAACAATGTTCAATAACTTACATGATAAAACACTATCCTCCTGCTTGAAAAAAAATAAATAAATAAAGCAAGTAATTCCAGAAGTGTCTTTAATCCAATCCTAGCACGAAGAAGCCATGATATCAATGACAAGCTGTTTTAGCAGCCTGACTCAGCTCTCAAAAACTTACATATATGACAAAATGGGAAAAGCTTAAGCCAATATTTCCCTTTTTATTGCTATGTCCTGGAGCTAAATACACTGCATGCTCATGCTTTACCACTCGAGCCAAGGCCCAAAGTGTGAGTCATAAATTGTTGTTAAAGAAAAACCCAAAGAGACCAAGTAGGCTTTCAGTTTCAGATATACTTAAAATCAGCTATAGATGATAGAATATCTCATATTGCCAACCAAAGAAATAGTGATTATAAACACAATCACTTCAGGTGACAACACCAGTTAGGTTGAACCTTAGCAATGTTTGAGGTGAGTAAATATATGAATGGAAGAGACTTAAGTTATTCACCATGATTAGTAACAATGTCAGCATATAGCAAAGAAAGAATCTTGTATTTATGATGCCAACGGAAAATGCCATGCACCTGTAAGTAGCTTACAGTGGAACCCATGGAGACAGAAATGAACCATAGACATGCTCACATGCAAGAGCACGTACCTTAGAAAGTAGCCTTACATAAGAGCCTACGGATCCCAAAACGAAAAACCCCTCTC
This sequence comes from Litchi chinensis, assembly GCA_019925255.1. Lineage (NCBI taxonomy): Eukaryota > Viridiplantae > Streptophyta > Magnoliopsida > Sapindales > Sapindaceae > Litchi > Litchi chinensis. The sequence goes on from CM034466.1 coordinate 23,045,984, forward strand.
TCTAACAACTCTTCTAGTTTCAGGTTGGCGAAGAAAATCTCTTTCCTGATCATATTTCTTGGAGACTACTCTAGCATGCTTGCCTCTTTGAAGTTGATTGTCTTTGGGGTCTTCTATTGGAGGCTCAGCAAACGGCTTACTGGACAACAAACCCCGAAGCCACTCATCTGTTGCACGATCTAGCAATAATTCTTTTTCCTTCATCTCCTCATAATATTTGTGTGCTTCATCTAACTTTCCATTCAAAAAGAGCCCATGTATTAGCGCAACATAAGCATTGCAATCAGGACCAATCCCATTCTCACATATCTCATTCCACACCTTAAAGACATTGTCATGCTGGCTCCATCGGGAAAACTTTCTAATTAACATGATGTAAGTATCATTAGTTGGTTCACAGCCCCTCTGTCTCATTTTCTCCAGTAGATCAAACACTTCTTCTCCTGTTGGTACAATACGCATGAAGGCATGATAAGTCTGAATCGTAGGTGAGAGACCCCGCTGCAACATCTCATCAAAGGCCTCCCTAGCCTCCTTTACTCTTCGGGCTTTACAGAGAGGCTTGATCAGTGAGTTATAAGTAACAACATTAGGAGATATATCCTTCTCTTCCATACTTTTCATGAGATTGATTGCCTGTTTCACAAGCCCACCTTTCGCCAGAGCATAAATGACTGCATTGTAAACTTTTCTGTCTGGTTCAATCCTCATCTTCTTCATATAGTCAAAAAGCTTGAGCACCTTTAGAAGGTTGCGAATTTTCGAGTAACAAGAGATGATACTTGAAAACGACACGACATCATGTCTAATACCTCTCTTACTCATCTCCTTCCAAACTCTCTCTGCCTCTCGTGGACTCACAATTATATTACACCATCCATTAAGTATAATATTAAAACTTTTGATATCATATGGGAAGACATCCTTGTTACAGAACATCAAGTGCTCAGCGTCTTGCACATTCTTGTATCGACAAAGAGCTGATAAAAGACTCTGAAAATCATCAATATCCACATCAAATTTAAACCTTTTGTATGCATAGAATGTATTGATAGCCCGAGCCACATCATGCACAGCACAATATCTCCTAATCATAATCAAGAGAGTCTGCTTTGTCACAAGACAAGGAACTTCCCTTCCCCCTCTCATCTGATCAATTAATGTCCAAGCTGTATCGAACTTCCTCATTTTCCCTAAAATATATATCATTGCATGATAATCACGTGTCGAATGTGCGTAACCTGGCTGTTTTTCAGCCCATAAAAAGAACGTAAATGCTGCCCCCCAATCATTTCGAACTCGAGAAAGAACCTCCACCACCAACTCAGAGGACACCATAATACTACATTGCTGGATCTTGGTTTTCATTTCAAGAGGTTCCCTACCAAATTCCCGCAATATATTCACAAGGGTCTTCACATTTTTGACAAAACACTCATCACGTCTACCCAACCGCTTAACATCAGATACATCAACACCCTCTTTGTCATCATCATCATCAATACAATCATTACCAATACCACCATCATCATCACTACCACTAGAGTCCTCCTTTTCTAAATTCGATACTTTGGGTGCATTAGTGCTATCAAAATTCGAGGTTGTGCGATAAGACAAGTGAAACGCGAAGCTAAAATCATTGGCGGGTTTACATATAGTTGTTCTGTTGATGGGTTTAGCATATTGGACAGCGTTTATATATGTAGTACTCAAATGGCTTCGAGTAAGAATCATGAAATGCAATAATTTTGATCTTATTAGTCTGTTTCCTAGCATTTCTAGTGACTCAATCAACAAAACAGAGACAATATGATACAAATGAAACCCAACTACATGAAAAAGAGTGACCAGAACGTGTATGTGAAAATGCCTGAATGAAATGAAACTTACTAGCTGGGTTGTGATCGTGGAGATGATCCTTTGCTTGTGTTAATTGAAAATTGACGAAATATAGCTGCCGACAGAAATAGTATACAACAAAGTCCGCTACTTATAGCTGACTAGTTTTTTTCTTTCATTTTCTATTTGTTTGTTATTTCCTTTGAATAGACGTTGACAGTTTTTTTTTTTTTTTTTCTATTTATTTGGCTCAAGTGTTAGTTATTTTTTTTCCTTTTTTTTCCATTTAATAGCACTGGATTAAAGAATTATCTATTTGATTAAGGGTTTATTGATATTTATCATGATAAATTATTATTTATATAATTTAAATATATATTTTAAATTTAATTTTATAATTAACAATTTAATTCACCATCATCTCATATAATTTGATGATAAAAACATTCATTTAGTTAAATAATATTTGAAGGTTTAATCGTTCTGTCAAAACAATTGAGTTTTTTTTTTTAACGAATTTGAAGGAGAAGAGCTTGAATTTAAAATCTCAAGTTTGTTGAAAGCTGTGGTTACTATAGCCCTATATTTAAGAAAAAAAAAGGATTAGTGTTCTTAAAGCATAACATTTGAACATAATAAAAGTAATAAAAATGAAACAAAAAAAATAAATAAATAAAAGAAATTTTTTCTCAACGAGTATTTAGTATTTGCGTTTTTGTTTTGATTAATCAGTGAGATAATTAATACTTGGAAAAAATAAATAAATAAAATTAGAAATCTGTCACTTAAAGTAGATTTTTCAACTAATTCAAGTTAAGCAAATTGATTATGTATTTAAAAGCATTCACAAAAAAAAAAAAAAATGATTATGTATTTAGAAAAAAATAATAATTCATGCAGCTTGGCTACCTCAAATTTTTAGACATCTCAATATTTCAGAAACAATTACAGATAGGGCTGATTAAGTGAATATACTGAAACATTTTTTGAAATTAAAATCAATTATAATTTTCTTCATTCACAGTTTTTGTTAAAGAACTTACGTAGAAGTTGCAAAACAATAATTTTTTTTTTTTTTTTTTTTTTTTTTTAATTGAAAACAATAAATTTTATTTATTTATTTTTTCATATTATAAACCATTCCCTGAAGTGAAATCAATTTTTTTGGAGACAATTATTATTATTATTATTATTATTATTATTACACAAGTATTATACATGTCATGTGACTTACCAAACACTATTAATCAAAGCCTTTGAAGTGTAATTCAAAACTAAACTTCCAAAATCAGAAGAAGAGGCTCCCATCGCATGAAAAAATTGTCCTTGGTTTCAATATTCTAAGTGCAAATCAAACCATAAGTATCTAAGTGTATTTAGAGACATACTTGTATACACTTGATAATAAGCTACAACTTGTATGCACTTGATAGTAATCTACAACTTTGACAGGTATTTCAATAGTTGATTTACTAATTTTTAGACTTGAAATTCTTGACAAAACAATAGAATGAGAAGCAAACAAAGAAAGTCTAGACACAGAAGAAGAAGAAGAATAGATCTTTTACTTAAATGACTAAATGAACTAATCGAATCAAAATATTTCTCAAAAATAATAAATCAGAGCATTTTGTAACATAAATTACAAATGAAGATAAATGATACCACTTTTTTTTTTTGTTCTCTCTTTTTTTTTCCCTCATTATTCTCAAGATATAGACCAGAATCTAATTCCCAATCCAAAGATCTTGATACTGAGCTCATACCGCGAATATTTCAGCTTTAACTCTGCTGGCATCCAAGAATGACAAGTCGTGTGAATTTTCCCTGATGAATATCAAGCAAAGAATGTTATCCAGTCACTTTGATGACACGGCCTCTATGGCACTGCCAAGTGGCCATGCAGCTTCGACGAGGGAATGTTGGTATTTGACTTGCTTTACCAAGGTGATCTCTTGCCATGGCTCCAGGCCTGTCAAAGAACAATGATTGATAGGTCAGAAAAGGGCTGAAGGCTGATTAATTGTGAATCTACCTACAGTGACAAAAGCAATGCAAATGTGACTTACCAAATCCAACAACAAGCAATGTATGCTGGTAGACAAGATCCATGCATATGTATGGCAGGTTATCCTCATCGACATGTGGATAAGTTGATTTTGCTTTGTCAAGTTTAGTTTGGCAAGCTTGCTTAGCTGCAGTCTCGAAATCAGATGGACGAACTTTTGCCACAGGTTTTTTAGGATCAATGAAACCAGCCTATATGTTAAATATTTAAGTCAGCACGGCTATACTGTAAAGCAAATAATATGGTTTAAATTAATCATCTAAAGCAACCGAAAAATAAAGGACTAATACCTGAGCAGCCCTGTCGAAGAAAAATGAGGCAACAAATAGATTCTTCTGTCCATCACCTCCTCCACCATTCCATACTCCGCCGAATGAGCACTGCATGTGGGTACAAGTATCATTAACTTTGAGAGCCTTAATAGCCACACTCACACATCGATCCAGGTTGGCACCAGATGAAGATGCTCTGTACTCCTTTCCTCCATATTTGTATGATCCTTTAAAGACGGAAGAAAATAGTTAATGTTACCTTCTACCATCCATAGGTAGAGTGAATAATTTTGCATTTTGTATTAGAACTAATTGGTAGTGGACACCAAAAAAAGCTTTAATAATTTACAGTCACTGTTGGTTCATATGCAGGTATGTTATGTACCAGCATATGTTCAAAAAGCAAATTAGTTTTACACTAACATGGCAACAGCTCCTAAGTTGAACAACGAAAAAATTGCAGTCAATCCAGTATCGGTTGAAAGAACATACCATCATAGCCAGCCAAAATGCATGGGCTGTCAGCATCTTCAGTAACCATCAACATCTCTGCTCGAGCTGCTAATAAACCATAGTGCAAGTAGCTGTATGCAAGATTCAAATAAATACATGGTGAAGAAAATACAAGGTATTTTTGCAAAGAAAAGATATTACAGATAAATGGGAAACTGAGAAGAAACTTATCTAACATGGACCCAATATTATATATAATTCATTCAGTCGTAAACTAAGTGATTTTGTAAAATCATGTGATCAATTTAAAGAAGAAAGTAGGAAACCTGTGAACATAGAGGTGATATTTTGTTCCCATCAGAAGCATTTCCTTTACATATGAATCCTCTCCTTCTGGTACCACTGGAGCCTTTGCAGCATCTGCTTCTGAAATGGCATATGCCATTTGTACAGATCCACCTCCAAGATCAACAACTCCAACTGTATTGGAATATTTCTTCCCCAAATTCCCCAATAGGTAGTTTATTGTTACCTGCAACACAAGAACGATGTCAAAGATCCTGACTTCTACTTATGATCCAAGATCGATCATTGGATAACACAAATTATTGTGAATTGCTTTCCTATTATTAAGCTTTCCTATTATTCTTCTTTAATAATTTTTTTTTCTTTTCTTCAGTTCAATGAGTGCAATTTTATTTTGTCATCATCCATTACTTCTTTGTTCTACAAAATTATTATTCAACATAGCCTACAATCTCCTGCAGGGCTGATAATAGATGACAGAGCATAACCTGGTCCATAAGCCTTCCCATATTCAACTTGGTCAAAACTATCATTAAATTTACAAGGGGATGTAAATCACTACTAAAAAGTGGAAGAAAGAACTTTTGTACACATCCGATCAATGCTTGCATTTTGACACAATCCAATCTCACATAAATTTTCACAACATGGTATTAAGACAAATTGTGTTTACCACAATTTAGGAGATAAAAAACTCTACTTTGATTTTGAAGGATATGATTATAGTGAATGAGCACCAATGACCAAACACCTGAGAAAGGTGATCAGAAAGCTCTTTTACTAAAGGATAAGCTGAGAATAAGTGCAAACCAAAGAACAGATGGACCTATCTCTAAGAAATCAGTCCTACAAATCTGCCAAGGTTCAAAGAAGCCTCAAGACATCAGTTTTTCGTTAATTATGATAACAGATGCCAATATGTCTCAAGTCCCACTGAAACCAAAAGCACCAGTAAAACAAGTTAAACTACTTTAATCACGACTCAAAAATGCCTCAAAGAGCCCTTCATCTTTACTACTGCCATAATCATTGCCTATATTAAGTTCATCATTTGATTGACATAAACTTTGTTGAGAAAAAGTACTACATCATTGCAATATCAACGAAGCAACCTAACATTAGCACAGTAACTTAAATGTCACACATACACACAAAATGTTTTATCCAGTCCAAGAAAAATAACATACCCACTCATAAGCACCTTCTTGCATACCATCCAAAACAGTAACTGCATTTGCCTCAATCTTGAAGGTACTTTTATACTTCAAGAGATCCCTAACCTTCAATTAAAAAGTTTATAAAACTACTGTCAGCATAGTGAATCCAATAAAACAAAATGTACGAACGAACGAAGGACAACCAATCAATCCACAGAATTACCGCTTGCAAAATTCTTTCGGATGCATCATGTCCCAGCGCCCGTAACCCTGCGGTTGCCTACACAAACATTAAACACCCCACATCAGTAATTCTAAACTACACTACACCAAACCAAACCCGAATCATCCACTCACCCCGACTCTAACTGGTGTATTGGGTCGTAGATCATGAGGAACAACACCTTGTGCTGCATCAAGAAGGGATTGTAAAGACTGTGCTGCCCGTTGTGGATCACTTGCATACGCACTCAACCCTGGTTTAATCTATAAAATCAGAACAAACATGTAACAATTTCAAAGTCAATGCACATACAAATACGTTCAAAATCACAACAAACTAAGATTGACCCATTATCAGAAACTACATTTTAAACAACTTGAACATGAAATCCAGATCAAAATCGGGTGGTGACCTGGATGAAGAGCTCGAGATCTTTGCCGATAGAGACGAGATCCAAGTTCCCGTCAAAGCAGTAGACGTGGACGCGACTGTCGGAGCTGCCGGCGTCAAAGATGACGGCGTAGGACTTTTTGAGACTGGGGTTGGGGGAGACCTTGCGGTTGGTGAAGCCGTACCCGAGAACCGGATCTGCAGAGGAGGTCCGACCCGGTATGACGAAGAGGACGAAGAGGATGAGGAAGAGGGGAATGGAGACGACGAGAAGGAGGCCACGGAAGCGCTGGATCTTGTCGGAGAGGGAGTCGTGCTTGGAGGAGATGCGCTTGTTCATTTTGTCAGAGTCGGAGGTGCCGGTCTCGAAAAGCTCGGTGGAGGAGGGGGATCGGTAGCGGATCTGGCCGTTGGGGGCGGCGCAGGTGGAGATGGACTGGTCCTGAGAAGGATCCAGATTGGATGATTAGATTATGAGAAAATCAATGGAAGAAATACGGAACAGACAACTGAAAATGGTGGTGGTAGTGGTGACGGGGACCGCTTATGGGTTTTTGAGTGAGTTTTTTTTTTTTTTTTTATCTGTTCAGTCGCTGATATGCTGGTGCTGCTTGTTATTTTTACTATGTTGGTTGGAATTCTGTAGAGATAGACTGAGAGAGGTTTTTACAGATGCATGTACGTGCCGGTAAACAAAGTGGTTTGGTTTTGATTTTCTTGCATTTGCCGCCGGAAAGCGCGGTTTTTATTTCCTCTCTCTCTCTCTCTATATATATATATATATATTCAATCTCTCATAAATTAAAAAAATTATGACCAATCAACCAATCAAATTAAATTCTTTCATTATGATTAAATTAAATAAAAGAGATAAATTTATTTAAAAATAAAATTATAATTGATGAATTTAATCAATTCGTCATAACTTTTAAAGTTATGAGATACTGATCATAAAAGTTATATATTTGTATGTGTGTATGAACGAACGATTTATTTAGATTTATAAATACTATGATTAAGACAATGAACAAGATCTTAATTCCAAAACTTGAATAGATCGACTACCTTACTCAACCACTAATCTTATCCCTTAATTAGAGATATTTGGATTGGTTATAAGAGTGGTTATTAAAGTCAATTCAAGAACTCCAATTGAGATGTTAGTGATTAGGTAAGGTAGCTAAAACCAAATTTGAATTCATTGAATACTAAAATTTTTTAAATTAAATTATATGAACCCACATTAAAATCAAGAATCAAATTACTAGAAAGAGAATTTAATTCCTTTTTCTCACCCTTTTTTTGATTGAATACTGCAATTAAAACAATTTTACTAAATAATTAGGTCCAAAAAAACATTGATTAATTTTTTTTTAAATGGGCAATATTTTTATATGCGATATACATGGTTATTTTGTAATTAATTTTGTTTTATTGCTATTTTTTAGTTTAGTAAACAAGAAATTTAATTTGATGCTAATTTTAATTCTAAAAGTTAGTAAACATAGGAATGTAATATTGTAATTTAATTTCAATTCATCTTCATTCCCTTTCTATTAGAATTCATTTCTCTTTTGTTTTCATTCTTGATTAATGAAGGCCCCCTAAATGGAATAAGAATCTATCAAGATTTATAAATAATGTGTTTATGGGTTAAAAATGGAAATTAATGAGTGTATTTAATTTAAAATTTATTGAAATTTAAAACATTTTTAAAGTTTGAGTGTATTCAACCTAAATTTTATTAAATTATATTGAAATCTAATTATATTCGATCTAGATTTGTATAGAAGTATATTTAAAATTGATGAAATCTGAGTGTATAAAAAAAATTTATTGACTTTATAAATTTTATTTAAGTGATGAATTCGAAAAAATTTTAAAGTGATTTTTATAAAATAAAAAATTTATAAAAAAAGTTATAATTTTTCTAAAGATTTAATTGGATTTTTTTTTTTAAAGAAATATAACAAAATCAATATGAAATTTATTAAATCTATAAATTCCAACAAAATTTATCGTTAAAAAAAAAAATCATCGAACTCAATAAACTCTAGAATTAGATTTAATAAAACTGAGGTAATTGAATTAATGAAAGTTATATCTCTCATATGTTGTGCCAGTAGGTTTTTTTTTTTTAATTTTTTAATTTTCGTAATTCCGAATCATTTGAATCATGTTTGATCTGAAATTTTGATAATTTTAATATTATTTTATCATAATAAATACTCTTAATTTATAGTCAGTCTTGATTTCAAGAAATAGCGATAATTTACCAAATTTGAAATATACAAGTTAAACCCTTAATTTATCTAAACTAAATATATATATTTAAACGTAGCGCATTAATTAGTATGAAATAGAACGTGACATGTGACAATCATTCATTATTGTTAATGAAGGCAACTTGGAAATGACCCATAAAATTTGTGAAAATGATTTTTGCATGTGAAGTTGTCAAAAGTTTAGTCACGTAAAGCTCATTTTTCATTTCTTAAAAGGAACAACATCCTCATTTTTACTATTTCAAAAAAAAAAAAAAAAAAAAAAAACCTCTCACCTTTTACGAATCACGATTAACTTGTTTTAAAATCTCCTTCAATTTTTGTTGGTAAGGTTGTATTATTATTATTTTTTTCCTTTTTTTCTTGAATGTTAAATGTTACGAGAATATTTGAGACAGTATAAATGGCCTGATAAAAGCCCAAGAAACCGATCCAATAGATTGACCTAGTAGACTAAGGTCCAGTTCGTCAACATTTAACTTGCAGGAATGAACTCTTAGTTCGCCGTTACTATTCTCAGATCACTGGTCAACCATGGTCAAAATTGTCTTATGCTCAGTTTAAGGTTGTCCAGAACAAAGTTCAGTTTGCAGCTTGAAATGCTCGTTAAAAGAATTTTTCCAGAAAGACAATAGCCTAAATTGAGGAAGAGTCAACTACCAGAATTGGAAATAAATTCAAACTCCTATGTCGGTGGAATTTATCCCTAATATAGAGTGAACATTGTTTTTAAAAGTATAATTAATGTATGACTTTTTTCTATTTTATTTGCTCTCAAATTGTAATACCCCACATTATTAATAGGGGTTGGAAATTCATTGTAACCACATGAAAAATAAATAAGTAATAAGATATTGTGACTTTGTGAAAATAACAAGAATAAATAAGTAATAAGATACTGTGACTTTGTGAAAATAACAAGAGAAACAGTAGTGGATGTAAACATTTTTTTTTACCGAACCACGTAAAAATCATTATGCACACACTATTTTTCCTCTTATCTTTCTCTTGTTTTACTTTATTTACAGTATTGGATCGATCAGATTCAAACGTCGACACTAAATTATATTAGATTTTATTAAAGGTTGAATAGTGATTGAAAACTAAATATTGAATGTTATGTTTAAATTTTCAACTAGAAAAAAAAAATACGTATATTATAAAATAAAATTTTCTAATTTTATTTTAGTTAAGTGAAAAAAAAAAAGAGCAGAATAACTTAATAGACCTTATTAAATGTCATTATTGGACCAACCCACAACAATTGTCCTTAATTACTAGAGGTGTCAAACAGATAAGGCAAGGCAGAGTATAGCATGGGTCAAGCCTTAAATTTTGTTTGGCAGGCAGAAGCCCAACCATTCCCATGTCTTCTGTCCGTCCAGCTCAAGAGGCTTTAGTTTGTTTTGTATGTAAGCTTAAAAGGGTTTAACTACCTTGCCGGTAGAATAACTTTACCTATCAGTTATTCTTATTGGATTGATTGTAAAAATGGTTATCGATATAACTGTGCTTACATTATCATAACTGTCCTTAAATCCGATTCCCTGACCCTCCCAATGTTAGGGTCTGGACACAGGCCTTGGCCCATGAGGTCACATTACATGGCTCATTCAATGCTCATCAAGGAAGTCCCAAACGTCCCCTCCTTCTTTTAAGCAAGCAAAGCCCATCATAAACGCACAAGAGAATGCTATATAACCCTATTGGGAGGCAGATGGATATATCATTTTTATCATGCACAGGACAGGATAAAATCAATGACCATGGTGGATTATAAGTCCAATAGGAATATCTAACACCGAGAACAGCAAAAAATAACTTATTTCATGGACATTGGAGGTGATAATCTAATGGTGAATCAACACATCCGACTAGACTAAAATGTGCCCCCCTTATGTTTTCTTTTGTTTCTTTACTGGAGGTGCTGGTGGGGGAAAGACAACACGGAAAACCCAAGCGGCCAATATTGCTCCTATGAATGGACATATCCAGTATACGTAAAACTGCTCCCATGTATCATGCCATTTGTTTAAGTACGCCCAACCAAAGGCCTGCAGAGATGACAGAGTTACAAGTTAGAAACCATGTTGTCATGGCGACATGAGAAGGAATATGGGGTAAGTACAGAGTATAAAAACAAGATGAAGAGAGATGATAAGCATGAAAAATGTGAAGGAAAAATATCATTTCAAACCAAATTTAATGATCTTTAACGTCACAGAAGTTGAAGCAAACATAAGATGTAAGGCATACAATCACTGTGTGATCATATAAGCACATTTCCATGGTTACATTAGTTAAATGGACTTATATCCTGTGCAATTAACGAAAGTAGGGGTGGGCGTTTTCGGGTTCGGGTTTGGTTGGGTTGGATTGAAAATCTCCCAACCCAACGTGGGTTAGGTTGAAAATTCTTCAACCCAACCCAACCCAATTTAATTTTCAACCCAACTCAACCCAACCCATCCAATTTTTTTTAAGATGTAACCCAACCCATCCAATTTTTTTAAGATGTAACCCAACCTAACCCAATAAAAAATGATCGAGTTGGGTTGGATCTGTTGAATTGGATTTATAAATCCTCTAGATTTATAAACCACTTGAGGTTTTTGATTTTTTTTTCTTGTGTCTTCATTCTTCTACTCTAGATTTATAAATCCTCTATGATGGATTTCATGTAGTTGCGTAAAAGTGTATGTCTATGAAAGATTCTAGATAGGAAAGACTTGGTTAGAGGTGGACGTTTTCAGGTTCGGGTTGGGTTGGGTTGAAAATCTCCTAACCCAACCCAACCCAATTTAATTTTCAACCCAACCCAAACCCAATTTAATTTTCAACCCAACCCATCCAATTTTTTTTAAGATGTAACCCAACCCAACCCAACCCAACCCAATAAAAAATGATCGGGTTGGGTTGGATCCGTCGGGTTAAGTTGAAGATGCCCACCCCTAAACGAAAGGTGCCCTCATTTGATCCTCAATAGGAATATGAACACCTACATATTAAAGTCTAAGCAAGCAATCCAGAAATTTTTCAGTAAGTGACCTCAGTCAGTCAAAGGTAATATATAATTTGCGTAGCCGAGGAACAGTTTTAGAGTTCCACAATACTCAGCTATGTCTTAATTACATTCTTGGATCTATACATTTATTGGTATTAGGCATCCTAACTAGCTTGGTGTATAACAAAGTATCTTAAAGATGACATGAATCAAGAATGTATCAATAGTAGTTGCCATTGTACAATGTTTAATCACTACACCAAATGGAATATCATTAGCAAGATGAGATTGCATGAGGGACGATCATTAGAGGGACAGAGTCAACTTCCTTGCCATAAATATAGAGCACGTAGTATGCATGTACACCAACTTCAGAGAGTTAATTTTTATCATTTAAAGCTACGAAAGAAGAAATCTGAACCGCTTACCAGCAGACATGTGCACCGCCACACTCATAAAAGATATAATTTATGCATTTCAGTGAGGAGGAGTGGGTTCTCAACCATTTTAGCTGAATGGAATTTCAATGATTTGAGATGAACTTTTAGGTTAGAGGAATAGAGAGAAAGTGCATGAGAGTGAGAGAGAGAGAGCGTGAGAGAGGAGAAAAGGAATGTACAAAAATTTAAATGGTAAAAAAGCACATGACCAGAAGAAAGTTACTTCAAGTAAGGAAACTCCCAAAAAAAGACTGCAAGAAGATGAACCCAATCAGCTAAGAGATTGCTTTGGCCTTACTATATACTTACAAATCCAGAAGAATGGTATCTTTGTGTCTCTACAAAGTGTTAAGGTAATTTTCTGTAGATACAGATGTGAACCGGACATTCGATAAAAAATAAGCTGACAATAAAGAAGTTATAAACTTCCATTCCAATATGCCAAAATACGCCTCTTTGGCCTCCTCAAAATCTAGAAAAGAGCCAAAGTGTACTCCACAGAGATAGATTTATCATTATCAGTTATCACTTCCCTTAAGCACAAAATAGGAAAACTGACTAAATCAATGTGGTTACAGACTTCAGCAGATTGCAGTATGGACTGCCACCACTGGGGAGCTCAAAGAAAGGACAATCCTATCAGGAATATCGTGATAAGATGGCTTCCAATCTTTAAACAGCACACGAAGGGAAATGCCCCAAAATTCTAAAGAAAATAGCAGAAGATTTCAGGATTGTTAAGGTAATTCAAAAGTAATAAGATAAGAACAATATCAACAACCAAACTGACCAAGTTCGTAGCTATCCAGTCTAGTTCAATACTCTTATGTCTAATTCTAAGCATTTCACTTATTGTAATCCAACCTTACAAACTGATATCATGCCTCTAAGATGACACAAAACCAACATACCATTTTTGTGTTAAATAATATTTCGATTCAATTCAATCTAAAAAAAATAAAAAATAAAAGTTCAGAATTAAAAGTCTTGAAAAAAAGCTACAGATATACCAAATTAAAAGATGGGACAAAGCGGGGAGAGCTCATAAATTTGTAAAATCATAGAGGGGAAGCACACAAAGTAAAAGCCATATGTAAACAATAGCAGTAAGTCAAGGAAATAATATTTTGTCATACAGTACAAAGGAAGTCAAGTGATAGTAGCGTCACAGCAATGCATCGACTTAAACAAGATCCGTGCATTATTAAGATTCAGATAAGTCCCTATTATGGAGATTGGAACCAAATGCAAAAGTTTAGAAAGGTGAAGTCACTCACATTGGCAGGATTCATGGACGGTCCAGTGTAGGCAGCACCAGCAAAAACCAAGACAACAGTTGCCACAGCGAGCAACCACGTCTTCACTATGTCACTCCGAGGACCCTTAAGAACAATCACAAGAACCGCAAAGCTAATCAAGAAAGTCAACACCCCCTCAGCAATGGCTCCCGTATGCAGATCAACTTTCAAAGAAGGACCTCCAAGCATGTGCTTGAACTTTGGTGGCATCACCTCCACAACAGCCATGGCACCACCCACAGCACCTGCTGCCTGTCAAACAACAAACTTTACATCAATACATAACACCCCTTGTCTTGTTAGACATGTTAAACATCCCTTCTAATCTATTCTAGCAAAAGGGTCATCCTAAATCTACGAATTGGAGCTAAACAATTCAAATCTCTCCATTGGTACTAACATTTATACGTGAAAACATTAATATTTAATCATAGTTCTATATCTTGAAACACAAATAAAGACAAGTGAAGAAAAAGCAAGTAAAAGAAAGACCTGAGCAGGGAAGCGGATAGCCATGGAGAAGAGGGTATCACCGCCGAGGCCAGCGGCGTAGAAGGCGGCAGTACCAGTGGGGTTGAAGCTGGCACCACCAAGAGCAACACCGATCAAATTGAAAGCGAAAACGAAAACAAAAACAATGAGAACAGTGATGAACATGGAGGGCCAAAACTGGCCTTGAACCCCAACAAAGGCAGCTATCTCCCTGGTGAGTATCCCAAAGGTGGAAGCGCAAAATACCCACATGAAGGTCAACAGAAGATCACCAACAGCCGCCTTTACAAGACCCATGTTGATGGTGCGCAGAGAGAGAGAGAGAGAGAGAGAGCGCGCGCTTGTGTATCTGGTTGTGGTGACTTTTGGTTGACAAGCAAGTGAATAATAAGAGGGAGGGTTGGTGGGTGTGCCTGGGGGTGGAGTGTGATCCACCTACTATCGCGGGGGAGGAGGGTGAAGATAAGTTCACGAGTGAATGTAGATTGGTGGCGTCTTGTTAGGATATTGATCTGCTGTTTTCTAGTTTTACCTGTTTTGTAACTTGTGACTTCTTAGCTGTGCTTTCCGCTAAAGTCGTCTTTCCAACTCATTGGTCCAATCATATATATATTTATATTTTAATTTCATTTCTACATTTTCAAAAAACATTAATTTTTAAGGCGAATTCATTTATGAATTTATCATCCTTAAAATTTTAAAAAATTCATCAATTTCACTAGTTCTCGATACAGTCATCGGCCTCATTCTCCACGTGAACCTGATGAATTTTCTAAAACTTCAAGAATGATGGGTTTATAAATCAATTTATCTATAAAAATATGAGGGTTTTTCAAAATATATGGATGGAATGAACTTTTTCTTTTCTATATTTTTTTTAAAGCGTACAATCCCTTTATTATTATTATTATTACTATTATTATTTTATGCACTTGACAATGGGACCAGATTATGGATTTATGGATTTATCGGAATTTACAATGGGACCAGATTATGGATTTATGGATTTATCGGAATTTACATTAGTTGTTTTATTTTCATTAGTGTGGTTCAAAGGTAGTTACCCTTGCGATTAAATTAAGTTCTCTTTTAATTCCTTTTAGTATGAGGTCATGCAATTCAATTCCTTACAAATATAATAAATAATGGAATCACATATCAAGCATTAATAGCATCTCCAATATTATTATATATTTTTTAGTTTCTATTAATGACATATCTACAGTATTTTTTTAATATGAATCCTACTTTATAATATATATATTTCTATCTTCAATGTAATTATCTAAAGTAAAATATACATTAATTTTTCACCAATCATCATAAAATGTGTCTTACTTCCTTTTCTTTTATATTTTATAATTAAGAAAAAAGAAAAAGAGAGGGACAAATTTCATATTTTTAATTGGTTGGATTCATCGGCGTTTTTATGAGAGTTTCTCAATTGAGAAATCTATCTCCGTATTCTTCAAAAAAAAAAAAAAAAATTGCCACATTAACTTCATATCTGAGTTTGACAATTACATTGAAGAGGGTTTTTATATGCCTTATTATTTGTTTATTCTATATGACAAGAAAATTTACTCAAATAGATAATTACATTAAATATGCCTTTAAGTTTCCTTTTCTACTCGTAAGGATTCCTAATTAGTAAGCATGATATCTATGTTGGCAAATTTATCGATATTTTTAATTTTAAATCTTTATAAGAAAAATTATAATAAAAATAAATAAAATTCCTTATATTAACTTAACCACATATGATATATTATTTATTATATTTTTAGAATGATGAAGTATGTATGTTATAATTATTTTTTTACAATTATATTCAGAAAACAAGCTTAAGTAGTTGTGCAGTTCTTTTTTAAATTTACAACCCACTATATATATTCCTTGATGTTAAGTAGTTGTGCAGTTCTTTTTTTTCATATTAAAATAGATATTCTTTGATGTTATAAAAATAAATTGCGCATATAATGTATAATTTTAGTGCTCTTGAAAAAACCTTAATCATTGATATCAAATTAAAAAAAAAAAAAAGAAAAAAAGAAAAAAGAAAAAAAAAAGTACTTAACTTAATAAACAGATGACTCCACAGTTGAAAATATTTTTAATAAATAAATATAACTTAAAATTTTAAATAACATATTACTTGAACATTTATTTATTCAATAAATTTAAGTTAATATTTTAAAGCAATATAATTTAGGTGTCAATGGTATCTTCTTTGTATCTTATATTAATGAAATTGTAGAATCAAATTATGTCTCTTTATCTCAAATTCAAACTATAATAATTAAACTAATTATATCTTCTTCCATTATTTTTGATAAAAATTCACTAGTCCCCTTTTTTTTTTTTTGAAGGGAATCCAGAAAAGATATTAAAAAAAATGTAATTTTCAATGAAGTTTGCCAGAAAGTTGATTAAAAGTTGCTGGAGAGAAAAAGTGAAAAAATAGCTTGCATATGAAAATCGTGGTCCCTCTTTTGTTTATAGGATCCGGGGTATCGCCACTCAAACTCAACCCTTTTCAAGGTTCCATCTTCCAAGCCGACCGCTTCACCGATTTTCAATTATTTTGCCTTTAAATTTAACTGTTATGCTAAAGTACTATTTTTCAAATACCAAAACAAATACATCGATTATCATGAATTGACGCATAAAACAAGCAAGAATGCTTCACAATTTGAATTGTTAATCCAAACATCAGCTTAAATGATATTATAAATGAATTTTTCTTATTGTACCATTTATCACATTATTTTATAACTTATATGACAATTAAAAAAAAAAAAATCAGTTGCTATTTTCTTAGGATCATTTTTTGGCTATATATTGTAGTGTGTATGAGATTACTCTAGCACTTATTTTCAAGAAAAAAAATTAAAATATAACATATAAAATAATTGATAAAATATAATTTATATGGTATAATACACAATCCAAATTATTAATTATCATGGGTTAACAAATAAGCCAAGCAATAATGCTATCCAAGTAAAATTATCAAACAAAAATCAATTCAAATAATGTAGTAAGAGATTTGTTCTTATAACATCATTCAAATTCACCATACTAGCTCTAGTGCATTTGATAATAATAAATTAACTGCCATTTTTTGTGTTGATTTTTGGGTTAATTTTGAATTGTGTGGCATTACTCCAAACATAGATGCTAGTGCTCAATTTCAAAATAAATTTTTGTTAAACAAAATTATTGATAAAATCTAATTTATATTGAATAAAAATATTAAATATTCAAAAATCTACTCACAACTTAAATATTGATACATTTCCCTCACACATGCTATTGGGATTTCGAATCCCGCCATGCACATTTGTACACGTGTGAGGAGTGTTTTTTTCTTTATTTTGGAACTAGATTTCTTTTGAGTTATAGGAATAAATTTTTGGATCACATATAATGTTTAATCTTAATAAATTTAATGGATCGTAACTGCATATAATATTTAATTTCAGTAGGTCTCGATATATTAATGAACTATTACGTAGTAATTATATATAAAAAAATAAAAGCAGAAAATATTTGATAAACTTTCAAAATTGTTTCAAAATCTTCATCTCAAATATCAGTTAATGGTGGTGTTTATTTGATTGTATTTTTTATTGGATGAAATTTGAATAGCTATTGATATCTAAATCCAGATGACAAGTTTATTTTCTATCTATGATGTCGGAATACAAATATCTGCAAGTTGGTAATAAGAATATTTTACCCTTCTATCTGTAAATTTTTTATACATTATTGTCTTGTATAATTAGTTTAAACAAATATCTATAGTATTTATTATTTAATTTATTTATCTTTAAAACTTAAAAATTTCATTTCCAAAGATATAAATCACATAAATAATATTTCAAAATATCAAAGTCAAAATAAAATAAGAGTTCAAACATGAAAATTAACTGAAAAAATAATAATTATCAATAAAAATAACATGAAAACAATGGAGAGGAGCGTGAGGTTGTAAGCAGGCCATCGGACCTATTTTTAATTTAAGTAGAATAATAAAAAACATTTTTAATTTAAATTATTTTTAGTTTACTAATTGTAATTGCAATTTGAGTTATCATGAGGGTATTTTAGGAAGAAATATGTTACATTGTTTCAATTTAAGATAAAAGTCCACGTTTTTTTTTCCCAGTTTTTAGGTACTTTTTAGATTTCAAACCATTAAAAAAAAAAAAAACAAAATAACTTAGCAAGACATTTAAATCACTTAAAATTTTAAATTGAAAACACAAGCCTTTTCGTAGTAAGAGTTATAAATCACTTGTCTAATTATTGATTTGACATTCCTATAATTGAATATAATAATTATAATATTATTCTTCAATAAAAATCTCAAATAAAAACTAAAGAACAGTTGGCAAGCATTTCGTGTGAAAAACAAAAGAACAAATTTTCAGAGATAATTTTATAAATTTCTGCTGACATTAGTCTAAATGTCCAACTAATTAAACAATATAACTCCATTAGTTTTAACAAACTCCATAAAAATATACATATATTTTTTAAAAAAAAAAAGAGAAAATTTTTCATTATTTCAAATGAAGTAAATAGCATTATCTCAATTTTCTATTGTCTTAAAAGTGTCAAACAAATCATTATAAACAACATATTATACCAAAAAAAAAAAGTATAAAAAAGCATTGGAAAAAAATTAAATTAAAATGATGAAAAAAAAAAAAGGAAGGCCAACCATCAACGGGCATTTTAAAAAAGAGCCGTTGGGAGCTAGCTCTAACGGCTACATTTTCCGGATCCATCTCAGATTACCCTTCCTTTTAAGCATCTATAGCTTGACCCATATCAGATTGTCAAAGCAAAATCAAAACTTGAGCTCAGATCTGCCTTTCCTTTTCAAAACCCACCTCGTATTTCGTTGTTGCTGCCTTATTTTCTCAATCAGTCAGCTTCTCTTCTCACTTCCTTGAACAAGGTATGAAATACAAACCCCACCTCATCTGTTTATTTATACGCTTTTACCTTTTTCAGATTTCTGATAGATTGATTGAAGAAATGTTCCTTTTTCAGTTTGATTTTATGTCTAGAAGAAAAACTACGACTTATTGTGATACTTCAATTTGGTTCCAAAGTTGAAAATCCATTTCAACAATTTGATTTATTATTTTTGGTTTCATTTTCAGGTGACTCAGAGAAAGTTGCAAAGATGAATGATCTAATGACGAAATCATTCACAAGCTATGTGGACCTGAAGAAGGAGGCCATGAAAGATCTTGAAGCTGGTCCTGGTGTGGAAATGACTTGCTCAGCAAACAACACCATGGACCAAAACCTCAGTTTGTTCCTTGAAGAAGCTGAGAATGTGAAGAAAGAAATGGGGGAGATTCGTGAAATCCTTGCCAGACTCCAGGAGGCCAATGAACAAAGCAAGTCCTTGCATAGGCAGGAGTCTCTTAAGGCTTTGCGTAATGATATCAACAAAGACATTGTCACAGTGCTTAAAAGGGCCAGAACTATTAGGACTCAGCTGGAAGACATGGACCGCGCCAATGCCGCTAATAAGCGTCTCTCTGGTTGCAAAGAAGGAACCCCAGTTTACCGGACCAGGATAGCGGTCACTAATGGTTTACGGAAAAAGTTGAAGGAGCTTATGATGGAGTTTCAGGGACTGAGGCAGAAAATGATGACCGAGTATAAAGATACTGTTGGGAGGAGGTACTTTACGGTGACTGGAGAGTACCCGAATGAGGATGTCATAGAGAAAATCATATCTGACGGTAATGGTGGGGAGGAGTTTTTGACAAGGGCAATTCAAGAACATGGTAGGGGCAAGGTGTTGGAGACAGTTGTGGAGATTCAGGACAGGCATGATGCGGCTAAAGAGATTGAGAAGAGCTTGTTGGAGCTGCACCAGATATTCTTGGACATGGCGGTAATGGTGGAGGCACAGGGTGAGCAAATGGATGACATTGAGCACCATGTCATGAATGCTTCACATTACGTTAAGGATGGAACAAAGGAGCTGAAAACTGCGAAGGACTACCAGAGAAGCAGCAGGAAGTGGATGTGCATTGGCTTGATACTTCTGTTGCTGATCATTCTTCTGATCGTCATCCCTATCGCCACTAGCTTTAGCAGTTCTTGAATTGTGAATGCCTTGTGGAGGATTTAATGCCCTGTTATTCCTTCTAGTAGTCTGTTGTGAATGTGTTGTGTGTTCAGGGGGTTTCACAGCCTCATAGTCCTTGTGGTTGGGACTGGTTTCATTGTTATTCTTTCATTTATTGCATTTTAAATAACAATGTCCAATTACATAATATCAAAGTCATGTTCAATTTCTAACTTTTTTGTATGATTTTTGCTGTTTGTCTTCAGAAATTGGAAATTAGTTTTGTCCTTTGACAATAAGGTTCCTACTAATTCAAAAATTTTAATGTAATATATATAATGTACAATTCCCCCAAAAAATGGATATATAACAGGATTTTTGTGTTAAAATTTAAATCTAAATCTATCTTAGTTTGCTGATTCAGAAATTGGAAAATAAGTTTAATCAATCAGATAAAAAAAATATATCGTCCTTGGATGATAATAAGGTTTACTACTAATTCAAAAATTTAAATGCAATATATATGCTGTACAATTTCCAAAAAATAGACATATTTAATGTACAATTCCCCCTAAAAATAGATATATAACTGCATTTTTGTGTTAAAATTTAAATCTAAATCTATCTTAGTTTGCTGATTCAGAAATTGGAAATTAAGTTTAATCAATCAGGCAAAAAAAATATCGTCCTTGGATGATAATAAGGTTTAATACTGATTCAAAAATTTAAATGCAATATATATGCTGTACAATTTCCAAAAAATAGACATATATATATAATGGTGTTTTTGCGTATAAATTTATATCTATCTTAGTTTTCTGATTGGCAGTGCTCGTCCAAAGAGATTTTCTACCTCGCTTGCTTCCATTTTAAGCTCAGTTAATAGATCCATCTCTTCTTTGCTTAGCTCTCTTAAGAAATTTTGTTCATCTTGTTGAAACTCTTTAAACCCTTCTGCCAACTTCTGAAACAAAGTCATTTCGGTTTTACCTACCTTCTCTACCTCATTCTCTACCTCACTTTCAAGCTGTTGGACCTCCCTTACAATAGCCTTCTCTCCTTCCTCCACTGTTTTCTCCAGTCTCTCTACGAGGGGAGGCTCAGGTCCACAGGTGTTATCTGTTTTGATGAACTTGTTGAAGTCTCGTCCTACACTTTTGGCTGCCTTTTCAAGTTCAGGTACAATGGTTTCTGGCAAAACTGCACTTTTTGTGTATACAACAGCACCCCCGTATCCATCCCAAGCATCATTGCTGCCTCGATAGTACACAAAAACATAGTCATCCGGTTTATTCTCTATCTTGGACGACAATATATACCTGCAATTGCCATGCACAGAGATGGATAAGTTCTTACGTAGTATGGTACAGAAAGCCACAGGCAAATTAACAAAAATGAATTTGTAGGTAGTTTGATGTAACAGTAAGTATCTGAGTAAGTTTAAAGAGTTCTATCCAAGTTAATTGGTAGATATAACAAAATAAGCAAAGAATAAAAGGGCTGCTGCTCGTATCATATCTCCAACAAGATTATAAGGCCTCATCGGATTTTGTGCAAATGGTTAAGGGCAGTGAACAAAGCATGATAAATTTGACTTCATATGTGCAGACTTCTCTGCTCATTTCAAGCAGCTATCCACTAGTTACAACATAGGTGCCCATTTTAGTGTCAAGTTTCACTTAATGGTCCACATGAGACAACCTCATTTACAAGCAGTAAAACCATTTGATGTTTCCCACAAGCCAAGAGTCATTATATCAGACACTTGCAGATTAATCAGACAAATTCAATATGCTTATATCATCATATATCACAAAGTATTCTGATAAGGAGCATGTTAGTTTATTCAGGAATTCATTGAATAGTTGGTATCACAATCCATGTAGAAGTACTAATAGTTCAAGTCATTGTCATAAGCTAGTATAAGGAACATTGAAAGTTTATTTGCAAGTAAACTGGAGTTGTTAGTGTTTAATGCAGCAGTTCTGATGTTGCTCCATAAATGCTTAGATGCAGAGGAATAAGAGAAGCTTTAGAATGGGGAAAAAGAATTTACCAGTCATCTTGATAGTGAAGGTACTCATTGCCATGATTATAGAGTATCCCTGGATATACTGGATCTTGAACAAATCTCTGCATAGTTGATCGTGTAAAAAAGCCACCATCTAAAGTTTGTGTTCTCCAAGATAAATTTGCCACAAGTTTGTTGGATTCTGTATGGAATTCATGCAATTGGCAATCAAAAGTATCAAAGGATGGATTTAAGCCACTAGAAATGAACCATTTTCCACTGAAATCTGCCATATTAAAGCTTTCAACAAGAACAGCAGGATCTGGGACTGGAAACTCTCCCAGGTCAGATTTTCGTGGTACACACTTCTTTCTTGAGACCGCACACTCATTGAATTCATCAACAACACTATTCTCAAACAGATCTCCACATTTAATCTGCATAGGTACAAGGGGAATAGAAATCTGTAATTTCGAATTTAACCTCCCAATGGCAAAAATTGGTATTCCAGTGAACGTTTGTTGAGAAAACTACAGAAAATACCTGGCATTCAGTCTCATCTGGTCGATTGTTGCAGGTCTGGAGGCAAGTAACATTGGCTGCACATGAAGGGTTTGCAATGCACTTAGCAAGTTCCAGCCTGACAAACATATAATTTCAACTTGTCAGAGGAATCGATGTCTATTACGGATGTTGGATGTCCATGTAAGGAAAAGAGATGTTAAACCAACATTTCACATGCACATAACCTGAAGAAGGTCAGTACCAGCTTGATTGGAATAAAATTAAATTCTACAGTGAAGTTTCAAAAGACATGTATGCATGTAGTATAATGTTGAATTGGATGGTGCTTAACTAAGAAACAAAAATGTTTGATTATTAAACAAATAAGGAGGCAAAAGTTGAAGGAACTACTCAGCGGTCTAAAGAAATGTTCACTCATGAATGTAAAACAGAAAATTTTAAAGATTTGCCATTGAACTCAAATATATGGTTGTCTGTCTCCCTCCATCACTTCATTTCAAATCAAAGATGAAAAGCTTTTGATTATGTGGGGAGTGAGGTAGAGCCATAGGTTATGCTTATATAAATAAAAGATCAACCCATAAAACAGAGAATACCAAATCCAGAAACACAGTACCTACACTCCTTCAATAAGCAAGTACACGTTTTGAGAGCATCAACAGCACCAGCTGATGGAATAACCAAGAACATGCATGCCAGTAAACCAGCTGCTTTCATCAGTTGCAACTGGCTCCATTCATTTAGAACATTTGATACTCTTTGAACCAGAAATCCAAAAACCTCTTTTGGCTACAGGAAAAGGAAACAGAAAACAATAGATACATGAGAGAAAGATTATGAAAAAAGGAATCACATTGACATTTAAGTCACTGCTCATCAACAAATCAGGAGCAGATAACTTTTAAGAGCTACCTCAGGTACTCTTGTATTAGTCGATATTGATGAAACTTTTTCTCTTTTGCTTCTGAGCAGATTTGAACATCTTAAGTCCAGCTCATTATAGTTTCTGTAAGGTCTTATTAACTGGGAGTGTCTAGACTTTCTGCTGTAGGCCCTATATTTCACCACAATCATTCCACCAAAACAGGTCAGTCTCCTCCTTTGAAATCTTCCATTGAATGCAAGTGCCAATCTGCTACCTGGATTGTTGATGCTTCCATCAAAGGGCCAACTGATGGAATGTACAGCAAAAGTCATAATACCCGAGTTAGGAGGGCTAAATGCAACCTGAATACCATAGAAATAAATCAGTGGGTTTATGCATTTGTCAATTACTTTTTCAAAATCAACCATGCTAAGCCAAACATGAATAACATATATGATACTTTTCTAACTTAATACAATGTATAACTCAAACAGAGTGACACATAAGGCATTTAGATGCCCTATAATTGCATAACATACACATAATTAGTCTAAATTATTAGTAAATTATATATATTAGTGAATACACTCATGGTTCTACATATAATTTTCAAAAAAATTGTGAACCTAGGCCTCTGGCATATATATAATAAAACCCAGCAATAAATAAGATTTTTCTCTAACAATCAACGCCTCAAGTTATCAAAAAATCTTGACGTAACATCAAATTTCCATTGTACAACATATGCAGGACATTACTTCAAAAACAATTTTTCTCTAATAATTAATACCTCAACTTATCAAACCAACTTCAACTCTACGCATCTACAAGAACCATTCCACAGCCATTTCACAAGCAATTTGGCATTTAAATCTTCTTTTGGTTACTGAAACTAACCCAAAGAAACAAAAATGGAAATACTTGTTTTGCAATACAAAACAAGTTATCAGTAGAAAATGAATCAAACCCACTTCCCAAAGACCCAAAAACATTAACCCCAGACAAAAATCATGCAGCTCTAAATCCATACAAGTAGTACTACACCTTCTCTCTCTGTCTCTTTGAGATTATATGATCACATTGGGACACATTACAAGCAACAACATATTGAAAATTCAATGACACAGAGCATTCACAGTTAAAACTTCATAGAAACAAGATTAAAATATAGCTAAAGAAAAGTGAAGCATGCATATGTAGAGATAGAGAGAAATGAAAGGTACCTTGTGAAGGAGAGACAGAGAAACAAGTGGTGGTTTTCATGTCAAGTTTGGAAATGTGTTTTGGTTTTGAGAGAAGGGACTGGAAGAACCGCCAAGTAGTTGTGAACTCGGATAAGACATTCGTGTGGAAGCTACACCTTTTACGTATTCACTTATTTATTTTGTTCTTTATCCTTTCTTGTAATTTTTTATTGATTTTATTATTATTTTTTTAAATTATTATAGTTAGTTCAAAATTTAATAAATGGATACAACTTGAACCTGAATTGATCTTGTCAATTTTTTTTTGTTAAGTAATGATAAAAATGATTATCCATTTGCTAATGACATTTTTTCTAATTGTACTTAAGCCTTTGAAATTATCCCTTTTAGCAAAATTTTGGAAAGTCTGAAAATTAAATGCAAACATACCTGACCATTAAGGGAGCTCTTTTTAGCATTTAAGATCAGGTAGTTCGATTATTTGGCTTATAAGTAAAACTAATAATTCTACAGTGAAGTCAACAATTTAATGTAATTATCTAACTAATAGAGATGCCCTATAATTGCATAACATACACTAAAAACCTCCCATGAAGTTTGATTATGTTTAGAAACAATTTTCAAATTTCAAATTTGGATTAAAATCCCCTTAATATATACCAATATCACCTTATATTTTCAAAATTTAGTTAAAAATCCCTTAATTGTATACCAAAATCCCCTAACATGGAAATTTTAATCTAAATTGAAATCAAAATGGTTGGTTTTTAAGCAAAAATAATTTAGTCCTTTTATAGGATAAGTTGGTCAACGGCGAAGATATAAAACTGACTAATAGACTTTAATGAGGGGGTACATTTTGTCTTCAAGTTCTTAAACATTAAAAATTTTCCTAAAACAGATAAATTTAGGGTGCTGGGTGCTTTAATGCAATCATTTTATTATTATTATTATTTTAACAATGCTCTAGTTTCAGTAAGAAATGAATTTGTTTTTCACTAAATTTTCATTTCCCAACCCATAGTTTTTTCCCGTATTTAATAGAATGATTTTCATTTACATTTAAGTTAATTACTTTATTTCTTAAAAAAAAAAAGTTAATTACTTTATAAAAAGATCAAAACTTAAGTGAACTTTAGGAAAAATTAAAAACCAAAATGATTTTTTCTTTTTAAATTAAAAAATGACATCAGTAGAGTCGATGGTCAACTAGAACCTAATGGAATTAATGACTACTACAACCAAGATCCATAAAGTAAATTCCACTCCAAAGAGAGGTTTGCCCACCTCACAAGCCAGAAAGCAACTCCCGCTGTAGAAGGTGTTTACACGTATTCTTCTATAATTTTATAGATAAAAGCCTTTTCATAGATGGGAAGAAAAAAAATACCCTATTTACTGAGCTATGGGTGAATATTCATGCATAAACCAAATGAATTCTATAAGGATAAAAAATATTTATTTTCTTCATTGATCATATTAATATTGAAGAGAAATCAGATTAATCACTCAATACAAATAAATTCTTCCAAATATTATATAAAAAAATATTGAAGAGTTATGACATAAACAAGTAAGTCATCATTTTTTTCCAATGCAGGCACTAATAAAATAATTAAATAAAGAGTAATACTTTATCATATCTAAATGGTGTGATGTGAAAGTTGTTAAAATCTTATAAATTATAAGTTGATATAATAATTAATAGAATCTTGACAATTTATATATCATATCATTTAGATAAAATATTTAGAAAATATAACATTAATCTTGTACACCAAATCTATAAACCAAATAATACGAAAAAGAAAAAGAAAAATCTAGTATCACAACAAGAAAATATTTTTTTCACATATATTCAATGAAAGGATGAATAAAGAGTTGATTTAATGAATTTCAAATGTGTGTGTATTAACTTCTATTATTGTTTTTTGATTGAAAAAGAAAAAATAAATTAAGGAAATACAAATGTGGTTTTTCAAAGTAGCTTTCATCCAAAAGTCTCCAATTTATTTAGTTTTTATGTCAAAGTTTATATCTCATTCATATTTTAACGCACTGGGTACAAAATAATAGATAAGAATGCGGCAGAAGTGCTCGGCCATTTTAATAAGAATGCAGCAGAAGTGCTTGTTCAATCATCTTCACTTTCTATTTCCAAGAATGAAACACAACAATATTATATTATTTGGAGTTGTATTTTCATTGAGACATTTCATTTCATGGAACATATATCCAATATTAAGAAAACTCTTGCTATTAATATATCTAAAAATCAAATATATAGTGTCTCACAGTCCTTTTATTTTTATTATTATTATTTTTTGATAATTTAGTCTCATCATTCTAATCATCATTACAAATAAACTATGGAAAAAAAAATCACATAAACAGAAAAAAAGAAAAGTTGAATTCTAGATAAAATTCATAGGAATCTTATTAGAAACATCCTGAAAAATTGAAAGAAGAACAAATAGGATTATGTTATAAATGGGTGTAATGAGAAAAAAATGATCAAAATTATAAACAATATGTAATGATAGTTTTGGAATTTTGAAGGATGCAAGAAGTACAAATTTTAATTTTAATTTTTTAATATAGGTGCAGCAAGTAAATGGGTATAGTAAGAAAAATTTGGGGTGGCAACAAAGCTGCCCTTTTCGAAACTATTGCATGTTAAATTCATTATGTATGCTATCAAATATGTCTTTTGCTAAATATATAACTAAACTATCAGGAGTCGGTCAGTGACGCAGTTGGTAAATGTCTTTTGCTAAATATATAACTAAACAATCAAGAGTCAGTTAATGACGCAGTTGGTGAAAGCCACTAACTCTGGTGCCTTCAAGGCTCAAATTCAACTTTCAATAAGACAGTTTCTCCAACCATATAAAAATATGTGGGTTATCCCTCCATCTTATGTGTGTTCTTCTCTCCACTTATATATAAATTGCTTCCTTCTGCATGCTCCCTGAGCCATGCCATAAAGTTAAATCTCGTTTAATCATAAGTGATCCTTTAGCTTGTCTCAACCGTAAAAAAAAAAAGAGAAAAAGAACCTGAACTATTAGTTAACCATCCATCTCCCATCTAAGTTCGTAATCGATTCTTTACAATACTTGTAGCTAAAAAGGCCCTCTCTAAAGTAGTAGTGGCAATTGTCAAAAGCAAAGATATAATGTTTTTGTCAAAAAAAACTAATGGACATAGCTCATTTTTTGGAAGAAGGAGAAAAAAAAAAAAGAAATAGTGGTTTGTGGGCTGATGTAAGTAAGTTGAAATAATGGAATATTGGTTTGTTAGATAATGTGAGAAGTGAGATGACCAAAAGCGGTCTGTGGGCTGAATTGCCACGGACCATTATAGAGTTTAATAAAACAGTGATGAAATCAGGTGAAATTTGCAATTTTTAAAGTTGGTGGAAGCACCCGTCACACGTCCGTACCTAGACAAAATCAATTTCAATTATGGAGCCCCGAGTGGACCATCGTTGTGGGGGACACTTCTGGCCTTTCCCCCCCCCCCCCCCCCCCCCCCCCCCCCCCCCCCCCCAACAACTTTATCTTAAAGTCCCACCATATGCATTAACAAAAGCATGTGTGGGGGAGGTTTCTTTCCCTTTCTTTTTACAACTTAAATATTTAAGTTATATAAATAATTTGATTTCAATTGTCCAAGTATATTCGTCTATCTCAATTTTAAAAATATTCAACTTTTTTGACTAAATCAATAGTAGTGTTCTCTTAATAATTAAAAAAAAAAAGCATATTATAATGTTTTTATTTTGCTTTATTACATGTTACAACAAAAGATGTTTGAAATGGTTCTCCACAAAGTAATATAAAGAGCTTTTTTCTCACGAAAATCCATATTAATTGAATTTAATTAAATAGTACAAAATAAAATATAATTTTAGTTATATAAATATGATTTTAACTAATGGTGGAGGGAGGAGCTAGCGGCTGTGGCCTCTAATAATGTTACTCCAAACAAAAATTCTTAACTTCATCCATGAATTTTCGATTATCTTTTAAATCTTTAATGATGATATAGTTGTAATTATGTTACAAACAAGGATTTGACTACTTTACTGGTTGAGTAAGGTTATCCACTAATAATAACTATTAAATATTCTTTAATAACAATCCTTACAACCAATCCAAAAGTTATTATTAATTGATAACCTTATCCAATCAGTAAGTTAGTAAAACCCAACAAACAATCACCATACAAATGCTTACTATCAAATGTATGTAACGATATTTGTTGGTTCATATTGTGATGAGGTTTCGAGATACTAGAAATTTCTCCCTTAGGATCTATATATATATATATTTTTTTTTTTTCGTTCAGACACTTCTTATCTAAACACCTTATATTCTAAAAATTTAAATGTAAGGAACTTGTAAGAACACCCCATTTTGTTTCAAACTTATCCTTCCTATCTTTTGATGCTCCTAGTTTAAAGACATTTCATTAGAAAAAAAAAAATTAACTTTTTAAAACAATAATACTCCATTTTATTCCAATATACCAATTATTAATTTTGGTAAAATTCAATTTTTTAGAAAAGAAATTTTGATGAAATTTTTTATAATTTCCAATGAAATATACATGTATATCAAATTCAATTCAGTTAGAAAAATTAAGATTACATAAAATCTAGTAAAGTTTTAACATATAATAGTTTATAATTCTTAAAATTCAACAAGAAAAATGATAAGTTTGAAGAAAATTAAAAACTTATCTCTTTAATATTGTTGTTTAAATCTTGTTATAAATAATTCTTCATCATTCGAATATTTGCTTCTGATGCATTTTTTTTTAATATCTTTTTGAAATTAAAGAAATCTGCAAATATTGGGAAAAATGGAGAAGTTTAAGAGTTTGTGATTGCAAAAGAGGAAAAGAATAATGTTGGATTTTAAAAATTTGGATAGTAGTGTCTTTAAAACTTTTTATTTTTTTGGGTCATTAATTCTGGTAATTTTAATTTAAATTAAAACTGTCATTAATAAAAAAGGTAATAATGTAGTGTAGAAAGATACTTGATTTATATGGATTGCCAATGGCATCATTCTTGTACTTTATCCTTTAATCTTTAAATTATAACTTATAGAGTCATGCTAGAGCTATGAAGTTTAATAGCATAAATAATATTTGTATTCAACAAGGATTACATTTCGGTATGTTACTATTTCAAATTAAATTAAGTTTGTAGTTTCATGTTAAAAAAAAAAAACGAAAGAAGAGAGCTAAGACGCTAATTTGAATGACAGAAATAATCCTAACTTCCTACGCGGAAACATGTTAATTTTCAATTGGCACAAACCATGCGGCGATTTGTTTGAAGATTAATAATTTATGATTAGCTCAAATGTTTATTAATTAAAAAATGGTGCATCGGAATTATAACAGATGAAGTAAATGTTCAATCTCCCACCTTTATTTTAAGGTAGTTATGGCTTTTTTTTTTTTTTTTTTTTTTTTTAAATTATTTAAATAAGGTAGTTATGGTTTTGAAAATTCTTAATCATAGACATCCTCGCTTGTTTTTTTTTTTTTTGGGTAAACAAAAGACACTAAGTCTAAGTGTCTAACTTCTAATATAACGAGTTTATACAATTTTTTGTCTTTCTTGGTAAATATCATGTACTATAGTTCGATTCAGTGTAATATTTCATCTAACAACACGAGCAGAATCATGCCAGTAGGATTTAAACCCATAATATAGGGGTTTAGATAAATTTTCATGTTATTTGAAAAAAAATTGTATAAATAATTTTACAATTTTATCTTTAAGTATGATGCCGATTTGGTTAGGACTGTTGGAATTCATGAAATCAAAAGTTTACGGAATAAAAGTAATTTCCTCTATAGGAAGGAGGTCTTCCCACACTTAGTAATTTAATTAATGTATGTAAGATTTAAATTCATATCATAAATGTGAAGGAGATATAAACCACTTAAGCTTATAAAATTTTTGCACAAATAAAATTAGTTAAATTATTGTATCACAAGTGATCGTAAATTCAATACAACTCATTTTCTCATCGCTAATGTAATGCCTGAAAATTACGATTAGTCATTGAGATGAATATAAAATGCAAACTTCCACACGTAACAGCTTAATATTGTGTTTTCAGATAGTCTGATAATCCTACCATTGACATATATGATAATTATAAATATTCTTCGGTTAAGGAATACGAATTTCAACAAAATAGGAATATATATTTATAAAATGAATTATATAATATTCTATGCGTAATTTAAATGCTTAATGTAAATATGTTAAATAATTGTGAGTCTAAGAGTTTCTAAACTAATTTATAAAACATTTCATAGTTAATCGTGTGAACTGAATACAAAATCCACATAGGTTGATGTAAGTTTATTGGCTTAATATATAAAGAAATATTTAGACATAAGAGTTGATGAAACGATTAATTATAATCGATAACTTCAAGACAAATTAGATAAGACGCAGCTAGCTGTAAGAACAAAGCTGGAAAACCATATAAAATAAGAATATCCGAATTTGATCGACATTCACAAGAAACAATGTGCCTATAATTACAACACTCCATTCCTCCCTTTGAAAAAATTTCAGCTCTTGCTTAATTTGTTTTTCATGCTTTGCAAAACATATATTCTTTTTTATTTTTTATTTTTCTCTAATGAGCTGAAACTTGCAAGGTCACAGAAGGGGACATGAAAACAACGTATTATTCATCCACTTTTGTCTTCTTTTGCTTTTGTGCTTTCTTTTTCCATTCTTCATCTTCTGATTGTCCTTCACCAGATGATTCAGGTTATTATTATTATTATTATTAATGTCATTAACTATTATCATAGTTTTCATATTAATTTCATATGATAATAAGTTTGCATACATAGAAAGATCTCTAACAAGCATCCGTGATATATCTACAGGTTGTGTGTTGAGATCGGACCGTAACCACTATCAACCCTCCGGGGACTGCATTGGTCGTCACCGGAAGAAGGTCTACTACTGGAAAAGCATCTCTTCAACTCTCTGTTGTGGAAACGCTCTCACCTTCTTCTCACAGGCACTAGCTTTACGTGCACGTAACTCAACAGACGACAACATTTTCCTCCCGGAAGATCAGTGGAAGAACTGCACTGGCCCTTTCCGCATGCAGCCATCTGTCTCCGCCCTCGACTGTGGCCTCGACAGTTTCTTCCATGGCAACAGCAGCCAGTGTTCCAAGTTGACCCTCTCCGGCATCGGTCCCAATAAGGATTTCCAGGAAGCCTTGAATAATTGTTCCCGGCTCAACTCCTCATTTGATCAAAATTGTGGGAACTGTACGTCTGCCGTGGTGGCCGCCAGGGATTCTTTGTTGGACGAATTGAAAGTGAATGGAGATGATAATAATGAGAGAGCCATTTGTGGGATGGCCATTGTTGTTTCCATTGCGGCTGCCAATTTTGATAATGACTCCTCGGTAGATGATTTATTTAGTTGTTTGCGGTCCATGGATGTGTCTGGTAAGTTCTATAACTAATAAATAATTTTCAGATGCAGGATCCCAGATATAATTTATATCTGGAAAAGTTTCCATTGAAATATGGAAGCTTTTGAACATGTTGATAAAATTATTTGTATCTTGCCTTTGGATAACTGCTCCTGATCTTACTTTTCATTGTTTGTTAACAGATGGTGGTTATGTGAGAATTAAATGTAAGTGGAACTACTTCGTTTTCTCTAATAATTTTTCCGGTATCATGCTACTATACAGGTTCAATATAGAGACATGCATATGATTGATCGATAGCCATTGGATCATGATCCAAGGATTTATAAAATTTAAAAAAAAAAAAAAAAAAAATTCTTCCATATTATGCCTCCAAAAGTATTTGAATTGATTTTTTTGTCTTTTCACAATACTTGATACTCACAGAAATGATTTAGCTTATCAGATTCTGTGGCGAAAGCGATAGTTGCGATATGTATAATCATTGTCACACTGATTCTGGTGCTTACTTTGGTAAAATATCTGGGGAAGGGCAATAAAATGAGTTTCAAGCGCATGCCTCTTAAGCCCGGGAAAGAGATGATCCCAAACACATGGTCAGGTCTGTATAGATTTTCCAAGGCTGAGATTGGGAATGCTATAATTGCTGGTGGAAGGAAGAACCTGGGAAGAGGTAGTGCAGGCCAAGTTTACAAAGGCGTTTTGCCTAGTGGACAAGTCGTGGCCATCAAGCATATAAACAAGAGCAGTAATACTGACTCGTTTACTCGAGAAGTCGATGGTCTTTCAAGGATTCGCCATCCTAATCTTGTTTGTCTCTTTGGTTGCTGTGTCGAAGGCGGTGAGCATTATCTAGTTTATGAGTACTGCTCCGCTGGGAATTTGGCGCAACATCTGCTAAGTAATATTTTTTTTGCCTATGTTGTCACTTGGAATCCTCTTCAAGTTGAAAAGCATGTATATTTGCTAATGCGCATTCATGCATGTCTCTATGCTGTGCAGGAAAGGACAGTGGTTTAACATGGGAGGATAGAGTTAAAATCTTGAGAAATTGTGCCCTTGCATTAAGGTATCTCCACCATTATATAGATGGCTGCATTGTTCATAGAGATATCAAGGTAAGAATCATATATGTTAGGAATATCATCAAAATAACCTTTGAAAAATCAAAATAATGTCAGACTACCCCCGATTTGAAAATATTACCAAAAAGTAACTTTTTGATTAATATGAAAGAGCAATATGATAAATGGATTTTAATAAATGAATTCATTATCAATTAAATTAAACTAGTTATTAATTAAGTGAGCCTCATCATCGCCGTCCATCGCAACTCCAGCATAATTAACTATCCATCCTACATCATCATCATCGCTCATCGCCACCGCTGACCCACCAAACTCGGCCAGCACAACCATCAATCTGTCATCATCAAGCCCTCATCACCACCGTTCATTCATCACAACTCCATCATAATCGTCCATCCTTCATCATCTCCACCACTATCAACTTCATCCCCCATCACCCCTCATTACCACCCAGAGAGATAGGAGAAAGCATCTCAATTTCTTTCTAGTGGAGTACATGGTTGCTTTATCACCTCCATTAGGGAAGAGATTGCAGCTTACAATCTCGTTCCAATGGAGAAGATCGTCATTAGAACGAGATCTGACAGCCAAGAAGGGGATGGAAAAAAAAGGAATAGATTTGATGTTGAATAGGGGAAAAAAAGTAAAAGAACAGTTGTTGTCCTGTCTTCTAATGATGCATACATGATTCGTACAGCTTACAAACATCCTATTGACCGAGGAACTGGAAGCCAAACTTTCGGATTTCGGGTTGGCAAAGATGCTAGGCATGGAGGAGAGCAAAGTATTTACAGATGTTAGGGGAACCATAGGCTATATGGATCCAGAGTACATGAGCAACGCCAAACTAACCTGTGCCAGTGACATCTATAGTTTTGGTATTGTTGCTCTTCAGCTTTTGTCAGGACAAAAGGTCATTGAGCTTGATCTTGATGCCAGAGATCAGCTCACAAGAAAGGTACATATACAACTCTGATTTTCTCAGTTGCTTTCAAAACAAACTCTATGAGCAATCAAATTTCAATTTTATGTAGGCAAAAGATGTAAGCATGGGAAAACGGCCATTGACAGATTTCGAAGACCCGCGGCTGGCTGGAAATATCATCAAGTCGGACTTTGAATCCCTCCTGCAAATTGCTGTTCTCTGTGTTGCTAAATCAAGCAAAGGCCGCCCCACAGTTGATGATGTCTTTGATGAGATAGAGAAAGCTTGGAAAAACACAATAGCTGAAACGGTCTGTTTATTATTGCATATATATATACACGGAAACTCTTTTGGTTCAAATTAATCATTGTAGATTATATGTATGTATGTATGAATGTATGTATGTATAAAACATGTTCTATGCTTTTCTTATTATGCAGAATGCAAAGAGGGAAATGACAGCTTCATCAATGGCAACACCCTCTAGATCCTTCGAAGTGATGCCTGTTTGAGTTTTTCTACTGAGTTTGAAGTTGGATTGAGAGAAAGTTTTGGGTGTATATATAATATATATACCTTGTTTATAGATGTTATGCAAACAAGTATACTATAGCGTCTGGTTAGGAAATAAGGATGGCTGTGATGTTTGATTGGTGGAAGATAATCAAATCACCATCTTGTTTTGTGAATATTCCTTATAATGATTGTGAATGCATCCCTTATATATCCTTGCAATGAGTGAAGTGAAATCAAACCCTGAACCAGAGAGAAGAGAATTCTTTGATCAGATGTGCAAATCGGACTGTTTTCTAATTTGAACTTTCACTTGAACACATGTCAAGTTTGTAATTGATCGTCAATTGAATGAAAAGAGCAACAATGTAGGAATAGCTAGATATCGTGATAAAACTTAATTAGTTGTCACATTTATCATTCATTGTGAGGAGGAAAGTTCGCTTTGGATTATAGCTTCATAGAGCAAGGTTGGGGATATTGGAAATCTTTTATGAGATCGAGTGATTTTCATTTTTCAGTGTGGACGATATGTAGGAGAAATTAATCTTCATAATTAAGCACAACTGTTATTTCATCTTCAAATATATTGTACAAAGTTACTTTTGTTGTAATGTTCTTATAAACTTCTCTCTTTCATTTTATTATTTTATTTTATATTAATTTTGAAATAAATAATGCTACACTTTCCAAAATTTTATATAAATTTTTTACTTAATTTTTTTTCCCAAATGATATAACAAAATGATTTATAGCAATCACCTTTAATTATAGAATGATGTGGTGGTTACAAATAAGTTTGCTACATTATTAAGCCAATAAATTTGGATAAAATTTTAGGTAGTGTAACATTACTTTTTGGATTGAAAACTATAATACAATACTTGCAAATTAAGATATCTAACATTCAAGTTACATTTGCTAATTAGGAATCCTTAGGAGGGAAAGAAAATTTAATTTTTGGATTGTAATTCTATTATTTACTAGAATAAACTAGAAGCAGAGGACTATTAAACCAGTGTGGTGTAGCTAGGGTTTGGTGTGGACTGGTGAATTGGTGACTGCCACGAGTAGTTGAGCTTGAGGATAGAGAGGTAGAGGTGAGGTAGGAGAAAACCAGAAGTAGAGGTGTAGTAGGCACCATTGTCGAGCTTGAGAATTGAGAGGCAAAGGCGAGGGAGGAGAAGAGCATGACGTTGGCGAACTAGAGAAATAGTTGCCACGAAATGACGTTGCAATTGGAGAGATTAAAGATGCCACAAAACCCTATTGGAGTCTGAGACAGCAGGGTTTCTAACCTTTTATTTCTTAATTTTTTTAACATTAAACAACACCGTTTCACAAAAAAATAAAAAATAAAAAATAAAAAATAAATGCTGGACATGTTGTGCGCGAGACCTATTAGAATGGGTCATAGTCGATGAGAAAGCTCGCTACCACTTGTTAGCAAGGATGTTCGAGGTGCCTACTGCCAAGCACCAGACAATGACAACAGGGCATGTTTGGGCAATCTTCTGAACAGCAACAACATGAACAACTTCATGCTGTAATGATTGCTAAGATGAAGGAGGGTACATCTGTTCGAGAGCATGACTTGAAAATGATGACCCATTTCAACACGGCTGAAAGCCATGATAGGGCTATAAATGAGCGTAGTCAAGTGAGTATGAGACTAGAAACTCTTCCGAAGAGTTTTATGCAATTTAAGAGCAATTATGTTATGAACAAGTTGACCTACTCACTTATGCAATTGTTTAATGAGCTCACTACTTATGAGTCTATGAATAAGGATAAAAGTATGTTTGGTGAAGCAAATATTGCTGAGACTTCTTCTTCTGGCAAAAAACAAAAGGAAGGGAAACATTGGAAAGGCTAAAGTTAAGGCTAAACTTAAGAAATAAACTATTTAGAAGAAGAGTAAAAGAGGCTCCAAGGCCACCAAGCCCAAAGGAAAATGTTTCCATTATGGTGTTAATAGAAATTGGAAGAGGAACTGTCCTAAGTACCTCAAGTAGCTCGAAGAGAAGAAAATGAAAGGTAAATGTGATTTATTAGTCATTGAATCTTGTTTAGTGGAAGATGATTTATCCCCTTGGATAATTGATTCAGGAGCCACTAATTATGTTTGTTTTTTCTTTATAGTTAATTGATTCATATAGACAGCTTGATGAGGGTGAGTTCAACATCCGAGTCGGGACTGGAGAAGTTATTTTAGCAAAGACAATGGGAGAAGTTAGATTTCATTTCAATAATAATTGTTTTACTGCAATGAACAATATTTATTTTATTCTAGGTTTTAAGAGAAATTTGATTTCTGTATCTAAACTTTTAGAATTTAATTATTCTGTTTCTTTTTATAATAAATCAGTTATTATTTTTAGAAATGATTTGAAAATTTGTTCGGGGACACAAATAAATGATTTATATGTGTTAAAACCGTTAATGCACAACCCATTGTCTAATACTGAAATGTATAAGGTTGAAAAACCAAAAACAAAATGATAAAGAATTTCTCAAAACGATAATATATATCTTTGGCATCTAAGACTTGGTCATATTAATATTGACATATTAAATAGACTTGTAAAGAGTAGACATTCAAGTGAGTTAAAGATCGGTACTTTACTTATTTGTGAATCATGTCTAGAAGGCAAAATGACCGAAAGACCTTTTACTGAAAAAGGGCTTAGAGTTGAGGAACCATTAGAGCTTATATATTCGGACATCTGCGGTCCTAAGAATGTTAAAGTTAGAGGCGGTTATGAATATTTTATCACCTTTATTGATGATTATTCAAGATATGAGTATTTTTATCTAATGCAATGGAAGTCAGAAACTTTTGAAAAGTTCAAAGAGTTTCAAGTTGAAGTTGAAAATCAATTAAGTAAAATATTGAAAACTCTGTATCAAGTGTCTCGATACAGAGTTTGAAGATTATTTGACTGAGCATGGAATTCTATCTCAACTTATTGCTCCGAGAACACCCTGGCAGAATGGTGTTGCACAAAGGAGGAATCGGACCCTTTTCGACATGATGAGATTTATGTTTAGTTTCTCATCATTACCTAGTTCGTTCTGGGGATATGTATTGCAAAGTACAATGTATATTTTGAATGTTATATCATCTAAGTTAGTTCCAAAGACACCTTTAGAGTTGGGGAAATGTCGCAAAGCTAGTTTACGACATTTTCGCATATCAGGGTGTCTAGCACATATGTTGAAGAACAAGACTGGAAAGTTGGAACCACGTTCAAAAGTTTGCCTATTTGTAGGTTATCCCAAAAAGACTAGAGACGATTTTTTTTATAGACCTGAAGAAAACAAAGTATTTGTATCGACAAACACTACTTTTATTGAAGAGAACTATATGAGAGATTACAAACCTCGAAGTAAGTTATATTTGAGGAGTTACTTCCTGGGTCGAATAGTACCCCATCAGCAACAGTTGTTAACAAAGATATGATTTAGATCATGTCTGAATATCAAACAGATTCTCATCAGAATCATTTACCACCTCGTCGTAGTGGGAGGGTTATTAGACCACTAATCCACTACAAAGAGATCAGAGAGGCATAAATTGCTATCTCTTATGAGAGTGTAGACGATCCATTGACATACCATAATATAATGAAATATTATGATAAGAAAGAATGACTTAAAACCATGAATCTCAAAATGGAATCTATGTACTCTAACTCAGTCTGAGAATTTGTGGATCAACCGGATGGGATAAAACCCATAGGTTGTAAGTAGATCTAGAAGAGAAAGAGAGAAATGGATGGAAAGGTAGAGACCTTTAAAGTTAGACTAGTGGTAAATGGTTATACCCAGAAAGAGGGAGTTAATTATGAGGAAACTTTCTCACTAGTAGCTATGCTTAAGTCTATTTGAATTCTTCTATCCATTGTCGCATGTCTCGACTATGAGATTTGGCAAATGGACGTCAAGATTGCGTTTTTGAATGGTAACCTTGATGAAAGTATCTATATGGTATAACCAGAGAGATTTGTGTCCCAAGGTCAAGAGCAAAAGGTTTGCAAGTTACAAAGGTCCATTTATGGACTTAAACAAGCATCTCGTTCTTAGAATATAAGGTTTGATATTTCAATCAAGTATAATGGTTTTGAGCAAAATATTAATAAACCTTATGTATACAAACGAATTATCGATAAGAAAATGGTTTTTCTTGTACTTTATATTGATGATATTCTATTATTTGGGAATGATATATGGGTATTGTCAAACGTAAAGAGTTGGCTCGCTAACCAATTCCAAATAAAAGATTTGAGAGAAGCCAGTTATGTCATTGAGATACAAATAATACGAGATCACAAGAACAAACTATTAGCACTGTCTTAGGCATCGTATATTTATAAGATTCTTGTGTGATTTTCGATGCAAAACTCCAAGAAAGGTCATTTATCTTTTTGTTATGGAGTTCATTTGTTTAAGAAACAATGTCCTAAGACACCTCAAGAAATTGGGGATATGAGATAGATTCCCTATGCCTTTGCAGTAGGCAGTCTCATGCATACTATATTATGCACGAGACCGCATATATACTATTCGGTGGGAATGATTAGTCGTTATCAATCCAATCCAGGATTTGATCACTGGGTAGCTGTAAAACATATTTTCAAATACCTTCGGAGAACAATAAATTATATGCCAGTGTATTCTGGAGAGGATTTGATCCTATTAACATATACAGATTCTGATTTTCAGTCGAATAAGGATTCGAAAAAATCCATGTGCAGATCAGTATCCACTCTTGGTGGTGGAGCCATTGTATGGAGGAGTGTTAAACAATCATGTATTGCTGACTCTACTATGGAAGCTGAATATGTAGCAGCTTGTGAGGCAGCCAAAGAAGCGGTATGACTACGTAAATTCTTAATTGATCTGAAAGTTGTTCTAGATATGGATAAACCACTCACCCTTTATTATGATAATAATAGTGCAGTGGCCAATTCCAAAGAACTAAGAAACCATAAACGAGGGAAAACATATAGAGAGGAAATATTATTTCATTAGGGAGATCGTATCAAAGAGAGATGCGAACGTAATGAAGATTGCATCACAAGACAACTTTGCTAATTCGTTTATGAAGACCTTAATGGATAAAGTGTTTGAAGGTCATCTAGAAGGTCTAGGATTACGAGATATGTCCCATCTACTCTTGGACAAGTGGAAGATTATTGGGTTTTGTACCCTAAGAGCTTGTAGTAATGTAAACGGTTTTATAAATAATAAAGTACTCATTTTATTTATTTTATATATTTTGCAAAAGTTGTATATATCATGAAAAACATCATTGATTACTGATGTAATTTCAAATTAAGTATATAAGTGTTATATATAAGAAGATGTAGTTTAAGATAGGTAATCTAAAGAGTCCGTAGAATACAAACGAAGCTGGGTACTTTGTTTATGGTACATCTACAATTGTGGTCCATTTCGTATTCAGTACGATGGTTTTATTCGAGACTATTCATGTAGTGACATAAAACACCTTACATAATAAAGATTATATAGGATTGGACCACGATAAACATGCGTCTGTAATTAATATCTGTTATTTATATTTATCGACTAGATGATCATATATAAATTAATCTTAATCTTGAGTGTATTATGGACTCCTGCTTGTTGAGTTATATCATTTGATTTACATGGATGAAATCAGTGTAGATGTCCGATCAATAACTTCGTACTTTGTGGATATGATTTAGTAAGTAATTGAGAACATTTTATATAATAGTGGAATCCACTCATTCTTATGAGAAGTAGAGAAATAGTTCTCTTAAGGGTTGATTTAGGTTTTGAACAATAAGAACGCTCAACTTTTTGTTTATATGTAAACAGAAAGATAAATTTATAAGTTGTTACGAATATTTTGTTTATTAGAGAATCAATGGTACTTAAGGATCAAGAAATAATTAGAGGGGTAAAACAGATATTCTCACTTAGCTCATGAACTATTTGTGGAGGGTCAAATCATATGTAGTGATTAAATCAATGGACACTGAAAATTTCAGATTGTATAAAAATATCTGCAGTTTTGAGAGTAAAATCTTAGGTTTTTAGTGGAGTAACTTTAAGATTAATAATAGTAAATTATTTAATTAAAGAGTTTAATTAATAATTTCGATATTATTGGAGCTCAAAACTGTAGGTCCATTGGATCCCTTTGATAGCTCATTTTACTATAAGAAATATATATATATATATATATATAGAATATTGTAATTGGACTGTCCAATTACATTTGTTACGTTAGTAGTAAAATTTATGTTCACTTAGTATTTGAATAATATTGATTATTCAAATTATTTAATAATTAATTAGTTAATTAGTTAATTATGAATTAATAATTATTTAATTAATTTTATAAAAGGTCTTGAATTCGCTTTTCAGTAGTGACTTTGGTATAAATTAATTATAAATTAATTAAAGGTCACAAGTTCGATTTCAAAATATAACATGAATTAATTTTGAATTAATTATGTTATATGAGGTAAAAGTTTAGTTTTAATAAACATGGGGTTTGATATTAATTTTGATTAATTAAAACCCTAATTGGTTGCCTATAAATAGAAAAGAAATAGTTTTCTTTTTTGAATAGAAGTTATTTTGGTTTTTGATGTACATTCTTAGAAACAGAAAGAAAAAGTTTTTTTTTTTCCTACAGCATAATACAAAGAGAAAAAAAATCAATATCTTTCTTTTCTATATAAAAATTAATACTCACCCCTTACAAATATTATTTATTATTTTTAGAAAATAAATCAAAAGAAAGTGAGCACAATTTTATATAATTGTGCTCATTCACTTGTTTCTTGGTGTAGATATATATTAGGAAGACAAGGTAGTGAGTAATTCACAAATATCAATACAAAAGGTAGAAAATCTTATTTTATTTATTTATATTATTTTATTTCATTGTTTTATAGATCTACGATTCCTGAATTTCATTAAAAAGTTTTAAAACTCATAGT
The DNA here is from genome assembly GCA_019925255.1 of Litchi chinensis. Lineage (NCBI taxonomy): Eukaryota > Viridiplantae > Streptophyta > Magnoliopsida > Sapindales > Sapindaceae > Litchi > Litchi chinensis. Next base: position 23,087,946 of record CM034466.1, read on the forward strand.
TCCACAAATTCTTATTTTTTAACAAAAACAATTATTATTTTTTTTTGCCTACAATCCTCAGTTAAACTTAAGAACTTGAAGACTAAATATGGGTATTCTGACAAAAGTTTCCCATAATTGTTGAGCATGATTTCAGATATGCTACCAACAGGAAATGAATTACAACTATCTATATATGTGGTGAAGAAGATATTAAATGCTTTGGGTATGGAACATGAAAAAAAAAAAAAAATCATGCATATCCTAAAGATTACATTTTATATCAAAAGCAATATCAAGATGCAATTAAGTGTCCAAAACGCAAGCTTTCAAGACAGAAAGTTGCCAAAATTTACCTCAAATTCAGAGTCTGGTGCTTGCAAAAGCTTTATGGTAATTTGGCCTATCCCGAGGTCCAAAGTTTGTTTTAAAGTGAAAATCTTACAAAAGCTTTGATATGGAGTGCCTACGAGAGTGAGATAGATGGGATGGTGCCTCACCCCTCAGATATTTTTAATGGAAATTAATTGACCACATGTAGCTGAAATTTACAAGTTGCCTAAGAAACCTTAGACCTGTACTTGATGGTATTAATCCACATAAAACTCTTAGCAGTTGTAGGGTGTGGTCATGTTGGTAACTTATGACCTACCACCTTGCCTGTGTACGAAAAGGAAATTTATAATGTTAAAGCTGCTAATTTTTGGATCAAACAGTCGAGCAATGACATTTAAGTGTTATGGATTTCACATTTAAAATTAGGTAACTTCAATTGTATAATAAAATAATTAGTTAAACCAAGTGGATAGCTGGTGGTAAACAAAGAAAATTTTTAAATGTTTTCACACAAATAAAATTTAATTTTATATAATGATGTAATATATATTTTTCTAAATCTAGGCTGTGCTATAGCCTGTTGGACCATTCATGGTTCTGTCCATAATAACAAACAAATTTGGCCAATAGTAGATTAGGATTAGGGCTTCTGGTAAACGTACTTTTATGAGAGTAGGGCTCATTAAATTTTGCCTTTTTTGTGTCCTTTTTAGAGAAAATTGTCTCTCACAAAATCTAAAAATCACTTACATGCCATTTAGAATAAAAACACATCTAAATATTACTCGTATGTCATCTTCCATAACCTCTTTACTGGATGAAGCTTTTCATTGGACGAAGTTCCTTTTTGGACGAAACTCTTTGTTGGCATGACGTTTTACGTTTTACCTCCGATGGCACTTCTTCTTTTACTATTTCTTTTTACCTTTTCTTTTTCTTCTCTCTCTTCCTCTTTTGTCTTTTTCTTAGAACTTATTGAAAAAAAAAATTAATAAGAGCCATTAAAAAAAAAAAAATCATTAAGAGCTATTTCTTTTAGAATCAACCAAAACTATTTAATTAATGATGTTTAACCATCTGTGGATCTAAGAGTAGCCTAGCCTAACTCTAAATGAAGGAATACCCTTTTAATCTTTGCTTTTAAAAAATATCTAATTAATTCAACAGTTATTTTTTCTGTACTGACACTAGACACTTCCATAATTACAATTTGCCTTTTAATTACTCATATAAATCTGATTACTAATATTAAATTATTATTAGTGTTTAATGTGACTTGATAGTAAAGAATGTTGATTTAGCTTGGTAATTAGTCTTGGTTCGAACTACTACAATGCATGTGATATTTCTTTTAGAATCAACCAAAACTATTTAATTAATGATGTTTGACCTTCTGTGGATCTAAGAGTAGCCTAGCCTAACTCTAACTGAAGGAATACCCTTTTAATCTTTGCTTTTAAAAAATATCTAATTAATTCAACAGTTGTTTTTTCTGTGCTAACACTAGACACTTCCATAATTACGATTTGCCTTTTAATTACTCATTTAAACCTGATTACTAATATTAAATTATTATTAGTGTTTAATGTGACTTGATAGTAAAGAATGTTGATTTAGCTTGGTAATTAGTCTTGGTTCGAACTACTACAATGCATGTGATATTTCTTTTAGAATCAACCAAAACTATTTAATTAATGATGTTTAACCATCTGTGGATCTAAGAGTAGCCTAGCCTAACTCTAACTGAAGGAATACCCTTTTAATCTTTGCTTTTAAAAAATATCTAATTAATTCAACAGTTGTTTTTTCTGTGCTGACACTAGACACTTCCATAATTACGATTTGCATTTTAATTACTCATTTAAACCTGATTACTAATATTAAATTATTATTAGTGTTCAATATGACTTGATAGTAAAGAATGTTGATTTAGCTTGGTAATTAGTCTTGGTTCGAACTACTACAATGCATGTGATATCTTCTTCCCCCGCCCCGCCCCCCCTCCCCCCAACCCCCCAAAAAAAAAAAGGTTAAATCATTATAATAAAATCCAATAATTCTTACTATCTTCACTATTTGTCATAACAATTGTGAAATGTAATCCATTCCCTCACTGAGTTTACACCAAATATAAATGTATATTTTATAAATTAATTTAAATTTATGATTTCGCTATCTATCTATCTATTTAATGGAAGATTAACAATAACCTTTGAATTGAGATGGAATGGAAGGATATATGGATGTTACATATATAAGATCATTTTTCAATTAAAGAAAAACATTTTTTTTTTTACTTTTTTTAGGAAAAGAAAAGAAAAGCTTTTAAAACATGTACAATATTTTTTAAAAATTAATTTCTGTTAAAGGTTTATGATAAAATTACTTTTAATGCATCATTGGAGATTGATGGATTAGGCTGGTAGATTATTCTAAGGAAGGGGTGGTCCCCAAACGCTTTAATTTATAAAGTGAATAAAAATGTTAAATTTATTGTTTGGTTATATCAATTCAGAGTTTACTGCAATAAATGTTTTTCGTGTAATTAATTTTTAAATTTAATATCTCACAATTAGAACGCGTGCTAAACAACTAGATTAAGCATCGAGAAACCAAATTTACTCACTATAAAATTAATTTAAAATTTGGTGACCTAACTCTCCTGTGCATGTTTTGTGCTTATATAAAGGAAGCAACAACCAAGAACTCAGCAGGCCCTTCAAAGTGTGAAAGATCACTAGCTAAACAGGGAAGAGCTCATCCAAAGAGGTCTCATTGTGGTCTACATTTTTAATTCTCCAGCAGCAATGGCAGGATTTTTGAGTCCTCATCAGTTGGCTTTCATTTTTGGTCTCTTAGGCATGTTTTCTCATACATATATGCTTTGTTCCTCACTTTAGAAAATTGTAGGCTCATGATTCGAAAAAATAATTTCATTACCAAGCTGGGTTTAGTTTTGATAATATATTAATATATCAAGTAATTATTTTCAACTGATCATTGATTTCTTCCTGTCCACAGGTAACATAATCTCATTCTTGGTATTCCTGGCGCCATTGTAAGATCCTTCATTTCAATTGAATTAATACTGTTTATATGCACTTGAGTACTCATGTGATTAAGAGTATTTATTATTATCATTGTTGTTATTATTATTATTATTTTGAATATATCTTGTTGAATAAAAATGCTTTATACAAAAAATTTTTAAAAGCATGTCTATCATTTTACTTTTAATTTCAAAATAATTAAGAGTGATAAAGATAAAGGTTAACTTAATGATATGCCCTTTAGACTAACATTTTAAAGGTTGTGTATTGAGTCATTATCGCTTCCTCTAAATTCTAACTTTATTATACTCGTTCAAAAGGAGTGATAATTTCAATAAGTTATAGTCAAATACTATAGAAGAGATGCAAAATCCTTTTGGCTATTGAAACTGTTATTTATGACCTGAAAAATACACTCAAAAGTCAAAACATACATTGATTCATAACATTGCTCTATACAACAACTTTTTTTAGTAAGTGAAAATTGTGCCAAATAACATTAAATTTAGTGGGACTTTCATGATTAATACTGGATTATAAATACGAGTTTAGATTTGTTAGCACCAAAGTAGATAAACTATCAATTATGTTTTTCATTAAAGAAGCGAAATGCACTCTACTTTCTTAAAAATTAGTTCATGAACAAAGAATAGTCTTTAGTTTGTGAACTATTTTTATGAACACGAACAAAAACAATAGTTCATGAATAAAAACAAAATTCAAATAAATTAATTTTGAAACAAAGACATAAAAAGTTCTTGTACCAAAAACAAAAGTTCACAAAAAAACATAAATTTTTAAAAAGCGAGAAGCTTTTGGCACATATAATGAGAGGTATAATTGATAGTTTTTATTCTTTGGTGTTAAAGAACCTCATTTTTGTAACTAGCACTAAAAGTTCTATTAATTTTAGTGTTAAAAAAAAAAACCATTTCTAATTTTTTTTTTCACTTTGCAATCCATATGAAAATTAATTTTCAATTATCTGTGTTGCTAACTTATTTGTCTTCCTCTCTGTCTTTCAGGCCAACCTTTTATATAATTTACAAGAAGAAATCATCGGAAGGGTATCATTCGATACCATACGTGGTTGCGCTTAATGCTGCGATGTTGTTCCTTTACTATGGTTTCGTCAAGTCAGTATTTCTAATTATCACCATCAACAGCATTGGATGTGCTATAGAAACTGCTTACCTCATTTTCTACTTGATATATGCACCTCCCAAGGAGAAGGTTACCTTCGAAAAGCATCTCTCAACTGCTTCTTAAGAAATAGCAATTGCAAGTATTCCCTTGTTTACAGCAAAAAGAACTTTCTAAAATTGGAATAAAGTATATTCTAAAACGCTTTTTAAATGCTATTTTGATATATTGCATAAATCAGTCTGATAATATTTCAAAGCATTAAATGATATAAAACTCAACTTCAAAATGCCCTCGAAATCAATGAAATCCTACAATCTGATCTTAGTGATTAGGTTCCTAAGGACTCCTGTGATCTTCAGGGTTTTGACACTCAATGTTTACAATTGCAGAAACTCACAATAAAGTTGATACTCTTGCTCAATGTGGCCGCCATGGGCTTGGTGTTGTTCATCACCGTCTGTCTTATAAAAGGTCCCAAAAGATTAACTGTCGTTGGCTGGATCTGTCTTGTCTACAACGTTGCTACTTTTGCAGCTCCCTTGAGCATCGTGGTATGCACTATTCATTCTCACACATAACAAATAACTAATATTAATTCTTGTTGAGTTTCTAGCTGAATCTTCTTAGTTATGAAATATAAATTAATGTGATTGTTGCAGAGTCGGGTGATTAAGACTAAAAGTGTGGAGTTCATGCCATTTTCTCTGTCGTTGGCCCTCACTCTCTGCGCCACCACTTGGTTCTTCTATGGAATTTTTGTCAAGGATCTCTTCATTGCTGTAAGTTAACAGAGATATCCTTTAGATTCTATCAAACTGTGGAACATCTTCTGTAATTTAGGGTTTTTTTTTTGTTTTTTTTAATTATTTTATTATTTTTTATACTTTCCTTGCTGTAAGTGACGATATTCTAATATAAGACTGATAAGACAATCTTATATTGGCCTTAACTTTATTTTGGGACAGTCATAGATTTATCAGAATTAATATCCTTTAAATTTTATCAAATTTTGAAAGCAATCTTCTCTAATTTAAGGTTTTTCAACGAATTTTACCGCCTAGGTCTACCTATATTTAATAAATAATCAAGAAAGATCAATAATATTTTTTGTATAATGAATATCAATTTGTATTGCATTAGCTTAACAATGTTTATGGTTTTTGGATGGACAGACACCAAACGTTTTGGGATTTATCTTTGGAATCTTTCAAATGATCTTATACTTCATATACAAAGGTAGGAAAAGCAATGAAACACAGACAAAGCAACATGAAGAAGGACAATGCATAGAAGTGTCACTGGGCTCAGTCGAATCAAAAGATAACGTTAATCAACCAGCTGATGTCAAAGAGATCAAGATGAATCATAAGCTCACTGAATCAAGTGACAACAATGTTTGATCACCGTTCATCATGGAAAAGTTTATAACTGTTAGCTTTTTTTTTTTTTTTTTTTCTTCATTGTTTTTGAATACCACTTGAGTAGAATTGTAATAACTGTGTGCGCCATTCTTTGGTGGCATGAATAAAAATGAAGTAATTTCATGATCTTACACATAAATCAATAATTAAGTTATAGGTTAGCACTTCGAAGAAAACTTATTTCCACTCGTTCACCTTGGAATTAAGTCATTTTCTTGATATTCAGAATGCATATTAGTTATTTTATACATAAAAATAATAAACTTGATTAATTTTATTTCACACTTTTTTTTCTTAAATCTAACATAGAATGGATTAAAAGTTAGTTATGACCTTATGATTTGAAAATTTACACCATAATTAAAAGATATTTACTCTCACAAATATTTAGGAGTCTATTGGAATCTCAAAACCTACATCTGCTACCATAATCGAGAAATATATACTATAAATACTTAAAATGATTCTTCTCACTCAAGTTAATAGTACAATGGAGGGTCTCAAAAGTGGAAGCAGAGATACACATGCTAAATAGGGATGTGCATTTTATTTCACTAGTTAGGAATTAAAATGTTTACATTTTTTTTTCCTAAACATTAGTAAAATCTTGTTAGTTATTTTTAATTGTTTTCTTTCTTATATTGTTCTTTAAAATTATTATAATTAGTGTTTGTTTTTTTAAATTTTCTATTTTTATAAATACTATATGTAGTACAACAACTTGAACTTAGGTCATCATCGGTGCTAAAAGGAGTGTTTTCTACTATTAAGTCACATTGGATAGTCTAATAATACCAATAATCCATAAAAAAAAATTAGTAAGCTTAATTTTGTCTAGATAACAAGCTTTCGTACAACTTAAAAAATGAAAATAATAATAATAATAATAATAATAATAATAAAGATCTCCCTCACAGTTTCGAGGAGAGCCCTTATGTAGCCTAAGACCAATGATACTTGCACGGTCACCCATAGTTTTATGGAAAATGCCTCCTCTCAACAATTTAAAAAAGAAAAAAAATTAGTCCAAATAATATCTTTATTGTGTTATATATAGAGGATTTTTTTTTTTTTAAAATATGAGTAATATATTTAATTATTTATAAATTAAAGTGAAATTATCAAATCGTTTTTTGGAATAGAAAATAATATTAAACCATCTTATATTTTAAAAATATTATAAGAAAAAAACCCCTACTGTAAGTGAGAAGGTAGTTTCGTCCAAAATGTAAGCAGTATTTGACCAAAATTTGAAAAATATAAAAATTCCCTTATAGATTAAAAATAATATTATAATATATTAAAAATTAAAAAATTAATTAATTAATTAATTACCAAACTACCTCTTCCATAACAGACCCATCGTCACTTACCATCGATCACGCATCCATCATCATATACCATTCATTACGCATCCACCTTCACCCACTGTTAATTAATTTAAATTAATTAAAAATATTAAAATAAGAAACATTGAGATGGAGATCACAGATGGGCCTTTCAATGCCCGTGAAGGATAATAAAAGGTATCCACAACAGACACTGATGTGGCCATTGTAGATACTGTTATTCATCGAGGGCTTTTAGATGCGTGTGATGGATAGGCATTTTTAAAACGGACCCAATGAGCCCACAGTGAAACTCATTATTGTTACTCTTTTTCTTTGTAATGAAATAGCTATACATAAATGAATGGACGGGAAGTGAATATCTCGTAATGTGATTTCGTTTACTTGCATGGAAGTTAATAGCATATTATAAACTAATGGAAATAATAGTATTAAAGCATAGAAATATAGAAGAGTATAGGAAGTTGATTGCCTTCACTGATCTGGAATAACATAAATAACAAAGAGCAAGGACAACAAACTTGAAAGTAATAAAGAAAAGAAAAGGGGGTTATTGGAAAGCAAAACTTAAAGCTTTTCTCATCTTGTTAATTCCGATTCAATAAGATCAAAAATATATATAAGCTTGCGGATAAGCTTGAATAAGTAACCGACTTGCTTCTCAAACTAACTCAACTAATAATATATGGTTGAAGTCCACCTTTTATAACTTTATGTTGATTGTTGGGATTTAAATAAATTAATATGTAACATGTATTTTATGATTGTGGGTCTGAAGGAGATGGATATGCTGATGGTGAATATAACAAATAATAATAAGGTAATCATTAAATTTCGCCTCAACTTTTACGTTATTCTTCATTTTACACCTCATCTTTTGCGATATTCATCCTCATCAACGTGGTTCGCCAATCATGTGTTAATGGAGAGTTTTGGACGTATCTCTTAAAACTCATGGGTTCTGAGTTGAAGTTTTCCACAACAAATTTAACCATCCATAGATGGATGAGCAAATTGACAAGATCTAGATTAATGCACCCTTGGAGGAGTCCTATCCAACAGTGGTATAAATTCACTGATTAAATTTGTTTATACATATTGGTTATTGATGAATTGTTTCTTATTGTAAGTTGATAGAGACATAAAATTTTTTTTAGATCTATGTCCAAAACATAATAGAAGCGCTCATTCTATCATTAGCTTGGCCAGCCAATAACATGTGTTCCTAGCTCTGGATTAAATTCTTACATGAAGTGAAAGAGTATGAGAAAAAGTCTTTTTCCGTAATAAGCATTAGATTAAATTCTAACCTAAATTTACTTATAACTATCGTTGTTGTTGTGTCAGTTGTTGCTGGACAAGAAATCCAATTGAAGCCAACATCATTAAGATGACCTGAGCAAAGCATCTCACCCATGACTTTTGATTGATCATCACTGAATCTCTGTGGATCCAAAGGAGCAAAACAATTGACTAAGAGGCTACCCATTTTGGAAATGGTTTTGAAGAATTGTTAATTAGATTGTATAGCTTGGTGTTTTTAGTTCTTTAGGTGCAGGTCTGTCATATAGTTGTACAAAAAGAAGAGTAAAGCAGGAGTAACAAAAGCTTTGTCAGTGTATTAGTGTGAAAACTTGGCTATGTGACTATGAAAAAAATTTAATTAGTAAAGTAGACCGATCTAACTTTAAATTTTGCACTAATTCAGATGTATTTTTTAATGTTAGCCTTTTGAGAATTATATCAAGTTGATCAAATTCTTACCTGATTTGAATGTGTTGTTTGAATTGGATATTACTTTTGGTATGAAGCGTAAGCAATTATGTTAACAGCTTCACGGATAATAATTAAGAATATAATTAAACTTTTGGCTTAAATCTTGAATTGGCAATTTGGCATATACAATAGTTGGAGGGGTATGCATAGTGTTAGTTATCATTAGATCCAAAAACTTAATATGATAGAAAAGAGTTTAACTATAGTATTTAAAACTTGAAGTTATAATATGTTAACACATAAAAAGTGGAATGTACTTTAATTTTTAATTTTCTTGTTGAATTAGTCTTTCCTTATCGACGTTGCAGCATAAATGGACACCTTAGTAGTTTATTCGTAGGCAGACATTACTTTTCTAATTTATGTCAATTGTTGAAAACTTATGGGTGAAAATTCACTTAAATTCAATAAGAAACAAATATTTTTATGAGAATATAAATTTCTCTTACTAACTTGATACAATCTTGTTCTCACCACTACTCACTCTTGTTTTTCAAGTTTCTGCACACTTACTCAAACGACTACACCACACCTAGTTATATATACAAAATTCAAAAGAGAGTTATGGATAAACTCTCATTAATTTAACATGGATTATCTAAATACATGAACTTTGTAAACATATAAATGTTCCAAATACATGAATGCAAACTTGTAGATGAATCCATAACTAAAACTCTTTAATGATTCATGTATGCTTGTGTCTATATAAATCAATATGTTTAGTTACCGACATCAATAATGTATTCGTATGTAGCAGAAATTCATGCTCATATCTCTCAAAAGAAAAAAAAAAAAAAAGAAACAGATTAATTTCACAAATTAATAGGAATCCTGTGTTTGCACTGTTCCTTCATGTAATTTTGCACGCAAACAACACCAGAAAAAAAATAAAAAAAATTCGCACAAGCTCTGCTGAGAATGACAAAATCACAGAAGGATTAAAATATCCAATTTGTTAATTATATGTAATTGAGCATAAATTCCATCATGTTATCTAGCTTTAATCACACGCAAAATGTGAAGCTTTACTCATGGACAATAAAGATCAATGAAGTGCTTAATTTGAAAGTTTCATGATCATCTACTTGGGATTGGGCACATTAGGCCTAGACCAGCCTATTCCTTTTAAAAAAAATCTTTGAACAGGTATGTTCTTAATTTGGCAGTTAATATTGAGGCCTAATTGTGGTTCAATTCCAAGGTTAATTATTAATCATGCTTTTAGGTTTGTACTCAGTCTTTCTGTCCTTTTGTGTGCCATTTTGCTGAATCAACGTGTAAATCTAACATGTTTCTATTCTCATAATATGTCTTGAACATCTGATTCTTCTATTAATAACAAAATTATGAATTTTTCTAAGATCTTACGTGTGGTGCAGCCAAATTTTCCTATATTACATTTTAAGAGGCAATAAATAATGGGGATGAAATCTGAATTTTCATATCGAAATTTGAACTTCTGCATTATGTAAAATGGAACAGTGAAAATTCCAACAAATAGTATAATAAGAAAATGTGAGTTTGAAAATTAATATTGAAGAACTAAATTGAGTTTTTTTTAGCAACATTACTTTGCGAGCAAATTATTTATTTGTTAGCAAACCGAGTTAAGATTCTTTTCGAATATTTTTTCTTAGACTATTTATAATAAAATGACACGTCAATATAAAAAATAAATAGTGTTTTTTTTTTTTTTAAATGTTTTTTTCTCTCTTACATGTTCCAAGCTCAAACCCATCTTATAAAAAGTCAACACAAATAACAAGACTAGGAGAGGATCCCAATTTGTGAACTAAACTCTCATATATTTTTAATTTCATAATAAAAGAAATTTTGAGATAAAAACTAAGAAACAATATTACTCATCTTGTTAATAAACCCTTGTTTTTATTCAAACTACCAACATTAGAGTTATGCTACTATATAGAATAAATAACTATACAGGAATCATTCATCTCCATTAGATTTCAATTCAATGACTTATATAAATAAGGATTTTTAAAAATAAAAATTAAGAAAATTGAAAATGGATAATGTTTGCCATGTAACTACACTTGTATAGTTATTGAAACTGTATACTAGCTAATTCCTTAACATTAATATGTAGTTAAAGAGAATTCTTGTTTAGGGGTATCTAAGTTTTTGGTTCTTAATTTAGGTAATGGTTTAACTTGATCAAGGATCTATATTAGAGCCACACATAGTAAAATAAGGAAAGAAACTTAAATGTAGCAAAATGCAGCGTGAATCCTTTATCATTGCAAATGGTAAGTTCATAATAGAATATGCATATGTATCTCATATAATACCCAAATTCATCTTTATAGTAAGACATCACCTAATTATAATTAGCCAGTGATTTTTTAAAATTTGAGGTTATAATTAAGTAACAATTTTTTTTTTTAAATAATTACACTATGAATAAAATATTTGTAACATTACACTTGCTTATAAGAAAGACATATTATCATCCCCCCATCCCCATAAGAAGTTTTGCATTTGCAAAACCAATTTTCATCTGAAATAAAAAACGTGAATTCTTATATCAAAATAGAGAGACTTATCAAGATATATTTGCCATAGGCCACTTTAATTTTCGTCCTTTTTTTTTTTTTTTAATTAATTGCTATAACCAAACAAGACAAAACTCATGAATATATATATTTTTTTCCTATCAGTGAAAAATAAAATAAATACATCTAGACAGGTAAACAATTGTCTACTGAGCGTACTATAACTATATTAGTTCCCATTACTTGACATTATACCTCTTTGAGGAGTAGATTGGGGTTAAGCACTCCAACTAACTAATTACTGACGTTTAAACATGACTGGATCTAAGAGAGTAGACTAACCTAACTCTGGTTAGAAAAGTACATATATCTTGGTTTTTAAATTCAATTTAGTTTAAATTTTGATAAATTATTTAAGTTATATATTTAAGAAAACTTTTTTAGATATTAAGCATTTTTAGAGGAACTGGCTATCATACAGACAAAAAACTTGTTCGTATCATACGTACAAGAGAAAAGGAGGTGAGGCAGCCGTTGGATGATGAAGAAATATATCCAACGGTTAGGATGGTTGGAAAAAAAAATAATAATAAAAAAAGGATAGGAATGTGCTACCGGCTTAGTGGGTACACAAGGGAGAGAAAGTGAATTAAAAAAAAAAAACTATTCAATTATCTCTCTCTCTTCCATTGCCTTTCTCTCTCGACCAAATCTCTGTCTCAACCAAATCTCTCTCTCCCTATCTTTGGTTTCATCGGTGGAACCCATTTGGATTTTGGTGGTGGTGGTGGTGGTGGGTCGATGGTTTCTGGGTTCATGTTAGTGGCCGTCGGAATGTGTTTGATGGGTGAGTGTGGTGGGTGTTTGATGTTAATGGTGGTGGTAGTGGTGGTGGTGGTGGGTGGTTCTGGTGGGTGGGTGGTTTCTGGGTATGGTGGATGCGGTTGATGAGTGGTTGTGGGTGGGTGTTTGATGTGGTCGCTGTCCATGGTTGCTGTCAATGGGTGGTTTCATCATCATCTTCTTCTTCCTCTTCTTCTCTTCTTTTTCTTCTCTTCTTCTTTGTATATTCAAAGCCATATTTCTGGGTTTCATTAAAACTAGGTTCAAAAACAATTCGATTCAAAAATTAAATCTAGTTTCTGGATTTGATTTTTGAACCAAACCCAGAAACTGGGTTCGAATCGAAACCAGAAAACTTGGTTTGATTTTGAACCCAGATGAGTTGTTTTTTCAAATTTTTAATTTTTTTTTCCAGATTGATTGATGAGTTTGTGTGTTATGTAGATTTTGGTGATTTTTGATGATTTTCATCTGGGTTTGGTGATGTTTGATGATCTTGGTGGTGGTGGGTGAGTGGTTTCTGGATGTTCAAAGTGCTGTCAGTGAGTGTAATGGGTGTTCGCTATTGGTGGCCATTCGGATCTGGTGGGTGATACATCCTTTTTTGTGGTATCAGCTTGACTGCAGTGATGAAGCATAAAACTTATGTTTGTAGGTTTGTTTGCTTTTCTGGGTTTGTGGCTGCAGGTATAGAAAAAGAAGAGAGGAACCACAGAGGTTGTAATACATCATCAAAGGAATCAGATTACAGAGGGGAAACAAGGAGACTCAGATGTTTAAGAGTCAAATTTTTATAGAGAATTGTGATTTGTTTTTGGTATAATAGGTAGGAATTTGAGATTATGATTGTGGATTTTTTGGTGTGTGAATTTGAATGTTTTGATTGTTTGAGGTTGTTTTGGATTGTGAATTGAGGTTTACGGTGTTGAAGTTGTGAAAAAGGTGAATTTTTTGTTTGGGGTTTTGGAAGATGATGTGAACAGAATTGGAAGTGGGATGTGGCAAGTTTGAGAATGATGAATGTGGCGTTTTTGATGTTGTAGAGAATTTGAATTATTGTTTTAGTTGGAGGTTGGTTTTATTTGGTAGTGTTTGTGGTGGATTTGAATGGTTATTTTGATTGTTTAGTTAGTTGGTTTATTTAGATAATGGAAATTTTATTGGTTGTTTGATGTTTTTGGTTTATTTTGATGGTGAAATTGAGGGTTATGGTCTTGGATTTGAGAGAAAAGTGAATTTTTTTTTTTTTTTTTTTAATGTGAAAAGAACTGAATTTGAGTGTTAAAAGACTTGCCTTTTACACAACTGAGTGTTAGACATTTTGTACAATTAATAATCATTTTGTTTGTTTATTTTCTCATTTTGAGTTTGGCTGTTGGATATAATGAGGTTTAGAGGATGAAGAGTAGTTTGGTAAATAGAATTGAAGTTGGATATTGAAGAACTTTCCTTTTCAACAATTTAATGTAAAAGTTTTGTATAATTAATGAATGGCAGTTTGACCATTTTCTTACCATTTTGGAGTTTGGTGGTTTAATGAAAACATGTTTAGAAGATGAAATTTGAATTGAGAGTAAGTATTTTTATACCATTGTGAAGACCATTTTAATTGGATTCACCATTTTAATTGGATTCTCCTTTTTGGTTTAGTTGGTGTTAATAGTAAGAGTGTTTGATCATAAACAACTTGTCTTTCTTTGATAATCAAGTGTGAGATTGAAATTTGTTCGAGTCATTTCTTCAACTTCGTCCTATTTTTTATGTCAAAGCAAGGGTGTTAATGAATAACAAAGTAAATTTAGTTTGTGCTAATTTTTTCATAAGATTCATGGTTGGTTGTCCTTCTTTCCTGATCGTTGATCTTTTCACACTTTGTTCGTATGAACATTTTTAGTTTTTTGTAAGTTTTCCATGTAATTTGCTGTGCAGCGATGACTTTGTTAGTGCTTCTGATGTATAATAATAGTGCACATTTTTCTACAGACCTCTGTGCTGGGTAGGACACATGTCATTGAACAATGAAACTGGATTGGATCCTTCTAGTATAAGGGTCAGACCTGTTTCTGGACTAATAGCTACCGATTACTTCGCTCCAGGTTACTACACACATAACACTCTTATTCCTTGAGGCCATATGGACAGCAAATATCCATGACTGCATCCATGGCAAGCTATGACCTGTAATGGGTGCCGGCTACCACACCATTTACCACACAACATACCGTCATAATTATGACCATTATACTATATGGATGGATTGGATGCATGGAACCCTTCATGATCCTAGTAATGATGCTTCGGGGAAGCTGATGTGAAGCACGATGCTGCTTGCTTGAATTGTTTTGAGGAAAATTTTGTAGTTTTTTTCAATTAAACATTGTAGTTTTGTTGATTTTCTTTTGATATATTCAGTCTTGTACTTGTAAATGATGTTGATTGTTGGTTGCTTAATTGGTTCTAGATAAGAAAGAAGACTATCTGGATGTTAAGAGGAGATTCCTCCACATGATATTGTTAGGATTTCAGATATTAAATTTGGTCTAGTCCTAAGATTAATTATATAAGTTTTTATTGTACATTTCTGGAGCATATTTTGAGTGCATATATTTTTCTCTTCATTGGAAGTATGTTAATAAAAAGCTGTCCTCACAAAGTATGGTTGCAAAGTGGATCAGAATGATACATTTTTCATGGTGACTAGATGTGAGTACTAATAATAGTGGTGCAGCCACGCACCAACACTGAAGTAAGCACGCGACCGCACCAAGATGTGAGTACAGCCGCGCAGCCATGATCCATGAAAAGCTTACAGTAAATGGGTGTGTAGCCACACTAAAATAGTGGTGCGGCCGCACACCAACACTGAGATCAATAAAACGTTTGCATTGTTATTAGTGCGCGGCCGCGCTGAGACAATGGTGCGGCCGCGCATCAAAACCAGTGTTGGTGCGCGGCCGCGCTGAGACAATGGTGCGGCTGCGCACCAACACCAGTGTTGGTGAGCAGCCGCGCTGAAATAATGGTGCGGCCGCGCACCAACAAGCGGCCACACCAGAATTTGAGTGCAGCTGTATACCCATGATCAATGAAAAGCTTGCATTGGTATAGGAGTGCGGTAGTGTTAAAATGATGATGTAGTTGCACACCAATATTGGAATAAGCACGTAACTATATTATGATGTGAGCACAGTCATGCACCTATGACTGGTGGAAGGCTTCCGCTTTAGAATTTATGAAAATTTGACATTTTAAAATTTATTGACTAGATATGTGTGAAACTAAAATTATTATATTAAAAAATTAGAAAGAATAACTAATTTAAAATAAAATGAAGTTATATTTATTAATTTATAACATAAGAACGATTGTTTTTGAAATTTTAACTATTATTAAAATATATCTCATTTACTTGGTTGTTATTATAAATTTCTTTCTTTCTTTGGGTGTGGATTATATGTCAATAATAATGTTCTTGTTTTGTACGAATAATAATAATAACTATACTTAGTATTGTTTGAGAAAAAAAAATTACTTAATAGAAAATGTTAAAATCAAAGTCCAAAATAATGAGTAATTTAATTAATTTGTAATTGCACAAAAACAAAGATAAATAAATAAATAGATAATTATAAGTAGTTAGGTCAAAAGTCCTAAAAAAGGCAAAAAAAAAAAAAAAAAAGTGTGATAGGAGACCTTCTTGTCACACTTTTGCCACTTTGCTATCATGTGTGTTGTGACAGAAGACCTTATTATTATGCCTATAAGTGATAGGAATGCCATAACAGAAGACTTTACTATCACGCTTGGTCGTGACATGATGTGAGAGCCTCCTATTACGCCCAAATGAATTGTGACGGGAGAGCCTCTGATCACGCCCAAGATAATTGTAATGGGAGGGCCTTCTATCATATTTGGACCTCACGGGAAAGCTTTTCGTCATGTTTGGGAGTGATGAGAGGCTCTTCTGTATTTATTTATATGTAATAGGATAATTTTCAATTTCAGTTATGATATTTTACAATATTTTAAAATAAAAATTTAAAAATATAATTAGATTACATTGGTATAGATGAATGACCACACTAAAACAGTGGTACAACTACATACCCATGAGTGGTGCAAGCCTTCGCCGTGATGGGACGGGAGAGCCTCCCATCACACCTAAGGCAAGTGTGACGGAAGACTCCCATTACACTTAGACATGACGAGAGGCTATCTTATCATGTCTATACATGACAAGAGCCAAGCATGTTAGGATAGTCTCCCATCACGATGCCTCTGTTATCATATTTTTAAAATTTTACTATAACAATTTTTAATTTTTTAAAAACTAAATTATAAATAAATTGCATTTTAAATTCGCATTCAAAAACAATTCTGAATGAATTTACAATTCAATAACAAGTAAGGATTTTAATTTAACAAAAAATAAAATTACTATATTTTAGTTTCATCATACGCTATGTTCAAAAATTAAATTGTAAGGGTAACTTTTTATATAAAAAAATAAAATAAAAAATACTTTTATATATTTTTAAGAAATAAATTTAACAAAATTATTTTATAAAAAAAATATATATTTAAATAATATTTTAATCCATTTTAAGTTATTTTATATAAAATAATTCCATTTAAGTTATTATATTTTTCTATATTTTAAAATTAAAAATTAAATTGGATAGCATTAGTATAAGTGTGCGGCCACGCTAAAGTAGTGGTGCGGCCGCGCACCAACACTTAGCCGTGACGATAGAGCTCTTTGTCATGGTTTGCCGTGTTAGAAGAGCCTCACATCATGGCAAACGAATGAGTCAAGCTTAAGTGAGATGGGAGAGTCTTATGTCACGGTTGACCGTGATATAAAGGTGCGGCCGCGCTGAAGCAATGGTGCGGCCGCGCACCAACACTGGTGTTGGTGCGCGGCCACGCTAAACCAATGGTGCGACCGCGCACCAACACTTAGCCGTGACGATAGAGCTCTCTATCATGGTTTGCCGTGATAAAAGAGCCTCACATCATGGCAAACGAATGAGTCAAGCTTAGACGTGATGGGAAAGTCTTATGTCACAGTTGGTCGTGATATAAAGGTGCGGCCGCGCACCAACATTTAGCCGTGACGGTAGAGCTCTCTATCATGGTTTGCCGTGATAGAAGAGCCTCACATCATGGCAAAGGAATGAGTCAAGCTTAGGCATGATGAGAGAGCCTTCTGTCACGGTTGACCGTGACAAGAGGCTCTTCTATCATGCCTATGCAATTTTTAAAAGATGTATGCTGATGTCATCATTTAATAGTCTTTCATGGCAAAAGTGTGACAAGAAGGTCTCCTATCACACTTTTTTTTTTTTTTGGCTTTCTTAGGACTTTTGACCCAACTACTTATAATTATCTATTTATTTATTTATCTTTGTTTTTGTGCAATTACAAATTAATTAAATTACTCATTATTTTGGATTTTTATTTTAACATTTTGTATTAAGTAATTTTTTTTTCTCAAACAATACTAAGTATAGTTATTATTATTATTTGTACAAAACAAGAATATTATTATTGTCATACAATCCATACCCTAAGGAAGAAAGAAATTTATAATAATAACCAAGCAAATGAGATATATTTTAATAATAGTGAAAATTTCAAAAATAACCGTTTTTATGTTCTAAATTAATAATTATAAGTTCATTTTATTTTAAATTAGTTATTCTTTCTAATATTATTTTAATTAGTGTCGGTGCGCGGCCGCACCATTGTTTTAGCGCGGCTGCGCACCAACACTAGCCACGCCAACATCAGTGTTGGTGTGTGGCCGCACCACTACTTTTGCGTGGCCGCGCACCAACACCAGTGTTGGTGCGCCGCCGCACCACTACGTTAGCGTGGCTGCGCACTTATATTAATGCTATCCAATTTAATTTTAATTTTAAAATTAGGCGTGATGGAAGAGCCTTCTATCACGCTTTACCGTGACGGAAGGCTCTTCCGTCACGGTTAGCCATGATAGTTGTTCAATTTGAACAACTTCAGACGTTGAGAGAAACGTCCAACTTGTTTATTGAACAACTTTGACGTTGGCGGGAACAAGTTAACGTTACATACTTGTTCAAATAGACGTCGAAGTTGTTTTCGGAACAACTCTAGCGTCATACATCCGTTTTGTTCAATGTACAACTTCAGACGTTGTGCTCAACGTCCAACTTGTTAAATGAACAACTTCGACGTCATGGTGATGTCATATTTTAAAATTTCGTCCGTGACGGAATAATTTTTTATCACGGCTAACCGTGACGGAAGGCTCTTCCGTCACAGTTGTTCAATTTGAACAACTTCAGACATTGAGAGAAACGTCCAACTTGTTTATTGAACAACTTTGACGTTGGCGGGAACAAGTTGACGTTACGTACTTGTTAAAATAGACGTCGAAGTTGTTTCGGGAACAACTCTGACGTTATACATCCGTTTTGTTCAATGTGGACAACTTCCGACGTTGTGCAAAACGTCAAACTTGTTCACTGAACAACTTTAATTAGTGGAAACAAGTTGACGTTAAGTACTTGTTAAAATGAACGTTGGAGTTGTTTGGGTAACAATCACGGCTAGGCGTGACGGAAGGCTCTTCTGTCACAGTTAGCCATGATAGTTGTTCAACTTGAACAACTTCAGACGTTGAGAGAAACGTTCAACTTGTTTATTGAACAACTTTAACGTTGGCGGGAACAAGTTGACGTTACGTACTTGTTAAAATATACGTTGAAGTTGTTTCGGAAACAACTCTGACGTTATACATCCGTTTTGTTCAATGTGGACAACTTCCGACGTTGTGCAAAACGTCAAACTTGTTCAATGAACAACTTTAATTGGTGGGAACAAGTTGACGTTAAGTACTTGTTGAAATAGACGTTGGAGTTATTCACGGAACAACTCTGACCTCATGCTGATGTCATACATCATTTTGTTCAATTTGAACAACTTCCGACGTTCTGCTAACGTGGAACTTGTACAATGAACAACTTTGATGTTGGTGGGAACAAGTTGACGTTACGTACTTGTTCAAATGAACGTTGAAGTCGTTCTCTGAACAACTTTGACCTTATCCGATGTCATACATCATTTTGTTCAATTTGAACAACTTCCGACGTTCTGCTAACGTGGAACTTGTACAATGAACAACTTTGATGTTGGTGGGAACAAGTTGACGTTACGTACTTGTTCAAATGAACGTTGAAGTTGTTCTTTGAACAACTGTGACCTTATCCGATGTCATACATCATTTTGTTCAATTTGAACAACTTTCGACGTTGTGCTAACCTCTAACTTGTTAAGAAAACAACTTTGACGTTGGTGGGAACAAGTTGACGTTACGTACTTATTTAAATGGACGTTGGAGTTGTTCGGGGAACAACTCTGACGTGATGTTGATGTAATCCATCAGTTTGTTCAAGTTGAACAACTTCAGACGTTGTCTAAACGTCAAACTTGTTAAGGGAACAGATTTCACGTGGTGGGAACAAGTTGACGTTACGTACTTGTTTAAATGGACGTTGGAGTTGTTCCCTAAACAACTCTGACGTTATGTTGATGTCATCCATCATTTTGTTCAAGTTGAACAACTTCAGACGTTGTGCTAAACGTCAAACTTGTTCACGGAACAACTCTGACGTCATGAAATAGTGTAACTGTGATAGGATAGTTTCTTGTCACGGTTTCACATCTATCACGCCTTACGTACTTGTTTAAATGGACGTTGGAGTTGTTCCCCGAACAACTCTGACGTTATGTTGACAAATCCATCATTTTGTTCAAGTTGAACAACTTCAGACGTTGTGCTAAACGTCAAACTTGTTCACGGAACAACTCTGACGTCATGAAATAGTGTAACCGTGATAGGATAGTTTCTTGTCACGGTTTCACGTCTATCACGCCTTACGTACTTGTTTAAATGGACGTTGGAGTTGTTCCCCGAACAACTCTGACGTTATGTTGACAAATCCATCATTTTGTTCAAGTTGAACAACTTCAGACGTTGTGCTAAACGTCAAACTTGTTCACGGAACAACTCTGACATCATGAAATAGTGTAACCGTGATAGGATAGTTTCTTGTCACGGTTTCACGTCTATCACGCCTTACGTACTTGTTTAAATGGACGTTGGAGTTGTTCCCCGAACAACTCTGACGTTATGTTGACAAATCCATCATTTTGTTCAAGTTGAACAACTTCAGACGTTGTGCTAAACGTCAAACTTGTTCACGGAACAACTCTGATGTTATGAAATAGTGTAACCGTGATAGGATAGTTTCTTGTCACGGTTTCACGTCTATCACGCCTTACGTACTTGTTTAAATGGACGTTGGAGTTGTTCCCCGAACAACTCTGACGTTATGTTGATGTCATCCATCATTTTGTTCACGTTGAACAACTTCAGACGTTGTGCTAAACGTCAAACTTGTTCACGGAATAACTTTGACGTCATGAAATAGTATAACCGTGATAAGATAGTTTCTTGTCACGGTTTCACGTCTATCACGCCTTACGTACTTGTTTAAATGAACGTTAGAGTTGTTCCCCGAACAACTCTGACGTTATGTTGACAAATCCATCATTTTGTTCAAGTTGAACAACTTCAGACGTTGTGCTAAACGTAAAATTTGTTCACGGAACAACTCTGACGTCATGAAATAGTGTAACCGTGATAGGATAGTTTCTTGTCATGGTTTCATGTCTATCACGTCTTACGTACTTGTTTAAATGGACGTTGGAGTTGTTCCCGGAACAACTCTAACGTAATGAAATAGTGTAGCTGTGATAGGATAATTTCTTATCACGGTTTTGCGTCTGTCACGCCTTAGCGTGACAACAAGCTTTCTTATCACGGTAATCTATCAAATAATAATATAATATAATATAATATTTTATAAAATATTATTATATTTATTATAATATAATAAAATATTAATAATAACTTAAAATACTTATATGATTTTAAGTATTTTAAGTGTGTTTGCATGGTACAAACAAATTTTTGTTTGTACCATAGCCAATCCCCATTTTTAGATATCTTTTTACTCTTGTACTCTACTTTCTTAATAATATGATTGTTTTGTGGGTTGTGACATCTTGATTTACCAAGTTGGCCTGAAAGACAGTGAGAACATGATTAAGCCAGCAACACAAATAATCGAAAAATCAATTGTCTTTGACGGTATATAAAGTGAAAACAAATTAAAGAAAGTTGTTGCATAAAGCAATGCTATGATGTATATGTGATATGTTTGAGTGTATTCAAATAGAAAAAAGCATTTTTACATCTCTTATTCTATAGCTTAAAACAAAAAAATATCTCAGTTTGGAAATTAAGGCTCTTATAGTGGCACTAAGAACACCAAGAACGAGACTATGTTACCTAAGGACAACATAAAATTAAGAAGGATCAGTCGATAGTAATACTTGATACATTAAAATCAAGACTAATAAATCTCGGCTTGAAGATGGGCTTCTTTTAAATCCTTTTAAAATTTCCTAACGAGAGAAAGAAAGCATATATGTTTGAGAAAACACGCCAAAGAGACCAAAAATGGGAGCCAGCAGATGAGGACTCAAGAAATTAGTGCCATTGCCCTGGAGAACATGTAGCCCGCAATGAGGCTCAAGTGGCTGCTTTGGATGAAGCTCTCCGCAGTGTTGGGCTAATGATCCTTAACACTTTGAACGGCCTGATGAATTCTTGGATGTTGCTTCATTTATGTAGCCACACAATGCAACATGCGCAAGAGTTAGGTCACATATTCTTCATTTACATAAATTAACTAGTACGCAACATGCACAAGAGTTTGGTCACTTCAAGATTCTAGCTAGTAAATTTGGCCACTGACTTTCCGGTTGTGGACTTGTAGTATATTTACATGTGATGTGACTCATCTGGTCATCCCCGCATAATTCTAAATTAAATTGAAAAAGCCCAAAGAAATGAATATGTTTTTTTCACAAGATTAGACTACAATTTCGCTAAAATACTTCAATCCCGTCTTTGGTGATTACAAGAAACATTAGTAAGGTCTTATCTCATTAGAATATGATAAAATAAAGGTTTATTTTATAAATGAGCCTTTGTTTTTAAATTCAAATTGAACACTAACCATTTTTTTAAAATCTTAGAAGAATAACTGCTTTTGAACAAAATTACACTTGATAAAAATAAGGGATTTTAAAAATAGTTACTTTTCAACTTTAGCCTCAAAAAAAGAGGTTATTTGTACAATTTTCTAAAAATAAATCATTCCAAAAGGTTAGAATTATAAATTTCTTCACTTTTTTTATTTTTTGCTCAACTAAAACCATTCAACATTCTAATAAGTGAAATAACTTTTTTTTTCAATTAAAAAATACATTTATTTCAATTAAAAAAAAACAAGTATTAAAGAATACATTTAACTATAAATTTTATTTTGGCTTAAAGATTATTTATTTGAGTCACTTGAAATTATACAAGTTCACAATTGAATAAGGTTTAAATTTCTACTGCCGCAAATATTTTCATTTTGCCTTTTACTTGCGGGTTTGAAATGGACCGTTTAGAAACAAAGTACACCCTTGGCATAGAAAAGAAGACAGTATTTAAGGGTGAACTATATTAACTTAAAGTTTTATTTAAAATTTAAAATTTAAATGTCTATTAATTATTATATTTCCCACAATTCAAAATTGTCATCTAGCTAAAATTTTTATACAAGGATTGATAAATAAATACGAAAGTTGAAAAATTAAGTTAAATTTTTAAATTAATTTAACGAATAGTACACTAACGTTTTTCCGCATTGGATTACATTTGATAAATTCTTATGAGTTTCAGTTAGGTAATTAAACACGAACTCAGACAAGTAAGTGTCAAGTGTCTAGGTATGTACAAAAGTTTTCTTAAATATATAACTTAAATAATTTATCAAAATTTAAACTAAATTGAATTTAAAAACCAAGATATATGTACTTTTCTAACCAGAGTTAGGTTAGTCTACTCTCTTAGATCCAACTCCAAAATTAGATTGTGCAGGTCTTCTCAAACTACAAAACCTTTGAATTGTTATAATTGGACAGAGAGTTAACGCGTGATACATCCTCATTTAAGTAAAGCAGGGGTATAAGTGTCACTTTATAAGAAACTATCCGTTATTTAGTCCAACTCCGAAATGAAAATCATCTCCATTTCAAAATTCAAATTTAAGTAAATCAGGGGCATAAGTGTCGCTTTACAAGAAACTATCCGTTATTTAGTCCAACTCCGAAATGCAAATCATCTCCATCTCAAAATTCAGGCACAATTTAAGTAAATCAAGAGTATAAATGTCACTTTACAATAAATTATCCGTTATTTAGTCCAACTCCAAAATGGAATCATCTCCATTTCAAAATTCAGGCACAATTTATCAAAACAAGAAGAGCTTTCTTTGAGAAAAAAAAAAAAAACAAGAGAGGAGTTTTATGATTTGAAGAATCAACGAAGAAGAAAGTATGGACACCGACGGCATTTCATGGCTGAGAGGTCCAATTCTCGGCAAAGGGGCTTTCGGTTCTGTTTTCTTGGCCACTTCAAGGTACCCACTTTCAAGAAAGACGGCTCGCTGCTTCCTGCCAAAAATGGCAGTGAAATCGGCCGACTTCGATGCCTCCGATTCTCTCTAGAAAGAGAAGGAGGTTCTCTGCAACCTCCGTGGTTGTCCTCACGTCGTCCAGTGCTTCGGAGAAGAGATCACTTTCGGCACGAACGGAGACATGGTTTACAACGTCCTCTTGGAGTACACCTCTGGCGGAACCCTAGCTCATTTCATCAAGAATTCAAATGGCTTCGGCCTCCCGAAACTTGAAGTGCGGCGCTACACCAAGTGTCTTCTCCAAGGCCTTCGTGAGGTTCACAATTGTAGTTATGTGCACTGTGATTTGAAACCAGACAACGTTCTTCTTTTTTCAGGGAAAAACAGTTGTGGGTATCTGGCCAAGCTTGGTGATTTTGGGTTGGCGAGGAGATCAGGGAGACAGAGCAAGAGACACAGGTTGGTCTGGTCTTCTTATTTGAGAGGAACTGCAATGTATATGGCGCCCGAAACTGTGGTTGATCATGTTCAGCAACTTCCCTCGGATGTTTGGTCTCTTGGGTGTGTTGTTCTTAAGATGCTAACTGGCAACCGATCATGGACTTCCAAACACGAACACAAACTCAGCAACAGAGAAGTATTGGATATGATTAGCGACCACAACTTGTTGCCTGATATTCCAAGTGGGGTTTCAAGAGAGGGGAGGGATTTCTTGAAGGGGTGTTTGGTGAGGAAGCCTGAGATAAGACTGACGGCTGAGATGTTATTGAATCATCCGTTTGTGCAAGGATTCGATGATGTAGAATTTGAAGAAGCAGAGGAGGAGGATAGAATTTCAGAAGAATCATTGTCTTATGATTCGTAGTGTAGTTCACATTATTCAAGTTTTACTTTTACATCAGAAGAAGAAGATTTTGATTGTGCTGGAGACACGGTGGAAGATGATGACTTGTTTCAAGCACTGACACAAGCTTCTTCGAGTCCAGCAATGCAGCGGCCTTCTTTCATTGCCATTCTTGCTGATGCCTGATGGAATTCTTTCATGTTGTGCATGCGGAGTTAGAGTGAGAGATACATGATTCTTCTTGCCATCTTTATATAGAGAATCATCAGGTATTTTGTTTAATGAGACACGTAGTAGGAAAATTTTCGCTTTGATTGATGTTTGAGATTGTTTGAGGAATACCGGGCAAATCTTGTATTATTATCATACCTGATTTTGCTTTTCTGATATTAGTAATTGATTTGTATTTTTGCATAAGATTTAATGTTTGCATTTTTTTTTTCTTTTATCAATCATATTGTTAACATAGCATACAGACAGCAGCAACCCCCGAATCATCCTTTGATGGCCGAAAATTGGGATGTAAAATTTGTATGATATTAACAAAGATTTTGCCACCACGCCCCATAAGCATTTGCTTTATGTCTTAGTGTTGTATAAGATTTAGCAACCAAATCTGTTTTGTATTCATTGAGGATAATTTCAATATTATTTATAAGGCATCTGTTGCCAACTTGTATTATTAACTCTTTCGTGTGTGCTTGTTTCACCACTTTAATATGTTTTCTTAGATAGAGATTTGCATTGTTCTTTCACTGATAGTTAATATTAATGATGCGAAAATTGCTGTGGTTGCACTAGAGGGTCCCTTGTTTTATTATGTTTGTCTTGTTATGTACAGAAGGCAAAAACATTGTTTACTTCTAATTGACCTATTCCACAGCTGCAATTTTGGAGGAAAGACCAATTATATCTTGTTAAGTGTTAAAGATATTTTGTTTTTGGTCTTTTTATTTTGTGGGATCTTTGTTTGAATTTTGAGTTTTAATTCAGTGTTTTTGTTGGTTTTAAGTTGAATTGGTTTTGTGAATCTTGGTTTTAAGTTTTGATAATTGAAGTTGGCTTTGAAATTTTAGTTGAATTGTGATTGAATTCTCGTGTTAGTTCTTCGATGGTCTTGGTTCTCTTTTAAGTGCTGATATGGAGTATGTGATTTTATTTTGGCTAATAATTACTAACTATTTGATATTCTGGGTATCTGGCAGAAAGAAATTCAGACATCTGTTGATGGCCTTGTGGTTATTGGTGGTGATGACCCTAACACGAATGCTTGCCTCTTGCCGAAAACTTCAGGTATGCTAGATATGATATAGTTTATTTCAATATTGTTAGATTTAAGTTTAATTAGTTACTGTCTTTTTATGTTTTTTGGTGGAAATCATTTTTGTGATCATGAGAAAAGATGTCTGCCTTTCTGCTATAGCTGTTTAATTGGTCATTTTCAGTTAATTCTGATTTATTGTGTTGAATCAGGAGTAAAAATTTGAAAACTCAGGTCATTGGATGTCCAAAACCCATTGATGGTGACTTGAAGTGCAAAGAGCTCCCCACAGGGTGAGTATAGCAGTGCATGCAGATATATACTGATGATGATTTAAATATGGCTATCATATATCTGATTGTTGTTGCTAAGGAACTTGAAAGAATTGCAGAGAGAACTCTTCCCTTTTCTTGAGCAGTGAATCATTCAATAACCTGTCAAAAATTCATAATTGGTTATTGGTGCATGTAATCCTTATCTATGTATCTGTTGACTGTTGTTGAAGTTGCATAGTTTAAAATATTTGTATGCAGATATATTCATAAATGATTGGATATGTCATTTGTGAATATCGATTCAGCTATCAACATTTCCAAATGCAATTTCTAACTCAATAAAGCAGCCAAAGCTTTGTCCCAGATGTATGTAATAGGCTAGAAGGTACCTATTTCTCCATTATAATTCGATGATATCATTTGCACCTTTGTGCTTGATAAACTTTGTAGATATGGCAGTAAGAATTTACCCTATTTCACTCTTTACTACTTTACATCTAGATCTTATTATTCGTATCTCTAACTTACCCTATTTATCATTTGTTTCTCTAATTTCCATAAATACAAAGTTTAGCTTTTGGACTTGTCAACCTATACTATTGTCTCACTTCTGAAAATCAAAGCAATAGCAGTCTCTCTCTTTCTCATGCTTCTTTATGGAAAGTTACACGTAACTTTATATTGTTTTTATCTACAGTTGTGTACGGCTTATGGGGCATGTAGCTTTCCATATTACTCTAGACTAAAGTGTGTTTTGCAAATTCGCTTTCCAAATGCAGTTTCTAACTCAATAAAGCAGCCAAAGCTTTGTCCCAGCTGTATGTAATAGGCTAGAAGGTACCTATTTCTCCATTATAATTCGATGATATCATTTTCACCTTTTTGCTTGATAACTCAGATGTGGCAGTAAGAATTTACCCTATTTCACTCTTTACTACGTTACCTCTAGACCTTATTATTTGTATCTCTAACTTACCCTATTTATCATTTGTGTCTCTAATTTCCATAAATACAAAGCTTAGCTTTTGGACTTGTCAACCTATACTATTGTCTCACTTCTGAAAATCAAAGCAATAGCAGTCCCTCTCTTTCTCATGCTTTATGCTTCTTTATGGAGAGTTATACGTAACTTTATATTGTCTTTATCTTCAGTTGTACGACTTATGGGGCATGTAGCTTCCCATATTACTCTAGACTAAAGTGTGCTTTGCAAATTTGCCTAAACATTACCGTCGTTGAAGAAGAGGTAATCCATTTAAGTTATCGCTTGGCTTTTAAATGATTTTGCATGGCTCAGGTTCTCTGGCATTACGGCAATTCTTGTATCGATGGACAAGTAATGCATTAAGCGTTTTCTTAACTAGTATGATAGATTATAATGATGGTTATTAGGCTAAAAAATGCTTAGAAGTACTTATCCAGTTAAATTTCTGTGGTGAAATGTGATAAGGTCCCCTCAAACTGTAGTCACATGTTTAGAAATACTTATGCAGTTTCTTCTAACTATAAAAATCCAGCTGAATTAAAATAAAAATAAGGAAAAAAGCACAAACTAACTCAACTGGCTGGAATTTTGCATTCCCAGGACCTCATATACTTCAAGTCTCTCTCCCTCCTTTGCGTAATGATTGATCGGAAAAGCATTGTTAGTCCAAAGTTCCTAGCATAGTTTTAAAAGGCGCAACGCGCACTGAGGCGCAAATGGGCTGTGGAGCTCGAGGCGCAAGGCACAAGGCGTAAGAAACGCCTTTTCAAGACGAGGCGCACTTAAAAAAAAAAAAAACCTCTAAATATTATAAATTCATAAACAATCAATAATAATAAGATAAAATTCAACAAAATGAACCTCTAATCATTAATTATAATCAAAATCATCATCATCATCAAAGTTCAACAACTAAGTATCCTAGGCAAACAATAAAAATCATCATTGAAGTTCAACTAAAAACAAAGTCAGTCACTAAATGTCCTACCTTAGGTAAACAGCAAAAGTCATAAGTCATCATCAAAATGCAATTATGTAAACAAAAACTAGTGACTAGCTCTAGTCACAAAAAGGTTCATTCATAGTATTTAATCAATCAAATCATCCAAGCCATCATCAAAATCATCATTCTCCTTTCTCATCTCTTCATCTTCTCCTTCTTCCTCTGGAAATCCTTCTCTCTCTCTCTTCTTCTTCTTCTGTATCTAACCCTTGATATTCCTCTTCTTCTTCCTTAACAATTGGTTGCCTTGTTTTTGTTGGCTGCTTTAATGAAGAACTTGATTTTGATCTTAAACTATAGCTAGGCTCTCTAACTCCTGCAACCATAGCAACATTGCCCTATTTCAATCCATCATCATCCGAAAAAACATTCTCATCATCTTTATTATCCTCCTGATCGAGCGTTCCCATTAACCATTCATTACTTTAAGCAATGTTGGTCAATGCGATAAGATCAAGCGTTCCCATTAACCATTCATTACTTTAATCAATGTCGGTCAATGTGATAAGATCAATCGTATCACGTATTCATACCGACGTCTCAAAGCTCTATTATATTTCATAAATACAAAGTCGTTTAAACGACATTGAACAAGCCTGTTTCTTCATTTAGTATGAAGCTACAAGAATTTTTGTTAAAAAAAAAAAAAAAGTAAGGATATAAGATACATTAAACGAACGAATTGCTTAAAAAAATCATAAGAACATATACTTACATTTTCAAATACACTCCGATTACGTTTACAACCAGAAGAACTGCAAGTGAGACTAAGAACTTTTATTGCAAATTTCTTCAATGCAGGTGCTGAATCTCCATAGGCATTTCACCATTCAGCTGTCAATTAAAATTGATGGATTAATGATTAATGTCTAATATTATGTTTAGGGTTTAGGTTTGATTTAATTTAATAAGACATGATATATATATCTGGTGATTTTTCAGCTCTCTTTCTGATGGTCATATAGTTTCCGAATAATCCCTCCGCATTCCAATACTTCAGAAGCTCATCATCAATTCGGTTTTGCATCTTAGGATCCGGAACCAATTTTCTTAGGCATTCATAAAAGCCTATCTTTACCTTTTCATGAATATCACCTTTAGCCTTGTAGTTATGTATTTCAAGTTCAAGTATCATCTGGTAGCGTGCAAGGGGCGATAAAGCTGAACATCCTAGCTACTATCAATGATTTGAAAGATAGCGCATACCTAGCCCATTGTTTAAAAACTCGGCCAAGTTGGTCGAGTTCTCGCCAAGAACTCGTCACTCGATCGATTTTCGAGCCGAGAACCTCTCAATCTGGGGTTTAACTCGGTTTTTATAGAAAATCGGTCTAACTTGGGCCGACTCGGCCCAACTGGGGTCTGACTCTGTCTCGGCTCGACTTGTTTTGGCACGCTAAAACGACGCTGTTTTAGCGTCATACTCGGGCTGACTTGGCCCGACTCGAGTCAACTCGGTCTGACTCGACCTCGACTCGAGTCGATTTTTTTTTTAATTTTTTTTTGCCAAAATGACGTCGTTTTTTAAGTAGTTTAGATGTGATAGATTTTTGAAGTGTTGTTATTTTTGTGTATTATAGGTGGGGAATTATTGAAAAAATAGTCGTTATATTGCTAAAATTTTTAAGGTTGTAATTATGTAATTGTGTTAAAGTGGCTTTGGAGATTGCATGAGATAGATTTTAAGGGTTTTTGTGGTCATATGATTATATTTTAATCATATAGAAAATTTTTAAATTTTTTATAGGTTTGACTGGGTTTGATCGTGGGTCAACGAATTGACCGTTGATTGATGGTTAAACCGAGTACTGGTCGAGTTACCGAGTACTCGCTGCTCGCTGCCTTGCCGGTTGAGTCGCGAGTGGCGAGTTTTGGAACATTGACCTAGCCTCATCCCCATCAAAAGAGGTGGCGATAGCTTCTTTGGCTCCATGTATGGCCTTATAAATGTATCCCATAGCAGACTTCCTTTCACCATCCACTAAGCGAAGTACACGCACTAGTGGGCTAGCCACCTTGAGAGCAAACACCATATTACTCCAAAAAGTGGGCATCAAAATAACTTTTAGTGCTCTTTTATCTCCCGCTTCTTTTGCTCACTTGCTCGTACGCTATTCATCAAAAGTAAACATTTTTCTAAGGTTACTTTGCAACTTGTGCATCCTGCCCAAAGTGATAAAGGTAATTGCAAATCTTGTGTTTGCTGGCCTGAACAACTCTTTATTATTGGTAAACTTTCTTAGCATGTTTATCAAACCAAAACGAGTGTAGATATAGCTAGTCACTATTACTACTCCCTCAAATGTTTTCTTCAAATTGGGCACCTTGAAAATATCTTTAAATATTAAATCGATACAATGAGCTACATAGTGTCCAAAAGAGTGTGAGATATTTTGCTTCTAATAATTTTCCTGTTATCATTTACAAAAAAAAAAAGAAAGAACATTAATTAGTAATAATACTAGTACACATATAATTTAAAGTCAAATTGTTTTATTTATAATCATAATTAATAATACAAAAATAGACTTCATACCTACTAAAACATTATTTGAAGACTATCCATCACCACTTGAATGACATTATCTACTCATATCTCTTCCACTATACCATTTAATAATTCAAATATCTTGTCACCAGTCTTTGCATAAGCGGAGGCATCAACAAAACATACTTTCTTTAAGAGAATTGATTAAGAAGTTAATCAATGTCATTTCTCTCATATCCTTCCAACTGTCTGATAACATCAAGTATCCATATTGAGCCCACACCTCTTATTTTAGAAGGGGAACCCTAACTTCATGAGGAGTAAATGGCTTCATACCTGGACTATATTGGTCCACTACTTTGACAAAAGCCTTAAAACTATCATATGATACAACATTAAATGAAATGTCTGTATCATACATCCATCTAGCAAACATTGTACAAGCTCGACTTCTAAACTCTTTCTTAGCTGCATTATCCATCTCATTCAACATCAATTGCTTCCCTTTCACTTTCCTTGCATTGACTTCTGGATCGGGGGCAAATAAGACATTCAGTGGACCTTATTGTTTTGGCTCCTTAAAACTAACTCCACTACCAAATCCATTATGACCTTTTCTTTTACTTGTAGGTGGTTCTACTAGTGGTTCATCATCATACCCTTCAACTAACGGTTTCATATTACGCTTATCCTTATCATTCTTCTTTTTCTATAAATACTCGTTCATCTCTTGTCTTATAAGTTTAGGACAACGTTTAGCATTCCTAAATCCCTCCGCCAAATGTTGTTTTGCCCGATAGATCCCTCCTTTTGTCATTTTATCACAAAATTTACATTTTACAACATAATTCCATACAGGGTCCGAGGATTTAGTACTAGCTAACATTGTATTTGAGCTAGACTAGTCAGCTGTAAACAAAATACATTCATACATTAAACATTATACATAAACATTAACAGTCTATAAATTACAAACATACATTATACATATATCAACAAATAGATTAATAGCCTATAAATTACAAATATACATGAAACTAGTTTTACAAATAAATGAAGAAATTGATCAAAAGATTGAAGAAAAGATGAGAGAAGAGAAAAAAAAGACTTACTTGAGGTCATTTGGAGTTGAATTGTTTAAGAAACTGAAACTGATGAGAGGAGAAGACATGACAGTCATCGGCAGCGGGATGAGGCTGATCGGCGAACAGACGATATCGAGAAGGCGATTCGAAGACAGAATTGATAGCTTGGCGGGTCGTGTAGAGAGAGAGAGAGTGGTCGGGCAGAGAGAGGATAGGCACCGACGACGAAAAGAGGGAGATCGACGACCGGACGATGGCGGAAAGGTGGCTGGAAGACAAAATCGACTACTTAGTGGGTCGAGTAGGAAGAAAGAGTGTTGAAGAGGCTAAAACTGATGAGAGAAGAAGGGAGGACAGTCACCGACGGCAGGATGAGGCTGATCAGCTGCCAGACGACGTCAAGAAGGCGGTTGGAAGACAGAATCGGTGGCTTGGGAGTTGTTGTAGAGAATGAGAAAATGGGTGAAAAAAAAATTGAACCTAATATAAATATCAAGTGGTTTTTTGCCCAGACGTGCTTGGGTTTTCTGCGCCTAGGCACGCGCACCTCTTCCAGGTCGCCGCGCCTGGCCGACATCAGGGCACTGGAACAGCACTCCGTCGTGCTTGGCGCCTAAGCGCTCCTTTTAATACTATGGCTCTTTGAAATACTTAATATATTAAGAACCAATGGTGCTCTATAATTTATCACATTAGATAAGTCTTTTAGCTTTAATCTCTGTGTCATGTTTTGCTAAATGTCATTTATAAGAGACGAACCCTTCGCACATATTAATTTGATTGTGACATCTTTGTTCTACAAGTTGCTGCCCTGAAGCAAACACTTACTACATTACAAATGTAATCTGTAAATGTACTGAAATTAACTATAACTATGGTGTCTGTTATGTCTGTTTTCTCGGCATAGGCAGGTGGGCCGCTGAAGGCCCAAAAGATGGGTACAATAGTGAAGGAGGGCCCATAAGGTCCAACCTTCAGGTCACGACGATGAGCTCGCTGGACCCTCCACCTCGTGTCTATGACAAGCCTGTCTCAGTGCTTTTTAGCTCGTATCTATGACAGGTCCACTTTAAGGTATTCTCAGTCCGCGTCTGTATCAGAGTCCATCTCAGCTCGTATAAGTAAACAAATTGATGAGCTTGCACCAAGCAGTGTCTTGAGAAGCCAATACCAGAATGTCCTAATTCCAGATTTCACACCGACACAATTTCTACAGTTCTGGAGAGGCATTTAATGCGACGACTATACATTTAATACATGCGTGGGCATGTGAGAATAATCATTGATATAGCAACAAATACAGTATGACTTATGTCAGATTAGTTGATAATAATCATGACTTTTAACATGTAAAACACTCCATTGTATCTCCCATCCTCTATAAATAAGGGTTGTAAAAAGGGATTTAACACTAGTATTACCGTCATTTTGCCAAAATCAAATCAGAGTGACCCGTGTAGGCACCCTTGCCGAACCACGTAAAAATCCTTGTATTTTCATTATTCTTTCTCTCATTCTTTGATGATTAATCGCCTATTTACTTCACCCACCTACCTTAACCAACATTCAATCGTTTTATTACCATATACCAATCTTGAATAATATTTATTACCATTTATTATATAAATCATAGTCTGGGCTTTTGGATTTTCACGTTGATCGATTCTGAACGTCGACATCTTTTGGCGCTAGAAGGAAGACCCAACTGCGACTTTGTAACCTTTTTGTTTAGCAGCTTTCTCCTTAACTATGCACATTTCAGCGAACTATAATGACTAGGATAAGAAAGACAAAGAGTGTTGGTGTGGTGGATGAACGATGTGAAGGTCAGGAGGACCAGCAAAGCACCCTGCCCTTCAAGGAAGATACCGCTCAGGAGTGGCAACAGCGCCAACGAGCCTTTAGAGGATACAGTTAGACAATTGACCGAAGTAGTCAAGGTGTTAACAGAAGCTCAAAACCAAACCACTCGGAGACGGGCAGAGGTCGCGCCTCTCAGAGAAGCCCGTCAACAGCTCGCAGATAAAGTCCCAACTCCGGAAGGGGGAGCTGGTAGGGAGAGGCTGCTGTCAGAAAAGTCAGTCCGCTTGGATCCGAGAGGGGATAGACGGCGAGTTCAGGAAAGGGAAACCTCACATCACCTTACAGACTTGAAGGTGAGGGTGAACCATGATGGAAGCCGACATGTAGAAGTTAGTCGCAGGCACGAGCGAGCTCGCGAGTACCGTGGTGGTCGCGCCTCTCAGAGAAGCCCGTCAACAGCTCGCAGATAAAGTCCCAACTCCGGAAGGGGGAGCTGGTAGGGAGAGGCTGCTGTCAGAAAAGTCAGTCCGCTTGGATCCGAGAGGGGATAGACGACGAGTTCAGGAAAGGGAAACCTCACATCACCTTACAGACTTGAAGGTGAGGGTGAACCATGATGGAAGCCGACATGTAGAAGTTAGTCGCAGGCACGAGCGAGCTCGCGAGTACCGTGGTGGCCATGAACACAAACTGCGAAGAGGCTTGTGATAGGTAGAAAATTCTGATTGCCACTCAGGTGAACACAGAAGCAGTAACAGGCGAAGCCACAACAGGCGATCTGAGCCGCAGGGTCCAATGCTAGAGGAATTATTACACAGGGTTAAGCAGTTGGAAGCTCGACTTAGACCCCAGAGCCCAGAGGAACAGAAGGATAAGAGGGTCTCATTTACCAAGGAGATTGAGACAAAACCTCTACCCTCCAAGTTTAAACTCCCAAGCATTCCACCATAACCATTTGGACGCGTTCAACGTATAAATAGACCTCTAGACAAACAACTCATTGGTCAAATGCCAAGTCTTCCCAGCCACCTTGTAGAACGCCCCACGAGTTTAGTTCAAGAGCCTCTCAGCTCGCAACATAGGGAGTTGGAAAGAGTGTCAACAAAAGTTCATCAACCAGTACAAGGCACTAAGAAGGCAGCTCGTGCCTCCGTGTCATCTCGCTACGATATTCCAAAGGTAGAACGAGTTCCTGAAAGATTTATCCTAGCCATAACGGATTGACGAAATATAAGCGGTCTAAGGAAAGTCAAATGAAGAGGAAATTACCAAGGCCCTCCTTCTAGCGCCAAAAGATGTTGACGTTCGGAAACGATCAACTCAGAGATTCTGGGGCCCAGACTGCAAACGAGGTAATTAAAGGGTAATAAAGGTGATGGGTGTGCGATAAATAAGCAGTAAATGAGGTTTAAGGTTGGTGGAGCTTCATTAAGTCGAAGGAATGTTGGTCGTGACAGTTGGGTGAGTGTAATGAAGTGATCAAAGGAGACAAGATGGAGAAGGAAGGATGCAAAACACAAGGATTTTACGTGGTTCGGCGACTGCGCCTACATCCACGGCCACTCTGAAGTAATTCCGGCAGAGTGACGATACTCTCGTATTTTTCAGCTTGTTTGTACAGTAAAGATCTCCCATATTTATAGAGAGAGGGAGATGATAAAAATAAATACAGAAGAGTGTAGTACACGTTAGAGCTATGACAATTTTAACTAATTCTGACATAAGTCATGCTTTATTTAATGTAAAGGTGATGATTGTTCTCTCCCTGCACACGTCTACATTTAATGCACTAGGAGAGGTCTTTCCTTCATTAATTGCATAGCCACCGCATTGAATGCTTCTAGGTAATTGTGGATCTGGCGTGGAGTCAGGAGAGTTGGTGATTCTGATGACTTGCTGCAAAAGGTTCCTCCTGGAGCGGACCAGGGGTTTGTCAAATTAAGCAAGCTGGATTCCTGTTGACACAAACGAAGTAACGTTGGGACAATCTGGAGGTAGCGCAAGCTCACGACTTGGGCGACCTCGCGATCTGGACGAGCTTGCGGCAACGATTGGGATTATGGGCCTTCTGGGCCTTTACTTCTGTTCATGTCCAATTTGGGCTTTTGCCGGCCTATTTATTAAGGTCGAGAAAATGGGCATAACACAAAGTAACCTTAGAAAAATGTTTACTTTTGATGAATAGCGTACGAGCAAGTGGGCAAAAGAAGCGGGAGGTAAAAGAGCACTAAAAGTTATTTTGATGCCCACTTTTTGGAGTAATATGGTGTTTGCTCTTAAGGTGGCTAGCCCACTAGTGCGTGTACTTCGCTTAGTGGATGGTGAAAGCAAGCTTGCTATGGGATGTATTTATGAGGCCATACATAGAGTCAAAGAAGCTATCGCCACCTCTTTTGATGGGGATGAGATTAGGTCAATGTTCCAAAACTCGCTACTCGCGACTCGACCGGCAAGGCAGCGAGCAGCGAGTACTCGGTAACTCGACCACCAGTACTCGGTTTGATCATCGATCAACGGTCAATCCGTTGACCCACGATCAAACCCAGTCAAACCTATAAAAAGTAAAATTTAAAAATTTTCTGTATGATTAAAATATAATCATATGACCACAAAAACCTTTAAAATCTATCTCATGCAATCTCCAAAGCCACTTTAACACAATTACATAATAACAACATTAAAAACTTTGATAATATAACGACTATTTTTTCAATAATTCTCCACCTGTAATACACAAAAATAACAACACTTCAAAAATCTATCACATCTAAACTACTTAAAAAACGACGTCATTTTGGCAAAAAAAATCAAGTCGAGTCGAGGCTGAGTTGGACCGAGTTGACTCGAGTCGGGCCGAGTATGATGCTAAAACAGCGTCGTTTTAGCGTGCCAAAATGAGTCGGGCCGAGACAGAGTCAAACCCCAGTTGGGCCGAGTCGGTTCGAGTTAAGCCGATTTTCTATAAAAAGCGAGTTAAACCGCAGATCGAGGGGTTCTCGGCTCGGAAATCGACCAAGCGATCGAGGTATGCGCTATCTTTCAAATCATTGATAGTAGCTAGGATGTTCAGCTTCATTACCCCTTGCACGCTGCCAGATGATACTTGAACTTGAAATACATAACTATAAGGCTAAAGGTGAAATTCATGAAAAGGTAAAGATAGGCTTTTATGAATGCCTAAAAAAATCGGTTCCGGATCCTCAGATGCAAAACCAAATTGATAATAAGCTTCCGAAGTATTGGAATGTGGAGGGATTATTCGGAAACTATATGACCATCAGAAAGAGAGCTGAAAAATCACCAGATATATATATCATGTCTTATTAAATTAAATAAAACCTTAAACCCTAAACATAATATTAGACATTAATCATTAATCCATCAATTTTAATTGACAGCTGAATGGTGAAATGCCTATGGAGATTCAGCACCTGCATTGAAGAAATTTGCAATAAAAGTTCTTAGTCTCACTTGCAGTTCTTCTGGTTGTAAACGTAATCAGAATGTACTTGAAAATGTAAGTATATGTTCTTATGATTTTTTTTTATGCAATTCGTTTGTTTAATGTATCTTATATCATTATTATTATTATTTTTTAACAAAAATTCTTGTAGCTTCATACTAAATGAAGAAACAGGCTTGCTCAAAGTCGTTTAAACGACTTGGTATTTATGAAATATAATAGAGCTTTGAGACGTCAGTATGAAATACGTGATACGATTGATCTTATCGCATTGACCGGCATTGATTAAAGTAATGAATGGTTAATGGGAACGCTCGATCAGGAGGATAATAAAGATGATGAGAATGTTTTTTCGGATGATGATTGGTTGAAATTGGGCAATGTTGCTATGGCTGCAGGAGTTGGAGAGCCTAGCTATGGTTTTAAATCAAAATCAGGTTCTTCATCAAAGCAGCCAACAAAAACAAGGCAATCAATTGTTAAGGAAGAAGAAAAGGAATATCAAGGGTTAGATACAGAAGAAGAAGAAGAGAGAGAGAGAAAGATTTCCAGAGGAAGAAGGAGAAGATGAAGAGATGAGAAAGGAGAATGATGATGGCATAGATGATTTGATTGATTAAATACTATAAATGAACCTTTTTGTGACTAGTGCTAGTCACTAGTTTTTGTTTACATAATTGCATTTTGATGATGACTTATGACTTTTACTGTTTACCTAAGGTAGGACACTTAGTGATTGACTTAGTTTTTAGTTGAACTTCGATGATGATTTTTGTTGTTTACCTAGGATACTTAGTTGTTGAACTTTGATGAAAATGATGATTTTGATTATAATTATTGATTGGATGTTCATTTTATTGAATTTTATCTTATTATTATTGATTGTTTATGAATTTATAATATTTAGAGGTATTTTTTTTTTTTAAGTGCACCTCGTCTTGAAAAGGTGTGTCTTACGCTTTGTGCCTTGCGCCTCGAGCTCCACAACCCATTTACGCCTCAGTGCGTGTTGCACCTTTTAAAACTATGCTAGGAACTTTGGACTAACAATGGTTTTCCAATCAATCATTACGCAAAGGAGGGAGAGAGACTTGAAGTATATGAGGTCCTGGGAATGCAAAATTCCAGCCAGTTGAGTTAGTTTGTGCTTTTTTCCTTATTTTTATTTTAATTCAGCTGGATTTTTATAGTTAAAAGAAACTGTATAAGTATTTCTAAACATGTGACTACAGTTTGAGGGGACCTTATCACATTTCACCACAGAAATTTAACTGGATAAGTACTTCTAAGCATTTTTTAGCCTAATAACCATCATTATAATCTATCATACTAGTCAAGAAAACGCTTAATGCATTACTTGTCCATTGATACAAGAATTGTCGTAATGCCAGAGAACCTGAGCCATGCAAAATCATTTAAAAGCCAAGCGATAACTTAAATGGATTACCTCTTCTTCAAAGACGGTAATGTTTGGGCGAATTTGCAAAGCACACTTTAGTCTAGAGTAATATGGGAAGCTACATGCCCCATAAGTCGTACAACTGAAGATAAAGACAATATAAAGTTACGTATAACTCTCCATAAAGAAGCATAAAGCATGAGAAAGAGAGGGACTGCTATTGCTTTGATTTTCAGAAGTGAGACAATAGTATAGGTTGACAAGTCCAAAAGCTAAGCTTTGTATTTATGGAAATTAGAGACACAAATGATAAATAGGGTAAGTTAGAGATACAAATAATAAGGTCTAGAGTTAACGTAGTAAAGAGTGAAATAGGGTAAATTCTTACTGCCAGATCTGCGAAGTTATCAAGCAAAAAGGTGAAAATGATATCATCGAATTATAATGGAGAAATAGGTACCTTCTAGCCGATTACATACAGATGGGACAAAGCTTTGGCTGCTTTATTGAGTTAGAAACTGCATTTGGAAAGCAAATTTGCAAAACACACTTTAGTCTAGAGTAATATGGGAAGCTACATGCCCCATAAGCCGTACAACTGCAGATAAAAACAATATAAAGTTACGTGTAACTTTCCATAAAGAAGCATAAAGCATGAGAAAGAGAGAGACTGCTATTGCTTTGATTTTCAGAAGTGAGACAATAGTATAGGTTGACGAGTCCAAAAGCTAAACTTTGTATTTATGGAAATTAGAGAAACAAATGATAAATAGGGTAAGTTAGAGATACGAATAATAAGATCTAGATGTAAAGTAGTAAAGAGTGAAATAGGGTAAATTCTTACTGCCATATCTGCAAAGTTTATCAAGCAAAAAGGTGCAAATGATATCATCGAATTATAATGGAGAAATAGGTACCTTCTAGCCTATTACATACATCTGGGACAAAGCTTTGGCTGCTTTATTGCGTTAGAAATTGCATTTGGAAATGTTGATAGCTGAATCAATATTCACAAATGACATATCCAATCATTTATGAATATATCTGCATACAAATATTTTAAACTATGCAACTTCAACAACAGTCAACAGATACACAGATAAGGATTACATGCACTAATAACCAATTATGAATTTTTGACAGGTTATTGAATGGTTCACTGCTCAAGAAAAGGGAAGAGTTCTCTCTGCAATTCTTTCAAGTTCCTTAGCAACAACAATCAGATATATGATAACCATATTTAAATCATCATCAGTATATATCTGCATGCACTGCTATACTCACCCTGTGGGGAGCTCTTTGCACTTCAAGTCACCATCAATGGGTTTTGGACATCCAATGACCCGAGTTTTCAAATTTTTACTCCTGATTCAACACAATAAATCAGAATTAACTGAAAATGACCAATTAAGCAGCTATAGCAGAAAGGCAGACATCTTTTCTCATGATCACAAAAATGATTTCCACCAAAAAACATGAAAAGACAGTAACTAATTAAACTTAAATCTAACAATATTGAAATAAACTATATCATATCTAGCATACCTGAAGTTTTCGGCAAGAGGCAAGCATTCGTGTTAGGGTCATCACCACCAATAACCACAAGGCCATCAACAGATGTCTGAATTTCTTTCTGCCAGATACCCAGAATATCAAATAGTTAATAATTATTAGCCAAATAAAATCACATACTCCATATCAGTACTTAAAAGAGAACCAAGACCATCGAAGAACTAACACAAGAATTCAATCACAATTCAACTAAAATTTCAAAGCCAACTTCAATTATCAAAACACCAATCAACAAGCCAAGAACTCAACCAAGATTCACAAAACCAATTCAACTTAAAACCAACAAAAACACTGAATTAAAACTCAAAATTCAAACAAAGATCCCACAAAATAAAAAGACCAAAAACAAAATATATTTAACACTTAACAAGATATAATTGGTCTTTCCTCCAAAATTGCAGCCGTGGAATAGGTCAATTAGAAGTAAACAATGTTTTTGCCTTCTGTACATAACAAGACAAACATAATAAAACAAGGGACCCTCTAGTGCAACCACAACAATTTTCGCATCATTAATATTAACTATCAGTGAAAGAACAATGCAAATCTCTATCTAAGAAAACATATTAAAGTAGTGAAACAAGCACACACGAAAGAGTTAATAATACAAGTTGGCAACAGATGCCTTATAACTAATATTGAAATTATCCTCAATGAATACAAAATAGATTTGGTTGCTAAATCTTATACAACACTAAGACATAAAGCAAATGCTTATGAGGCGTGGTAGCAAAATCTTTGTTAATATCATACAAATTTTACATCCCAATTTTCGGCCATCAAAGGATGATTCGGGGGTTGCTGCTGTCTGTATGCTATGTTAACAATATGATCGATAAAAGAAAAAAAATGCAAACATTAAATCTTATGCAAAAATACAAATCAATTACTAATATCAGAAAAGCAAAATCAGGTATGATAAGCCTACAAGATTTGCCCGGTATTCCTCAAACAATCCCAAACATCAATCAAAGTGAAAATTTTCCTACTACGTGTCTCATTAAACAAAATACCTGATGATTCTCTATATAAAGATGGCAAGAAGAATCATGTATCTCTCACTCTAACTCCGCATGCACTACATGAAAGAATTCCATCAGGCATCAGCAAGAATGGCAATGAAAGAAGGCCGCTGCATTGCTGGACTCGAAGAAGCTTGTGTCAGTGCTTGAAACAAGTCATCGTCTTCCACCGTGTCTCCAGCACAATCAAAATCTTCTTCTTCTGATGTAAAAGTAAAACTTGAATAATGTGAACTACACTCCGAATCATAAGACAATGATTCTTCTGAAATTCTATCCTCCTCCCCCGCTTCTTCAAATTCTACATCATCGAATCCTTGCACAAACAGATGATTCAATAACATCTCAGCCGTCAGTCTTATCTCAGGCTTCCTCACCAAACACCCCTTCAAGAAATCCCTCCCCTCTCTTGAAACCCCACTTGGAATATCAGGCAACAAGTTGTGGTCGCTAATCATATTCAATACTTCTTTGTTGCTGAGTTTGTGTTTGTGTTTGGAAGTCCATGATCGGTTGCCAGTTAGCATCTCAAGAACAACACACCCGAGAGACCAAACATCCGAGGGAAGTTGCTGAACATGATCAACCACAGTTTCGGGCGCCATATACATTGCAGTTCCTCTCAAATAAGAAGACCAGACCAACCTGTGTCTCTTGCTCTGTCTCCCTGATCTCCTCGCCAACCCAAAATCACCAAGCTTGGCCAGATACCCACAACTGTTTTTCCCTGGAAAAAGAAGAACGTTGTCTGGTTTCAAATCACAGTGCACATAACTACAATCGTGAACCTCACGAAGGCCTTGGAGAAGACACTTGGTGTAGCGCCGTACTTCAAGTTTCGGGAGGCCGAAGCCATTTGAATTCTTGATGAAATGAGCTAGGGTTCCGCCAGAGGCGTACTCCAAGAGGACGTTGTAAACCATGTCTCCGTTCGTGCCGAAAGTGATCTCTTCTCCGAAGCACTGGACGACGTGAGGACAACCACGGAGGTTGCAGAGAACCTCCTTCTCTTTCTAGAGAGAATCGGAGGCATCGAAGTCGGCCGATTTCACTGCCATTTTTGGCAGGAAGCAGCGAGCCGTCTTTCTTGAAAGTGGGTACCTTGAAGTGGCCAAGAAAACATAACCGAAAGCCCCTTTGCCGAGAATTGGACCTCTCAGCCATGAAATGCCGTCGGTGTCCATACTTTCTTCTTCGTTGATTCTTCAGAGAACCTCCTTCTCTTTCTAGAGAGAATCGGAGGCATCGAAGTCGGCCGATTTCACTGCCATTTTTGGCAGGAAGCAGCGAGCCATCTTTCTTGAAAGTGGGTACCTTGAAGTGGCCAAGAAAACAGAACCGAAAGCCCCTTTGCCGAGAATTGGACCTCTCAGCCATGAAATGCCGTCGGTGTCCATACTTTCTTCTTCGTTGATTCTTCAAATCATAAAACTCCTCTCTTGTTTTTTTTTCCTCAAAGAAAGCTCTTCTTGTTTTGATAAATTGTGCCTGAATTTTGAAATGGAGGTGATTCCATTTTGGAGTTGGAGTAAATAACGGGTAGTTTCTTGTAAAGTGACATTTATACCCTTGGTTTACTTAAATTGTGCTTGAATTTTGAAATGAAGATGATTTTCATTTTGGAGTTGGATTAAATGAGGATGCATCACGCATTAACCCTCTGTCCAATTATAACAATTCAAAGGTTTTGTAGTTTGAGAAGACCTGCACAAATATCTAATTTTGGAGTTGGATCTAAGAGAGTAGACTAACCTAACTCTGGTTAGAAAAGTACATATATCTTGGTTTTTAAATTCAATTTAGTTTAAATTTTGATAAATTATTTAAGTTATATATTTAAGAAAACTTTTGTACATACCTAGACACTTGACACTTACTTGTTTGAGTTCGTGTTTAATTACCTAACTGAAACCCGTAAGAATTTATCAAATGTAATCCAATACGGAAAAACGTTAGTGTACTATTTGTTAAATTAATTTAAAATTTTAACTTAATTTTTCAACTTTCGTATTTATTTATCAATCCTTGTATAAAAATTTTAGCTAGATGACAATTTTGAATTGTGGGAAAAATAATAATTAATAGACATTTAAATTTTAAATTTAAAATAAAACTTTAAGTTAATATAGTTCACCCTTAAATACTGTCTTCTTTTCTATGCCAAGGGTGTACTTTGTTTCTAAACGGTCCATTTCAAACCCGCAAGTAAAAGGCAAAATGAAAATATTTGCGGTAGTAGAAATTTAAACCTTATTCAGTTGTGAACTTGTATAATTTCAAGTGACGTAAATAAATAATCTTTAAGCCAAAATAAAATTTATAGTTAAATGTATTCTTTAATACTTGTTTTTTTAATTGAAATAAATGTATTTTTTAATTGAAAAAAAAAATATTTCACTTATCACAATGTTGTATGGTTTTAGTTGAGCAAAAAATAAAAAAAGTGAAGAAATTTATATCAAAAGCAATATCAGGATGCAATTAAGTGTCCAAAACGCAAGCTTTCAAGACAGAAAGTTGCAAAAATTTACCTCAAATTTAGAGTATGGTGCTTGCAAAAGTTTTAGGGTAATTTGGCCTATCCCGAGGTTCAAAGTTTGTTTTAAAGTGAAAATCTTATAAAAGCTTTGATATAGAGTGCCAATGAGAGTGAGATAGATAATGTTATGTCCATTTTCTCGACTTGGATAAAAGGGTCACTAGAGGCCCAAAGAATGTGAACAGTACTAAGACCCAGTAAGCCCAACCCAAGCTCGTTGTAGCGAACTCAGCGGACTCCAGAGCTCGCGACTCAGAGTCTGTCTTAGCATGCCTTCGACCCATACTTGTCTGAATCTGCCTTAGCATCTCTCCAACTCATGTTCATCAGTCCTTCCATGCATCTTTTCAGCTCATGTAGCCTGCCAAGTCGAAGAGCTCGCACCAGGAGGTGCCTTGTAAAACCAGTCATCAGGTCAACCTACTCCCCAGATTTTACGTCGATGCAACTTTAACAGTTCCCCAAAAGCATTCATTACGACGACTGCTCATTTAATGAAAGGAAGACTTTA
This sequence comes from Litchi chinensis, assembly GCA_019925255.1. NCBI lineage: Eukaryota > Viridiplantae > Streptophyta > Magnoliopsida > Sapindales > Sapindaceae > Litchi > Litchi chinensis. The sequence continues at coordinate 23,132,194 of CM034466.1, forward strand.
TTACATGATGCATTTAATGCAGACGTGTGCATGAAAAGAATAATAATTGTTATAACATTAAATGCAGTATGACTTATGTCAGATTAGGTGAGAATAATCATGATCAGAAATGTGTGTAATACTCCAATTGTATCTCCCCATTCTCTATAAATAGAGGAAATTTTCATTGTAAAACGAGGTCAAGAACACTATTATTGTCGTCACTCTGTCATAATTTAATCAGAGTAACCCGTGGACGTAGGCGCACTCGCCGAACTACGTAAAAATCCTTGTCTTTGCATTATTCTCACCCCTTTCTTTCATTACTGCTAGTTTTATCATTACTGACTATCTGCCATAACCAACATTTCTTCACTTTAATCACGATACACCAACCTTAAACTGTATTTACTACACATTTAATACATTTATTATCATTTATTATACCAAATCGCAGTCTGGACCTTTGAATATCTCAGTCGACCGTTTCTGGACGTCGACAGATTGGATGATGCCTCACCCCTAAGATATTTTTGATGGAAATTAATTGACCACATGTAGCCGAAATTTACAAGTTGCCTAACAAACCTTAGACTTACACGTGCCATTGATGGTATTAATCCACATAAAACTCTTAGCAGTTGTAGGGTGGTCATGTTGATAACTTATGACCTACCACCTTGCCTGTGTATGAAAAGGAAATTTATAATGTTAAAGCTACTAATTTTTTGATCAAACAGTCGAGCAATGGCATTTACGTGTTATGGATTTCACATTTTAAATTAGGTAACTTCAATTGTATAATAAAATAATTAATTAAACCAAGTGAATAGTTGGTGGTAAATAAAGAAAATTTTTAAATGTTTTCACCCAAAAAAAATTTAATTTTATATAATGATGTAATATATATTTTTCTAAATCTAGGTTGTGTTATAGCCTGTTGGACCATTCATGGTTCTGTCCATAATAACAAACAAATTTGGCCAATAGTAGATTAGGATTAGGGCTTTTGGTAAATGTACTTTTATGAGAGTAGGGCTCATTAAATTTTACCTTTTTTGTGTCCTTTTTAGAGAAAATTGTCTCACACAAAATCTAAAAGTCACTTACATGCCATTTAGAATAAAAACACATCTAAATATTACTCATATGTCATCTTCGATAACCTCTTTACTGGATGAAGCTTTTCATTGGTCGAAATTCCTTATTGGATGAAACTCTTTGTTGGCATGACGTTCTATCTTTGTTGGCACTTCTTCTTTTACTATTTCTTTTACCTTTTCTTTTTCTTCTCCCTCTTCCTCTTTTGTCTTTTTCTTAGAAATTATTGAAAAAAAAAATTAATAAGAGCCATTAAAAAAAAAAAACATTAAGAGCTATTTCTTTTAGAATCAACCAAAACTATTTAATTAATGATGTTTAACCATCTGTGGATCTAAGAGTAGCCTAGCCTAACTCTAAGTGAAGAAATACCCTTTTACTTTTTGCTTTTAAAAAATATCTAATTAATTCAATAGTTGTTTTTTCTGTGTTGATCGACACTAGACACTTCCATAATTACGATTTGCCATTTAATTACTCACTTAAAACTGATTAATAATATTAAATTATTATTAGTGTTCAATGTGACTTGATATTAAAGAGTGTTCATTTAGCCTAGTAATTAGTCTAAGTTCGAACTACCACAATGCATGTGATATCTCCAAAAAAAAAAAAAAAAGGGTTAAATCATTATAATAAAATCCCAGAATTCTTACTATCTTCACTATTTGTCATAACAATTGTGAAATGTAATCCATTCCCTCACTGAGTTTACACCAAATATAAATGTATATTTTACTAAATTAATTTAAATTTATGATTTCGCTATCTATCTATCTATTCAATGGAAGATTAACAATAACCTTTGAAATGAGATGGAATGGAAGGATATATGGATGTTACATATATAAGATCATTTTTCAATTAAAGAAAAGCTTTTTTTTTTTTGGAAAAGAAAAGAAAAGCTTTTAAAACATGTACAATATTTTTAAAAAAATAATTTCTGTTAAAGGTTTATGATAAAATTACTTTTAATGCATCATTGGAGATTGATGGATTAGGCTGGTAGATTATTCTCAGGAAGGGGGTGTCCCCAAACGCTTTAATTTATAAAGTGAATAAAAATGTTACACTTATTGTTTAGTTATATCAATGCAGAGTTTACTGCAATAAATGTTTTTCGTGTAATTAATTTTTAAATTTAATATCTCACAATTAGAATGTCTGCTAAATAACTAGATTAAGCATCGAGAAACCAAATTTACTCACTATAAAATTAATTTAAAATTTGGTGACCTAACTCTCCTGTGCATGTTTTGTGCTTATATAAAGGAAGCAACAACCAAGAACTCAGCAGGCTCTTCAAAGTGTGAAAGATCACTAGCTAAACAGGGAAGAGCTCGTCCAAAGAGGTCTCATTGCTGTCTACGTTTTTAATTCTCCAGCAGCAATGGCAGGATTTTTGAGTCCTCATCAGTTGGCCTTCATTTTTGGTCTCTTAGGCATGTTTTCTCATACATATATGCTTTGTTCCTCACTTTAGAAAATTGTAGGCTCATGATCCAAAAAAATAATTTCATCACCAAGCTGGGTTTAGTTTTGATAATATATTAATATATCAAGTAATTATTTTCAACTAATCATTGATTTCTTCCTGTCCACAGGTAACATATTCTCATTCTTGGTATTCCTGGCGCCATTGTAAGATCCTTCTTTTCAATTGAATTAATACTGTTTAGATGCACTTGAGTACTTCTGTGATTAAGAGTATTTATTATTATCATTGTTGTTGTTGTTATTATTACTATGATGAATATATCTTGTTGAATAAAAATGCTTTATACAAAAAAATTTTAAAAGCATGTCTATCATTTTACTTTTAATTTCAAAATAATTAAGAGCTATAAAGATAAAGGTTAACTTAATGATATGCCCTTTAGACTAACACTTTAAAGATTGTGTATTGAATCATTATCGCTTCTTCTAAATTCTAACTTTATTATACTCGTTCAAAAGGAGTGATAATTTCAATATGTTATAATCAAATACTATAGAAGAGATGCAAAATCCTTTTGGCAATTGAAACTGTTATTTATGACCTGAAAAATACACTCAAAAGTCAAAACATACATTGATTCATAACATTGCTCTATACAACAACTTTTTTTAGTAAGTGAAAATTGCGCCATATAACATTAAACTTAGTGGGACTTTCATGATTAATACCAGATTATAAATACGAGTTTCGATCCATTAGCGCCAAAGTAGATAAACCATCAATTATGACTTTCATTAAAGAAGCGAAATGCACTCTGCTTTTTTAAAATTAGTTCATGAATAAAGAATAGTCTTTAGTTTGTGAACTATTTTTACGAACACGAACAAAAACAATAGTTCATGAATAAAAGCAAAATTCAAATAAATTAATTTTGAAACAAAGACATAAAAAGTTCTTGTACCAAAAACAAAAGTTCACAAAAAAACATAAATTTTTAAAAAGCGAGAAGCTTTTGGCACATATAATGAGAGGTATAATTGATAGTTTTTATTCTTTGGTGTTAAAGAACCTCATTTTTGTAACAAGCACTGAAAGTTCTATTAATTTTAGTGTTAAAAAAAAAAACCATTTCTAATTATTATTATTATTTTTTTCACTTTGCAGTCCATATGAAAATTAATTTGCAATTATCTGTGTTGCTAACTTATTTGTCTTCCTCTCTGTCTTTCAGGCCAACCTTTTATATGATTTACAAGAAGAAATCATCGGAAGGGTATCATTCGATACCATACGTGGTTGCGCTTAATGCTGCAATGTTGCTCCTCTACTATGGTTTCGTCAAGTCAGTGTTTCTAATTTTCACCATCAACAGCATTGGATGTGCTATAGAAACTGCTTACGTCATTTTCTACTTGATATATGCACCTCCCAAGGAGAAGGTTACCTTCAAAAAGCATCTCTCAACTGCTTCTTAAGAAATAGCAATTGCAAGTCTTCCCTTGTTTACAGCAAAAAGAGCTTTCTAAAATTGGAATAAATTATATTCTAAAACCCTTTTTAAATACTATTTTGATCCTTGAACAACGTATCTATTTCAATCATATATTACATAAATCAGTCTGATAATATTTCGAAGCATTAAATGATATAAAACTCAACTTCAAAATGCCCTCGAAATCGATGAAATCCTACAATCTGATCTTAGTAATTAGGTTCCTAAGGACTCCTGTGATCTTCAGGGTTTTGACACTCAATGTTTACAATTGCAGAAACTCACAATAAAGTTGATACTCTTGCCCAATGTGGCCGCCATGGGCTTGGTGTTGTTCATCACCAACTGTCTTATAAAAGCTCCCAAAAGATTAACTGTCGTTGGCTGGATCTGTCTTGTCTACAGCACTGCCACTTTTGCAGCTCCCTTGAGCATCGTGGTATGCACTATTCATTCTCACACATAACAAATAACTAATATCAATTCTTAATGAGTTCCTAGCTGAATCTTCTTAGTTATGAAATATAAATTAATGTGATTGTTGCAGAGTCGGGTGATTAAGACTAAAAGTGTGGAGTTCATGCCATTTTCTCTGTCGTTGGCCCTCACTCTCTGCGCCATCTCTTGGTTCTTCTATGGAATTTTTGTCAAGGATCTCTTCATTGCTGTAAGTTAACAGGGATATCCTTTGGATTCTATCAAACTTTGGAATATCTTCTGTAATTTAGTTTTTTTTTTTTTTTTTTTTTTTTTAAATTGTTAAATTATTTTTTATATTTTCCTTGCTGTAAGTGACAATATTCTACTATAAGATTGATAAACAATCTTATATTGGCCTTAATTTTATTTTGGGACAACCATAGATTTATCAGAATTGATATCCTTTAAATTTTATCAAATTTCAAAAGCAGTCTTCTCTAATTTAAGGTTTTTCAACGAATTTTACCGCCTAGGTCTACCTATATTTAATAAATAATCAAGAAAGATCAATAACATTTTTTGTATAATAAATATCGATTTGCATTACATTAGCTTAACAATGTTTATGGTTTTTGGATGGACAGACACCAAACGTTTTGGGATTTATCTTTGGAATCTTTCAAATGATCTTATACTTCATATACAAAGGTAGGAAAAGCAATGAAACACAGACAAAGCAACATGAAGAAGGACAATGCATAGAAGTATCATTGGGCTCAGTCGAATCAAAAGATAACGTTAATCAACCAGCTGATGTCAAAGAGATCAAGATGAATCATAAGCTCACTGAATCAAGTGACAACAATGTTTGATCACCGTTCATCATGGAAAAGTTTATCTAACTGTTAGCTCTATTTTTTTTTTCCATTGTTTTTGAATACCACTTGAGTAGAATTGTAATAACTGCGTGTGCCATTCTTTGGTGGCATAAATAAAAATTAAGTAATTTCATGATCTCACACATAAATCAATAATTAAGTTATAGGTTAGCACTTTGAAGAAAATTTATTTCCACTCGTTCACCTTGGAATTAAGTCATTTCTTGATATTCAGAATGCATATTAGTTATTTTATATATAAAAATAATAAAATTGATTAATTTTATTTTACATATATTTTTTTATTAAATCTAACATAGAATGGATTAAAAGTTAGTTATGACCTTATGATTTGAAAATTTACACCATAATAAAAGATATTTACTCTCACAAATATTTAGGAGTCTATTGGAATCTCAAAACCTACATCTGCTACCATAATCGAGAAATATATACTATAAATACTTAGAATGATTCTTTCCACTCATGTTAATAATACAAGGGAGAATCTCAAAAGTGGAAGGAGAGATACACATGCTAAATAGGGATATGCATTTTATTTCACTAGTTAGGAACTAAAATGTTTACATTTTTTATTTCTAAACATTAGTAAAATCTTGTTAGTTATTTTTAATTGATTTCTTTCTTATTTTAATCTTTAAAATTATTATAATTAGTGTTTTTTATTTTCAAATTTTCTATCTTTATAAATACTATATGCGGTACAACAACTTGAACTTAGGTCGTCATTGGTGCTAAAGGAGTGCTTTCTACTATTAAGCCACATTGGATGGTCTAATAATACTAATAATTCATAAAAAAATTTGGTAAGCATAATTTTGTCTAGATAACAAGCTTTCGTATAACTTAAAAAATGAAAATAATAATCATAATAATAAAGGTCTCTCTCACAGTTTGCGAGGAGAGCCCTTATACAGCCTAAGACCAATGATACTTGCACGGTCACCCATAGTTTTGTGGAAAATGCCTCTTCTCAACAATAAAAATAAGAAACAAAAGAAAAAAAAAAGTCCAAATAATATCTTTATTGTGTTATATATATAGGATTTTTTAAAATATGAGTAATATATTTAATTATTTATAAATTAAAGCAAAATTATCAAATTGTTTTCCGGAATAGAAAATAATATTAAACCATCTCAGATTTTAAAATATATTATAAGAAAAAACCCCTACTGTCAGTAGGAAGGTAGTTTCGTTCAAAAGTAAGCAATATTTGACCAAAATTTGAAAAATATAAAAATACTCTTATAGATTAAAAATAATATTATAATATGTTAAAAATTAAAAATTTAATTAATTAATTAATTAATTAATTACCAAACTATCTCTTCCATGACAGACCCATCGTCACTCACCATCGATCACACATCCATCATCATATACCATTCATTACGCATCCACCTTCACCCACTGTTAATATTAAATTAATTAAAAATATTAAAATAAGAAACATTGAGATGGAGATACAGATGGGCCGTTCAATGCCCGTGAAGAATAATAAAAGGTATCTACAACAGGCACTCATGTGGCCATTGTAGATAAGGACGGTAAAAATACCCGATCCGATCCAAATCCAAAAAAATCTGGTCTATTTGGGACAGATTTGGAGCTAAAAAAATTGACTTTGGGACGGGTTTGGAGCCAAAAGACTGACCCAATCGGGTTACCGGGTCAATAACGGGGCAAACTTTTTTGCCCCAACCCACCCCATTAACCCGACATATATTACATTTTGGTATTTATGATAATTATATATTACATTTTTAATATTATTTTTACGTAACAATAAAACTTATTAACTTAAGTTTCTTTTTTTTTTTCTTTTTTTGGGTTATAGGTTCGTGTTTAAAAGCATTGTGATGGATTTTTAGCATGAATTTTTATAATGTTTTTGGTTATTTATTTATTTAGTGTTTTAAATGAAACTTGATTATGTTGTTGCTATTACTTTGGTATTCATGACTATGTAGTATTAATATTTTGGATTGTGTAATAACATTTCAATGTAAATGTAGTTAATCTTTTGATATTTGTTGTGTTTTTTTTTTTTTTTTTTTTTTTTACATATTTGTTTTAGTTAAAAATTAAATCGGATCAACGAGTCGGATTCGGGGTAAGTCTCTCCAATTGAGTTTGGGTTTGGGGCAGAAAGTAATGATCTGTTTGGGGCAAGGGTTGAGTTTGGAGCATCCCTCAAAAATTTTGGATTGGGTTCGGAAAGGACAAAACCCAATCCGATCCGATCCATTGTCATCCCTAATTGTAGATACTGTTATCCATCAAGGGCTTTTAGATGCATGCGATGGATAGACTATTTAAAAATGGGGCCCAATGAGCCCACAGTGGAAACTCATTATTGTTACTCTTTTTCTTTATACTGAAATGGCTGTGCGTAAACGAATGGACGGGAAGTGAATCTCGTAATCTGATTTCGTTTACTTGCATGGAAGTTAATAACATATTATAAACTAATGGAAATAATAGTATCAAAGTATAGAAATATAGAAGAGTATAGGAAGTTGATTGCCTTCACTGATCTGGAATAACATAAATAACAAAGAGTAAGTACAACAAACTTGAAAGTAATAAAGAAAAGAAAAGGGGGTTATTGGAAAGCAAAACTTAAAGCTTTTCTCATCTTGTTAATTCCGATTCAATAAGATCAAACATATATATAAGCTTGCGGATAAGCTTGAATAAATAACCGACTTGCTTCTCAAACTAACTCAACTAATAATATATGGTTGAAGTCCACCTTTTATAAGTACTTTATGTTGATTGTTGAGATTTAAATAAATTAATATGTAACATGTATTTTATGATTGTGGGTTTGAAGGAGATGGATATGCTGATTGTGAATATAACAAATAATAATAAGGTAATTATTAAATTTCGCCTCAACTTTTACCTTATTCTTCATTTTACACCTCATCTTTTGCGATATTCATCATCATCAACTTGGTTTGCCAATCATGTGTCAATGGAGAGTTCCGGACATACCTCTTAAAACTCATGGGTTCTGAGTTGAAGTTTTCCACAACAAATTTAACCATCCATAGACGGATGAGCCAAGATCTAGATTAATGCACCCTTGAAGGAGTGCTATCCAACGGTGGGTGTAAATTCACTGATTAAATTTGTTTATACGTATTGGTTATCGATGAATTGTTTCTTATTGTAAGTTGATAGAGACATAAATTTTTTTTTACATCTATGTCCAAAACATAATAGAAGCGCTCATTCTATCCTTAGCTTGGTTAGTCAATAACATGTGTTCCTAGCTCTGGATTAAATTGTTACATGAAGTGAAAGAGTATGAGAAAAAGCCTTTTTCTGTAATAAGCATTAGATTAAACTCTAACCTAAATTTACTTATAACTATCGTTGTTGTTGTGTCAGTTGTTGCTGGACAAGAAATCCAATTGAAGCCAACATCATTAAGATGACTGTTGTGGGTATATTTGGTACCACATAAATGAGTTGGTAAAAGCCCAAGGAACCGATCCAATAGATTGACTCAACAAACGAAGGCTCAATTCGCTAACATCCAGTTCGCATAAACGACCTCGCAGTTTGCTAATACAGTTCTCAGGTCATTGGTTAGCCATGGTTCAGCTCGCCTTATACTCAGCTCAAGGTCGTCCAAGGCAAGCTCCAGCTCATAGATCGAAGCGTCCGTTAAGGGAATTTTTCTGAATGGTAACAACCCAAATTGAGAATGAGTTAACTACCAGAATTGAAAATAAATTCAAATTCTTATGTTGATAGAATCAATCCCTGATATGACGGAATCTATCCCTGATATGGTGGAAACTGATTTTGGAAGTGTAATTAATATGAAATTCTTTTATATTTTAATTGTATTCAAACTGTAACGCCCAACATTATAATTAGGGGTTGAAATTTCATTGTAAACAGATAACAATTAATAACATACTGTGACTTTACCAAAATAACCAGAGAACACAGTCGTGGACGTAAGCATTATTCTAGTCGAACCACGTAAAAACACCTTTGCAATCTGTTCTTCCTCTCTTTTTTTATTTTTATTTTTATTTGTCGTTTGCTTTATTTCTCTTTAATTGTTGTTTGCATTGGGTCAAGAACTTGATCGACCAAATTCGTACGTCGACAATGACCTGAGCAAAGCATCTCACCCATGACTTTTGATTGATCATCACCGAATCTCGGTGGATCCAAAGGAGCAAAACTATTGAGTGAGGGGCTACCCATTTTGGAAATGGTTTTGAAGAATTGTTAATTAGATTGTATAGCTTGGTGTTTTTAGTTCTTTGGGTGCAGATATGTCATATAGTTGTACAAAAAGAGGAGTAAAGCAGGAGTAACAAAAGCTTTGTCAGTGTATTAGTGTGAAAACTTGGCTATGTGACTACAAAAATAATTTAAGTAGTATAAGCAGACCGATCTAACTTTAAATTTTGCACTAATTCAGATGCATTTTTTGTAACGTCTCGATAATTTTTTCCGTATAAGTAATATTATTAAATCTAGAATATAATTGCATTAAATGAGATTAAAATTTAGTTTATTTATAATTAATACAATTAGTGAAATAATATAGTTAATTGTTAGAAAATTTAATAATTTCTTTAATAATTTATTTTGAAGGTAATTTTTTTTTTAAGAAAAAGGACTTAATTGGGAATTGAGAGTGAGTAGAATGGTGAATTGTTATTGTTGTCCAATAGGAGAGGGGCATGTGTCAAGGTTTTTGGGCCCAAATGAAATTTTAGAAATGTGTAGGGTCAAGGTATAATTTTAAGAAATAGATTAGTATAAAAAGAGGCAAAAAAATCTGAAAAATTCATCTTCTTCTTCCTTCTCCTTCTGTCGATCAGGCCTGTACCCATTTTCTCTCAAAATTTTTCTCTTTTCAAGTCATTTAACTCACAAATCTTCTTCTCTTTAAGTTTCCTACCCATCTATGATCTCATTTCTTACAAAAGTCCCCTAAAAACTAAGTTATATTCTCGGATCTACAGTGCTCTATGTGAGGTATGTGTTGTCTTTTGTTTTGTTTTGTTTTGTTTTGTTTTTTTTTTTTTTTGTATTCAAATAGACTAGTAAACATGTAGATGCATCCATAGGCATGGGTAGTTAGTGAGCTTTGCATTTAATTAAGTTATTTTACTTTTCATGACTTTAAATTATGAATTTCAAATCCTAGGTAACCAATTAGGGCGTAAGGAGTCTAGTAAGGGTAAGAAGAAGCTTTGAGCTTCTAATTAGAGTGCTAGAGAGTGTGGGTGAAAGCTCAAAAATATTGGTATACTTTTTATCTCGAAGTTGATATATATTAGTAACTAAAAATTTAATATTTTGTTTTGAAACTTTGCGACGAAGTGATTTTTACGTGATGAGTTGCTATTAATGATATGTAAGTGTTGGTTGGATGTGGATGGAAGAAATTTTATGGGTCAAAATCAAGTGAAATAATATTTTCGCTTAAAAACCCCCTTATGTCCGAATTTGCACTAAATAAGGGTCTAGGGGTATTTTCATCTTTTTAAGCTTATTCACGTGTTTAACGAATGATATTGAAGTGATTTGTGACATGATTTTTGAAGATGAAATCAATTATCGAAAAATATACCCCTTAGTCGAATTTAAGACATAGAGAAACCAATGGGCATTTTTGTTATTTTGTTTATAATTATACGCTATTTATATTATGTTGTGATAAGATGTGTGATGAATGATGATTTCAAAGAGAAAAAATCGAAAATCACCTCTTGGAGTCACGTGAAAATGTGAAACAATGTATAATTGTGTAATAAAGTTTTTTATTGTGAAACCAAGAGCAAAATAGTCATTTGGAAATGACCAAGAGAGAGGTTTCAAAAGATTTAGAAAAGCAAAAGTAAATGAAAATGTTTGGTAGTTAAGCGATTTATAAAAGTTTAATTGCAAACGATAATTTTCGTAGTTATTGAACATATCGAGAGCCTAAGTAAACCTGTACATTGGTAGGTGAGGATTGGTAATTAGCATGCCAATAGGGTATTTGTTAGCAGTATTGCGCCGTTTCGTTTATATACCGATGTGATTAATGGACCTTGAGATGCATCGAGTGTCCGGTCCTGAAATCGATACGAATATAATGTTGAGCCCCGGCGAGTAGACACCGAGTGTCCGATGCCAGAGGAATGTGTGAAACCTGTTATCGATCCATGGTATCGTGACAGTAGTTACGAAAGGCTCTTACAATACTATAACAACTAATAAACGACTTATCTTGAAGATATACGCTCAAAATGTGTTTTATGTAATTAAGAATTGTTGTATAAATAACATGTTATGTTAAATATCAAATGATTTGTGAAATGATATATTTTATATGTTATGTTTGTGGGATTTTGTGATTGATATTTTTTTTTTTTATATACCAATTGAGCTATTTTGCTTAGCCCATTGGATTTTCCACACGTAAATAGTTGATGTGAGTTAAGAGTGAGAGTCCGACAAAAAGATCATTCCATTGCGCTTCGAGAGTCACAACAAAATTTCAATCTTTTTTTGTAGTCATCCTTGATATGTGCATATTTTTGTTAAAATAAAGTTTTATGAATTTACATTTTGTATATTTAAATGCATATGTGTGTAAAATTTTGTAACTTCTAGTGTATATAAATTTTGAATTATGTTTTTAAATGTTTTCTCAAAAAGATGGGAAAACTAGTTGATGTAATGCTTTAAAGTAATTGTGTTTACTTTGTTCGAAAAATATAGATGAGAAAATGTATGTTTTCATGCGAATTTGTGTGTTGAAGTGATTTTGAGACTGACGGAGTGTTCAATTATGGAAGTTGAGAAAATAGAAAATATCATTGGAGTGTTTCTTTGATTATGCAGGTTTTTTAAAAATTTTGGGTTTTTCATTAAAATAAGGGAAATTCTGCCAGATTTTCAATAAATTATATTAAATTAGTAAATAGATTTTCGTAAATAAGTAATGAAAATATTGTAACGTCCTCCGCCTCGGTTATCAATGTCCGGGACGCCGAGGATCGAGGGGAGGGTGTTACATTTTTTAATGTTAGCCTTTTGAGAATTATATCAAGTTGATCAAATTCTTACCTGATTTGAATGTGTCATTTGAATTGGATATTATTTTTGGTATGAAACGTAAGCAATTATGTTAACATGTTCACGGATAATAATTAAGAATATAATTACACTTTTGGCTTAAATCTTGAATTGGCAATTTGGCATATACAATAGTTGGAGGGATATGCACAGTGTTAGTTATCATTAGATTCAAAAGTTTAAGCTGATAGAAAAGAATTTAACTATAGTATCTAAAACTTGAAGTTATGATACGTTAACACATAAAAAATGGAATGTATTTTAATTTTTAATTTTCTTGTTGAATTAGTCTTTCCTTATCAACATTGCAGCAAAAATGGACACCGTGGTAGTTTATTTGTACGCAGACATTACTTTTCTAATTTTATGTCAATTGTTGAAAACTTATGGGTCAGAATTCACTTAAATTCAATAAGAAACAAATATTTTGATGAGAATATAAATTTCTCTTACTAACTTGATACAATCTTGTTCTTACCACTACTCACTCTTGTTTTTTAAGTTTCCGCACACTTGCTCAAACGACTACACCACACCTAGTTATATATACAAAACTCAAAAGAGAGTTATGGATAAACTCTCATTAATTTAACATAGATGATCTAAATACATGAACTTTGTAAACATATAAATGTTCTAACTACATGAATGCAAACTTGTAGATGAATCCTTAACTAAAACTCTTTAATGATTCATGTATGCTTGTGTCTACATAAATCAGTATGTTTAGTTTCCGACATCAATAATGTATTCGTATGTAGCAGAAATTCATGCTCATATCTCTCAAAAGAAAAAAAAAGAAAAAAGAAACAGATTAATTTCACAAATTAATAGGAATCCTGTGTCTGCATTGTTCCTTCATGTAATTTTGCACACAAACAACACAAGAAAAAAAAAAAAAAAATTCACACAAGCTCTGCTGAGAATGAAAAATTCACAGAAGGATTAAAATATCCAATTTGTTAATTATATGTAATTGAACATAAATTCCATCATGTTATCTAGCTTTAATCACACGCAAAATGTGAAGCTTTACTCATGGACAACAAAGATCAATGAACTGCTTAATTTGAAAGTTTCATGATCATCTACTTGGGATTGGGCACATTAGGCCTAGACCAGCCTATTCTTTTTAAAAAATATTTGAATTAATTGTGGTTCAATTCCAAGGTTAATTATTAATCATGCTTTTAGGTTTGTACTCAGTCTTTCTGTTTTTTTGTGTGCCATTTTGCTGAATCAACGTGTAAATCTAACATGTTTCTATTCTCATAATATGTCTTGAACATCTGATTCTTCTATTAATAACAAAATTATGAATTTTTCTAAGATCTTACATGTGGTGCAGCCAAATTTTCCTATATTACATTTTAAGAGGCAATAAATAATGGGGATAAAATCTGAATTTTCATATCGAAATTTGAACTTCTGCATTATTTAAGTGGAACAGTGCAAATCCCAACAAATAGTATAATAAGAAAATGTGAGTTTGAAAATTAATATTGAAGAACTAAATTGAGTGTTTTTAGCAACATTACTTTGCGAGCAAATTATTTATTTGTTAGCGAACTGAGTTAAGATTCTTTTCGAATATTTTTTCTTAGACTATTTATAATAAAATGACACATCAATATAAAAAATAAATAATCTTTTAAAATTTTTTTTTTTCTCTCTTACATGTTCCAAGCTCAAACCCATCTTATAAAAAGTCAACACAAATAACAAGACTAGGAGAGGATCCCAATTTGTGAACTAAACTCTCAAACTATTTTTCGTTTCATAATAAAAGAAACTTTGAGATAAAAACTAAGAAACAATATTACTCATCTTGTTAATAAACCCTTGTTTTTATTCAAACGACAACATTAGAGTTATGCTACTATATAGAATAAATAACTATACAGGAATCATTCATCTCCATTAGATTTCAATTCAATGACTTATATAAATAAGGATTTTTAAAAATAAAAATTAAGAAAATTGAAAATGGATAATGTTTCCCATGTAACTACACTTGTATTGTTATTGAAACTGTATACTAGCTAATTCCTTAACATTAATATGTAGTTAAAGAGAATTCTTGTTTAGAGGTATCTAAGTTTTTGGTTCTTAATTTAGGTAATGGTTTAGCTTGGTCAAGGATCTATATTAGAGCCACACATAGTAAAATAAGGAAAGAAACTTAAATGTAGCAAAATGCAACGTGAATCCTTGATCATTGCAAATGGTAAGTTCATAATAGAATATGCATATGTATCTCATATAATACCCAAATTCATCTTTATAGTAAGACATTACCTAATTATAATTAGCCAGTGATTTTTTAAAATTTGAGGTTATAATTAAGTAACATTTTTTTTAAAAAATAATTACACTATGAATAAAATATTTGTAACATTACACTTGCTTATAAGAGAGATATTATTAGGGGTGGGCATCTCCAACCCAACCCGACCATTTTTTATTGGGTTGGGTTGGGTTACATCTTAAAAAAATTAGATGGGTTGGGTTGGATTAAAAAATTTTCAACCCAACCCAACCCGAACCCGACAAACGTCTATCCTTAATTCTAAATCCAAGATTTTCTTCTCTCTCTAGAAGAACATTTGTTCAGGATAAAAATTAAAGACAACTTTTATGTCGAATTTACTCTTTTATTTATAATAATTGGATTTTTATTTGTATTTATTTTATCTGTAATCAAATTACCAAAACTAAGAAAATTATCAACTAAACCATTTGTACCTTTGTGGTAAATTAAATCTAACTCAATCAACCCAACCCGACTATTATTAGGTTGGGTTGGGTTGAAAAATTTTCAACCTAACCCAACTCGAACCCAAAAACGCACACCCCTACTTTTGAAGACTTTAATGATAGCAAACAAGTTGCATTGACGAATTTTATTAGAATTATTGTCCTAGATTTTATTTATTTATTTATTTTTGTCTTTTTGTGGTGAATTGAACTTTTTTTTAAAAAAATAAAAAATAAAAAATGTAGTGGCTTAAACTTTATTTGTATTAAATCTATTATGTAATCAATGAGAATGTTTTGCATTTAAACAAGGTGATTAATAGGAATGTTTTGTATTTGAGCAAGGTGCTAACTCGATCGACTTAACCCAACCCAACCCAATAATTATTGGGTTGGGTTGAAGAATTGATTGGGTTGGGTTGAGGGATTTTCAACCTAACCCAACCCGAACTCGAAAACGTCCACCCCTAGATATTATCATCCCCTCATCCCCATAAGAAGTTTTGCATTTGCAAAACCAATTTTCATCTCAAATAAAAAACGTGAATTCTTATATCAAAATAGAGAGACTTATCAAGATATATTTGCCATAGGCCACTTTAATTTTTCGTCTTTTTTTTTTTTTTTTTAATTAATTGCTATTACCAAACAAGACAAAACTCATGAATATATTTTCCCTTTTCCTTTCAGTAAAAAATAAAATAAATACATCTAGACAGGTAAACAATTGTCTAGTGAGCCTACTATAACTATATTAGTTCCCATTACTTGACATTATACCTCTTTGAGGAGTAGGTTAAGCACTCCAACTAACTAATTAATGACGTTTAAACATGACTGGATCTAAGAGAGTAGACTAACCTAACTCTGGTTAGAAAAGTACATATATCTTGGTTTTTAAATTCAATTTAGTTTAAATTTGATAAATTATTTCAGTTATATATTTAAGAAAACTTTTGTACATACCTAATACTTGACACTTACTTGTTTGAGTTCGTGTTTAATTACCTAACTGAAACTCGTAAGAATTTATCAAATGTAATCCAATGTGGAAAAACGTTATTGTACTATTCGTTAAATTAATTTAAAAATTTAACTTAAATTTTCAACTTTCGCATTTATTTATCAATCCTTGTATAAAAATTTTAGCTAGATGACAATTTTGAATTGTGGGAAAAATAATAATTAATAGACATTTAAATTTTAAATTTAAAATAAAACTTTAAGTTAATATAGTTCACCCTTAAATACTGTCTTCTTTTCTATGCCAAGGGCGTACTTTGTTTCTAAACGGTCCATTTCAAACCCGCAAGTAAAAGGCAAAATGAAAATATTTGCAGCAGTAGAAATTTAAACCTTATTAATTGTGAACTTGTATAATTTCAAGTGACTCAAATAAATAATCTTTAAGCCAAAATAAAATTTATAGTTAAATGTATTCTTTAATACTTGTTTTTTTTTTTTAATTGAAATAAATGTATTTTTTAATTGAAAAAAAAGTTATTTAACTTATCAGAATGTTGTATGGTTTTAGTTGAGCAAAAAATAAAAAAGTGAAGAAATTTATAATTCTAACCTTTTGGAATGATTTATTTTAGAGAAAATTGTACTAATAACCTCTTTTTTTTAGGCTAAAGTTGAAAAGTAACTACTTTTGAAATCCCTTATTTTTATCAAGTGTATTTTTGTTCAAAAACAGTTATTCTTCTAAGATTTAAAAAACATGGTTAGTGTTCAATTTGAATTAAAAAAAAAGGGGTCATTTATAAAACAAACCCTTTATTTTATCATATTCTAATGAGATAAGACCTTACTAATGTTTCTTGTAATCACCAAAGACGGGATTGAAGTATTTTAGCGAAATCTTAGTCCAATCCTGTGAAAAAAACATGTTCATTTCTTTGGGCTTTTTCAATTTAATTTAGAATTATGCGGGGATGACCGGATGAGTCACATCAAATGTAAATATACTACAAGTCCACAACCGGAAAGTCAGTGACCAAATTTACTAGTTAGAATCTGGAAGTGACCAAACTCTTGTGCATGTTGCGTACTAGTTAATTTATGTAAATGAAGAATATGTGACCTAACTCTTGCGCATGTTGCATTGTGTGGCTACATAAATGAAGCAACATCCAAGAACTCATCAGGCTGTTCAAAGTGTTAAGGATCATTAGCCCAACACTGCGGAGAGCTTCATCCAAAGAAGCCACTTGAGCCTCATTGCGGGCTACATGTTCTCCAGGGGCAATGGCACTAATTTCTTGAGTCCTCATCTGCTGGCTCTCATTTTTGGTCTCTTTGGCGTGTGTTCTCAAAACATATATGCTTTCTTTCTCTCGTTAGGAAATTTTAAAAGGATTTAAAAGAAGCCCATTTCCAAGCCGAGATTTATTAGTCTTGATTTTAATGTATCAAGTATTACTATCGACTGATCCTTCTTAATTTCATGTTGTCCTTAGGTAACATAGTCTCGTTCTTGGTGTTCTTAGCGCCACTATAAGAGCCTTAATTTCCAAACTGAGATATTTTTTTGTTTTAAGCTATACAATAAGAGATGTAAAAATGCTTTTTTCTATTTGAATACACTCAAACATACCACATATACATCATAGCATTGCTTTATATAATAAACAACTTAATTTCTTTAATTTGTTTTCACTTTATATACCGTCAATGACAATTGATTTTTTGATTATTCGTGTTGCTGGCTTATTCATGTTCTCACTGTCTTTCAGGCCAACATTTTATATGATTTACAAGAAGAAATCATCAGAAGCGTATCAATCAATACCATATATGGTGGCAGTCAGCAATTCAATGTTCCTCTTGTACTATATATGGTTTCCTCAAGTCTGCATTTCTCATTATTAGCATCCACAGCATTGGATGTGCTATTGAAATTGCTTACCTCATTTTCTACTTGATAAATGCTCCTCCCAATCAGAAGGTTAATCACCTTCTTTACTATCAATCAATTTTTATATAATTAAAATAAATTTATCAATTGCCTTTTCAGAAAAAGCAATTGCAAGTATTTTTTGTTTAGGTCAAGAAGTGTTTTGTAAAAATGAATTGACCTATCTTGTATCTTCAAAATGCTCCTCAAATATTTTCTATGATATATGGTACGTGTATTTATCTATTTAAATTAAGAGTTACAAAATAAAGAATGAATTACACAACGCTCCCATGAGGTATGCTTTTAAAAATGCGGAAACAAAATTACTTTTTTATTAAACAATACTTCCACTCTGTTAGTCAAATTATATTAAATTTGATGATTAACTATAATTTTCAGTTAAATGAAGAAAGTATCCTTTAATATTTGAAAATAGAAAAAAAAAACCAACAATTAAAAAAAAGAAAAAAGAAATGAACATACTTTATAAAAAAACATAATTTATGTTACAAATCAATCTCATGGTGGACGATGGAGATGAAATGAAAATAAATTATTCAATATATATATGTATATATTGCTTTTATAATTATTACCTCCTAACATTAAAAAGTTAGAACGAATAAATCAAATTCTTCTAAAATAAATTATCTTTCCTATTTAATTCAAATACAATAGCCGAATTTGATTGGTTTGTCCTAACTTTGATGGGTCTCAAGATAGGTCTCCATCTTTGGATTTTCAACAATAGCAACACAGAAGGAGGGTTTCCGACAATGGACACCGAGGGTCTCCATCGTTGGAAACTCAATCCAAATTGGGTTTTCATTACCAATGATGGGGGTTGGATGAAGGCTGTATTTTTTTTGTTGTCCATTGGAAAATAGAAAAACAATTCAAGAGAGAGGATCAATTAAAAAGGGACGAAAGGTTAAAGATGAACTAGGTGGAATTGGTTGAAGAGAGAGAAAAATATTGAAGATAAATTCGATCTCCACTTTTTTTTTCCCCAGTTTTTTTTTTTTTTTTTCAATTGTTTTGGTTTTTTAATTCTTTTGAGCTCAAATGGATGGTGGGGATCCATATGTTTTTATTTTTTAGAAAAGATTATAAAAATTAATTTTTTGAGAAATATAAAAATATTAGTTTTTACTTTTAAATTAATCGAGATGGATGGTGATTTTTTTTTAAAAAAAATTTCATTAATTTTTAATTCTTTTTTTATCTTCTATAATTATAAATTTTAAAAGAAAATAGAAAAGCTAAAAAATGAAATTGCCCTTAAATTAAATAAGTTTGATTAACTTTTACATAAATTGGCTAACAAAGCGGGAGTGTTATATAATAAAAAGGTAAACCTGTTCCTGCATTTTTAAAAGCATACATGGTGTTAGATATGCATTCGTTCTAAAATAAATAAAAACAGTCGAGTTCTATTTTTATATAATTAAAAAATTCTCAATTGTTTTTTCTGGGAAAAAGCAATTGCAAGTATTTTTTGTTTAGGCCAAGAATGATTTGTAAAAATGAATTGACTTATATTGTATCTTCAAAATGCTCCAAAATATTTTCTATGATATTTGATATGTGTATTTATCTATGTAAATTAAGAGTTATAAAATAAATATAAAACAGTCTGCTAACATTGAATGCATCAAACGGTGCTAAATTCAACTTTAAAATGCGCTTTAAATTAAATCATTGAATTATACACCTTTATTAATTAGTTGGGGTTCACAATCATATGAGTCCTATCCTTTGCTTTGACATAAAAAACTTCTACATTTGCAGAAATTCGCAGTAAAGTTGATAGTTTTGCTCAACGTGGTAGCCATCGGCTTGGTGATGTTCATCACCCACTATCTTATAAAAGGTCCCAAAAGATTGACTGTCGTGGGCTGGACCAGTGTTGCCTACAGCAATACCACCTTCGCAGCTCCTTTGAGCATCATGGTATTCACTATTCATTCCTATGCGTAACAAATAAGTAATATTAATCCTTGATGAGTTTCTAGCTGAATCTTATTTATGAAATCTAAATTAATGTTACTATGACAGAGGCGGGTGATTAAGACTAAAAGTGTGGAGTTTATGCCATTTTCCCTGTCGTTATCACTCACTCTTTGCGCCACCACTTGGTTCTTCTATGGACTTTTTGTCAAAGATCTTTTCATTGCCGTAAGTAACATTAATGTTTTAATATAAGTTTGACACATTAATACTAGCCTTACCTTTATTTTGAGACAGTTTCAGATTCGAATAGTTTTAAACTTCATTTGAAATATCCTTTATATCATGTCAAAGATCTTTTCTAGTGTAGGGATTTTTCAATTCAAAAAAATGAAGGAAGGCATATAATTATTTTGATAACTACTATATTATAGCTTAAAAACTTTCATGGTTTCTGGATAAACAGACACCAAATATGTTGGGTTTTGTCTTCTGAATCGCTCAAATGATCTTATACTTCATATATAAGGGTAAGAAAGGCAATGACACAACGGCAAAACCAAAAGTAGAAGGACAATGGAAAGAAGTGTCATTGAGCTCAGTCGAACCAAAAGAAAACAATAGTCAACCATCTAATATCAAGGAGATGAAGATGATTACTGATGATCAGAAGCACACTGAATCAAATGAGAACAATGTTTGATTATCGTTCATGGAGATTTTAGAATTCAGAGAAACTTATAATTGTTAGATAGTTCCTTTTTTCCATTGTGTTTGAGTTACATTTGGATAGAGTTGTAATAACTGTGTGTGCCATTCTTTAGTGGCAGAAAAAATATGAAATTAATTAAGTAGTTTCATAATTTGTTTATGTGCGTAAAAGTTCAAGAGAGCATTTCAAGAACTCTATATTTCATTAATTGTGTTTTCAACTCATACAATTCATGCCAAACAAGCCACCTTTTTTTACGAAGAATGATAGGTAGTTATTCCTAGCTAACTTGGTGGTGTGCTGGACCAATCACAGGAAGCCAGAGCTGCATAACATTAGCCAATCAATGTTGGACACGAGTGCAGGTAAAGGCATTGATAATCTTCATTGATAATCTGCGGAAGTAGAGATTGCTATGGCTTCTGAAGTTGCTGAAGTGTCTGTCTTAACGATGTGAAACTATATACATATGTGGAATATTTCCGGCCATCAGAATTTAGAAGGGAAAATTTATTTATGAAATTGATAAAATCTATTCCAATTGAGGAGTAGTTTCTTGCATCTTGATCATTTATCTTTTCATCTTGTTTTACATGTAGCACGAACAGTGATGATTGTTAGAAATAAAATGAAAATACTGAATAAAAAAACCTATATATTTCAGCTAGTTTATTCAAGTGTATGTTTACTAAAAAGAAATTCTTATGGTTTTCATGAAAAAAAAAATAGAAATAAATAAATTATGGGTAAATAAAAATTGTTTGTTTCTAATTGTTGACGATCGGAATCGGTCAACACCCGGTCGGGGGTCGGAACCTCGCCGACGGAACGATTTATGTGGGGCCGGCCCGTAGACCGTTGAACCCCTTTTGGCCTCTCACTGGGTCGCGTCCGGAGTTGAACCCTCAACCTTATAGGTGTTATTGGTGTACAACTCCTACCACCAAGTTGACTCAGCTTAGTGGTAGGAGTTGTACACCAATAACACCTATAAGGTTGAGGGTTCAACTCCGGACGCGACCCAGTGAGAGGCCAAAAAGGGTTCAACGGTCTACGGGCCGGCCCCACATAAATCGTTCCGTCGGCGAGGTTCCGACCCCCGACCGGGTGTTGACCGATTCCGATCGTCAACATTGGTAGGAGTTGTACACCAATAACACCTATAAGGTTGAGGGTTCAACTCTGGACGCGACCCCAAAAGGCCAAAAGGGGTTCAACGGTCTACGGGCCGGCCCCACATAAATCGTTCCGTCGGCGAGGTTCCGACCCCCGACCGGGTGTTGACCGATTCCGATCGTCAACATTAAAAGTTGTACACCAATAACACCTATAAGGTTGAGGGTTCAACTCTGGACGCGACCCCAAAAGGCCAAAAGGGGTTCAACGGTCTACGGGCCGGCCCCACATAAATCGTTCCGTCGGAGAGGTTCCGACCCCCGACCGGGTGTTGACCGATTCCGATCGTCAACACTAATCTATTCCAATGTTTATTTATATTTTAGCAATTAAGTTTCATCAACATCACATATAAATAAAAAATTAAAGATTAGAGAGAAATTTATTTCCACGTATTCACATTTTTACATTTTTTAAACCTAAAAATAAGTAAAATCTTGTAAGTTGTTTCCGATTCCTTTTTTTTTTTTTTTTAAAGAAAAATCATTAAAATTATTACCAGTTAGTTCAATAATTCATAAAAAAATGGTATGATAATATTACTTTTAGATCTAATAAACATAATTTTGTCTTAATAAAAGGTCTTCATATAACTTGGAAAAAAAGATAAATATGCCTAATAAAATTTTAGTATATTCAATGTACATTACTATGCAACATACGATAACTTCCAATGAGTCCTATGATAAAAAAATTTCTAGAAATACCTGAACACATATCTTCTCCTATTATTTCTTATTTATTTATTTCAAACTTTTTTTTTATTATTTTAATAATATAATTTATTTGAATAATTTATCAATTTCTATTTACAGTAGGGTACTTTCCAATTATTATTATTATTTTTTTTGAAACTGAATCCAATTATTATACATATTATTGCTTAATTAGTTTGGTTTAGTCTACATATTTATACTTAACTATTTTTAGTTTTTTTTTTTTTTTTAATATTTACACTTTATGGGTCAGATAATTGTCGAAACGTATTGAGATATATCACTAATAGAGTGGCTTGAACGACTACTCCCATTACTCTCACAATTGAGGAGAGGACTCGGATAACTATTCGAATAACTGAAGAGAGGACAACTTCTATTTAGAGGAGATTTATAACCCACACTTTGTGTTTTGAAGGATAAGAGTGAGACTTTAACCTTTAACCTCTTAGGATTAAGATAAATATTTAACTACTCCTACGAAGAGGCGATGTGATTTTTTTTTTTTTAGTTTTTCACTAACTTATATTTAGCTTTTTTAGATCTCTTTTTACTCTTGTACTCTACTTTCTTAATAATATGATTGTTTTGTGGGGTTGTGACATCTTGATTTACCAAAGTTTGAGCTTTTGAATTAGTAAATATTTTATATTTTTTCTGAAATTTGTTATTCATATTTATTGTTTTCTTAGATTATTAAAACAAGATTTCATAATAAGAGGGAAGCTGATTTTCTTTTAAACTTTTTGATCATGTATCTTAGGAGCAAAATTACAAAGATTTAGTAAATTATAGATGATTTTCGAGATTTAAAACAGTAAGAAATTCCATGTTGATTCACAAAACTAGTGTTTCATTATTATTATTATTATTATTGTAATAAGATTAAAACAATATTACTTTTGGTTTTCAATGACAGCTTTTGAATATTAATATATTTCTTTTTGCATCAACATGAATATATATATATATATGTAAAAGTGTCGTTGACATTAAATTCTTAATCTTTAATAAGAGTGGTTGAACACGTATTTTTAGAAATCAAGAGTTCAAATCTCATTTTTATCCGAAAATATAACATGTGGATAGTTTTTAATGAATCTAATTCCCTCCCCACCAATACATATATATTTATTTATTGTGGGGTAAATATTGCGGCACGCTCTTAGATTAGATTAATTGGGATGAATGTTCCGTAATCCAGTCAGTTTAGTTTATTATGGAATTCCGAAAAGTCCAGCGAATTTCAATAGACGCACACAGCTAATAACGAGTTTAAATAAGATCACAATAAAGTTACAATTTTTCATTCATGTCACCTAACTTGTCTCAAAATAATATCTTAAAGATTGGGTTGGGTTTTGATCACTACAGTTTCCTAAAGGAAGATGACAAAAGTTGAACATGGATAATGTAGCAAATTTTCGGTGATTGACACTACGTTTGTACAAAGCAAAAACAAATCGACTGGCGTTAACTTGTCGTCAGAACATATATTAAATACGGAAGCTACAGGACATTAATCAATCTAAAAGCAATTATTTTATTTTTGACTGGAATGTTAGTGGCAATTACATAATTATATATGGATCTTCTATATCTTAAGAGCAAGAACACACATTATTCAATTTATATGATTAAGGACCACGACAATGTATAAATAAATCTAAATACTTGCAGAGCTCTCATTTTACTCGGGGAGTCTATTGAACTATTTGATTAAATCACACCTTCTAGTTTTCTTACTGAAATGGAGACCAAAAGTGCCAGGGCAGCTATGAATGATGCTAGATAGCTTACAGCAATGCAAGAGGAGTTCAAAGCTTTGCAGAATAAACATACCTGGACTCTAGCTAATATGAATTTTGCGGGCTGTAAATGGGTCTTTAGGACCAAGTACAAGCCTGATGAAGTCATTCTCAGGCACAAAGTTAGCCTTGTTACTAAAGGCCCCTACCAAACTGCAGGGCAAGATTATTTTGATACATTCAGCCTGTAGTCAAGTCTTGTACAATTAATATATTCTTATCACTGGGGTTGTAAGGCTTTTATGCAATCAGTAATCACTTTTAGGAGTTGTCAATTACTTTTTAGGATTTGAAACTTTTAGGGATTCTACTGGAATGTATCTCACTAAGTCCAAGTACATTATGGATTTGCTATAAAGAAGAAATATGGCTGAGTCCAGACCATGTGACACCTTAATCAGTTTGGTTCCAAATTGTCATTGAAGGATGGTGAACCTTTTTCTGATCCTCCAATCTATAGGATATCAAAATTTGGGCTCTCCAATACTTAAGTTACACCAGGCTAGTATCTCCTTTGTAGTGAATAGTTTGAGCCAAGGTCTATCCGACAGAAGCTCACTGGCAAGCTTGCAAAAGACTTCTTCCTTATCTTAAAGGAACTCTTCACAAAGGATTATGATTCTAGCCTGTAGCATCTCTTACTCTTGAAGCTTATACTAATGTTATATTGACTAATTGAGTTCTGAAAGCATTTACACATTGTAAATACTTATGCAGCCCTGTAGTTTTGGAGGTATTTGGCACAAAAGTCTGCTTTAGACTCTGACACGGTGGCCTTTCATTAACAAATTGAACTGGGTTACAATGTAGTGATAAGCAGGTAGACTATGTATAATTTTGCATACCAAGTAGTCCACTCGTATGGGATAAAGTCAATATCTAGACAAAACCCATGTTTTCCCCCATACATTCGGATGCTTTTTTGTTGTTTGGATGGTAGAAGGTCTACTAGTGGTAATTGTGTATTTTTGGGTTGTAATCTAATCTCTTGGACCTCTAGCAACAAGTGGTAGCCAAGTCTAGTACTGAGGTAGGATAAAGATCCATGGCTCAAGTTACAACTGAAATACTTTGGCTGTAGTCCCTATTTAAAGAACTTCAAGTTACAATTTCATGTCCAGCCATTATTCGGTGTGACAACATGGGTGCCAATTCTTTGGCTCAAAATCCTGTGTTTCATGTTAGAACGAAACACATAGATATCGATAACCAATTTATTAGAGAAGATGAATGCAGGTCTAATAGCACCAAGGTATGTGCCTACTGATTGTCAAGTTGCTGACATTCTCACAAAAACGTTGTCTAAGGATCAATTTACGCTTCTTTGTTCCAAGCTAAGTAACAAAAACATTGTCAATGTATTGGCATGAAACGGTGTAGTGTGACAATAAAGATAACTGAATTCGAAAAGTAAATAATCTAATTTTAAATTTTGCACTGATCAGGGGGTATTTGCATTGGTAGCGTTGTAACTTTTAAGAATTACTTCAAGTTGATCAAATTCTTACCTGATTTGAATGTCTCGTTTGCAATTGGATATTATTTTTGGTATGAAGTGTAAGAGATCATGTTAACATTTTCACTAATAACAATTAGGGGTTGTTTATTTCTTTGTTTGAAGAATGAATAGTATTGCTGAAAACTGAAGACTGAATAGTGATTGAAACATGAAATCTGAATGATATATATTTTTTAACCTTTGAATGTATACTAATACTATTTGCTTTTTTAAAAGTTAAAAGTATTTGAAAACTAATAATTTGATATTTATATCATTTTACTATTAATTACTATGTAATTTCATTTAATATAATATAAAAAATTATAATAAATTATTTGACAAATACTAAAACACTTTTATGTATATATTAATAATATTTTTATTCATAATTAATATATTAGTAATTATTATAGTAAAGTAATTTTTTTAAAATTATATATACATAAATAAATTATTATAGTAAAGTAAATTAAATTTATATATCTAAATAAAAATAAACAAAATAGTCTTAAGTTAAATTACTATTGTAACAAAAGTTAAAATTGTAAAGTAATATATATTTTCTACTAAAATTAGGCAAAATAGTCAAATACTTATAAAAATTGATTTGCAATATGGTCTCTGAGTTATTGCATAAACATTTAATTTGGAAATATGTTACTTTGATTTGGCATTCAGTTAAAATAATTTTTTATTTTCAATGATTTGACCGTCTAAAAAAATAATAAAAATCATTTAATAGATATAATAGTAAAAATCATTTAATAGGTAAAATTCAGATTTACCACGCGAAAAATGATAAAAACAAACCTCTTAATCTAATCACTTTTGACTTAAAACTAAAATGACAATTTGACATATGCAATAGCTGGAAGGCTATTCACAAAAATTGGAAAGTACTTCTCTTGTTAAATTAGCCTTCCTTGTAGACGGTGGACCAAAAGTAGATATTTTTCTGACCAATAGTGGGCAGACATTACTTTCTAATTTTATGTCAATAACATTCATATGTGGCCCTTCAAGTAAGTAGAATTTTGTGCTCATATCTCTTAATGCAAAAAGACAAATTAATTTCACAAATTTGTAGGAATCTTGTCTCTGAATTGTTCCTTCATGTACTTTTCGTTCAAGAGCAGAGAGCAAAAAAAAAAATCGCACGCTTTGCTGAAAATGACAAAACCACAAGAGGATTAAAATTTCCAACATGTTATGCGTATTTGAACATAAAATTCAACCATTTTCGCTAGCCCTAACCACATGCAAAATCTTGCATCTGAACATGGTGAGTAAAGCTTGTTTTACTCATGAACAATAAAGATCAATGAGTTACTTAATTTGAAAGTTTCATCTACTTGGAATTGGGTCCATCAGGCCTATAGATCAGCCTAAATTTTTAAACAATCTCTAAATAGTTATGTCCTTTTGGCTGTTAATTTTGAGGCCTAATTGTGGTTAAGGTTAATTATTAATCATGGTTTTGGTTTCATGGATATAATTATGTTTGTTGCTGTTTTTCTGTTCTTTTAATTTGTGTGCCATTTTGATAAATCAGTGTGTGGTTCTAATATGCTCCAATTGTCGTAATGTGTCCTGATCATTCGTTCTTCTGTTGATAATAAAATTATTATTTTTTTAGGAACTACATATCTAACATTCACAAAGCTCACATGTGATGCAGCCAAATCTTTGCACTTTATATATACGATTACATTATTAGAAGGAATAGTGCTACTGCTAAATTATTTGAAATGAAAATTTGAGATAAAAATTCAGGATAAACCATACGTTTTTAATCAAACTACTAACATTTATTACGTAGCTGTTTAATTAAGAGAACTCTTATTTCAAGTTTTCAGTTCTTCAGTAGGTTAAAGACATTAAATTGTCATAATTCATAGAATCTATCTAATATAATCCAATATGTAAATTGTTTGTTGATAAGAGTTTTGAAGTTAGTACATTTCACTAAATTAATTTAAAATTTTGAATTAAATTTGTGATTTTCATATTTATCCTTCAGTTTTTTGCACTCCATCTAAGGACCCAGAAAGTAAATGAACTATAATAATTAGATGACAATTTTGAAACTGTAAGAAAATAAATGGATGAATATTGAAATTTCAAATTTAAAAAATTAATGTAGTCCGAACTTTATTGTTTTTTCTATTATTGTTAGGTTGGTTTCAAACTCTTATGTAATAACAAAAAAGAAAAAAAATTGTAGCAGTGCAAATTGAAATGGACTCTCTTAAAAGTGGTGTTCAAAAAAATGTGTGTTTTGGAATTAAGACAGACAAAAAATAAAATAAATATTTTTAGCACCATTATTATTATTACTATTATTTTTAAACAAGCAACATTAATGTTTTGTGAATTAATCTTGTGAGCAAAAGATGCAACTATAATCTTTTGTGATTTTTGTTCGAAAATGCTAAAAAAATTATTTTCTTTTTTAGTGTTAGCTGAAAATATCACACCTTTTTTTTTTTTTTTAAAGTATTTGCTTTCTGAAAATTTTTCAATTGAAAT
Source organism: Litchi chinensis (assembly GCA_019925255.1). Classification (NCBI taxonomy): domain Eukaryota; kingdom Viridiplantae; phylum Streptophyta; class Magnoliopsida; order Sapindales; family Sapindaceae; genus Litchi; species Litchi chinensis. The sequence continues at coordinate 23,160,684 of CM034466.1, forward strand.
ATGATTCAATTGTAAGCAACTTAAGTATATAATCTTTAAGCCAAAATAAGATTTATAATAAAATGTGATCTTCAGTTTTTCTTTAATTGAAAAATAAAAAAAGTATATTTTCTTATTATTGAGACTAGTCATAGGAGACTATCGGGATCAATCGAGATGAGACATTAGTGGTGCAGCTTGAATAACTATTCTCATATAGGAGAAATCGGTCCATATGAGAGTGGAGGGAACTGCCGCACAAATTGATGGGGGGAATTTTACTCATTAGAATGTTAGTGGTATAATTTTTAATTGAGAGAAGTGATGGAATCTAATGGATGGATGAGTAACCAACAAGTTCTTTTTTTTTAATTTATTTTTATTTTTTATTTTTTTTTATTTTCGGCTCTTTCAAATTGATTTAAAACCATACATGGATGAGTCACATCACATGTAAACATAAAATAAGCATGGAGAAATCAAATCAACTAGCTATAGAATCTGAAAATTTGTGACCCAACGCTTGTGCTTGTTATAAGCTTATGTCAATGAAGAATCAACGAACTAACTCTTGTGCATTTGTGTGCTTATATAAATGCAGCGACATCCATGAACTGATCAGGCTCTTGAAAGTGTGATAGATCATCAGGCTCTTCATCCAAAGAAGCCAATAAGGTCTCATTGCGGTCTCCATCTGCTCCAGGAGTAATGGCAGTATTCTTGAGTACTCATCAGCTGGCTTTCATTTTTGGTCTCTTAGGCATGTTTTCTCATACATATATGCTTCGTTTTTCTCGTTAGGAAATTTTTAAGACGATTGAAATGAAGCTCATCACCAAGCTGAGTTTAGTTTTGATTTTAATATATCAAGTAGTATTGGCTGACCCTTTCTTAATTTCCTGTTTTCCTCAGGTAACATACTCTCGTTCTTGGTGTTCTTGGCGCCACTGTAAGAGCCTTAATGTCAACTGAAATATTACTTCTTTTTTTTTGTTTTAAGCTACCACATAGGAGATGCAAAATGCTTTTGACTATTTGAATATACTCAAACATACCACATATACGTCATAGCATTGCTTTATGCAACAACTTTCTTTAATTTGTTTTGGCTACATATGCAGTCAATGACAATTGATTTTTCCATTATATGTGCTGCTAACTTATTCATGTTCTGTCTGTCTGTCTTTCAGGCCAACCTTTTATATGATTTACAAGAAGAAATCATCGGAAGGGTATCAGTCGATACCATACATAATTGCACTTAGTAGTGCAATGTTGTTCCTCTACTATGGTCTCCTCAAATCAGCGTTTCTCATTATGAGCATCAACAGCATTGGATGTGCTATAGAAATTGCTTACCTCATTTTCTACTTGATATATGCTCCTCCCAAGGAGAAGGTTGGTCACCTTCATGAGTATCAATCAATTTTTAAGTAATTTGAAAAAAAATAAAAAAAATTCTATTAAGTGCTTTTTCTAAACAAGCAACTGCAAGTAGTTTTTGTTCAAGCGAAGCACTGTGTCCTAAAATTGAATTAACCTATCTTAATTACATCTTCAAAATGCTCTTCAAATATTTTTCTGTGATATCTGATATGTGTATTATCCATTTAAATCGAACGTTACAAAATAAATGTAATAGTCTGGTGCTACTTGAAAGAATTAAATTATGCTAGATTCAACTTCAAAATGCACTCTAAAATCATGGAAATCTACATCTTATTAATTAGGGTTCACAACATATGAGTTCCATCCTCTAGAGTTTTGACATAAAACAAAAATTTACATTTGCAGAATTTCACAATGAAGCTTCTCTTGGTCAACGTGGGAGCAATCGGCTTAGTGTTATTCATCACCAAATGTGTAATAAAGGGCCCCAAACAATTAACTGCCGTCGGCTGGACCTGTCTTGCCTACAACGTTGCTCCCTTCGCCGCTCCATTGAGCATCGTGGTATGTAGTATTCATTCCTATATACAAATAACTATTGAGTAATATTAATTCTTCAATTTCCAGCTGAATCTTCTCAAATATATGAAGTATTATAAATTAATGTGATTGTGCAGAGGCGAGTGATTAAGACTAAAAGTGTGGAATTTATGCCATTTTCTCTGTCGTTGTTCCTCACTCTAAGTGCCACCGCTTGGTTCTTGTATGGACTTTTTGTCAAGGATTTATTCATTGCAGTAAGTGATAATATTCTAATATATGTTTCACACAATATTATTATTGGCCTTAGCTTTATTTTGTTAAAGTCACAGATTTATCAGAGATCTTTTACATTCTATCAAATTTTGAAATATCTTATGCAATTTAGGGTTTTTCAATAAATTTTTCAACCGTCCAGGTTTGCTTATATTTAATAAAAGGATCAAGGAAATTGAATGATAATTTTCGTATAATTAAATTTTGATAGCGCATAATTATCATAGCTTGAAAATGTTTTTATATGGTTTTTGGATGGACAGACACCAAATGTGTTGGGGTTTGCCTTTGGAGTTGCTCAGATGATCTTATACTTCATATACAAGGGTAACAAAAGCAATGAAACAAACACAAAACAGCAAGGGCAACAATGCAAAGAAGTGTCATTGATCAGCTCAGTCGAACAAAAAGATGATATCATGGATATGAAGGTGATTGCTGATAAGAAGCCCACTGAATCAAATGCAAAAAATGTTTGATCAACGCTTCTGGAGTGATTTTAGAATTCAGAAATAATTCTTGTATTTAGTTGTCATTTTTGTATAATTATTATAACTGTGCCAGTGCTCTTTGGTGGCACGAACATCATGAAATAAATTTATTAGCTTCGTGATTTGATTAAAAGTACATCGCTTAAATTCTTATCTAAAATTGTCATGCACATGCACATGCCGCAACAAATATCAGAATTCAGATTATGATGATGATATATACTATGACATTTCAACACATGCCGCACGTAGCACCATCCTTGTAGCCTTTGTCCATGATAGTAAACCTAACATCTTGAAATAGATATAATTTTTTTGGCAATTTGTTCTAGTTTAGTTTAGTTTAGTTTAGTTTTTTTTTTTTAATTTTTTTAATTTTTTTTATTATATGTACGGTTTTAAAGGTATAATCACGATGGTGTACATGTGAGTTGTGACATGTATACCATTAGATCAATTTTATTTTTTTAAATATATATTAATACAAGAAATTAAATTCATAAAAAATCTAAGAGCATTTTATTTCAAAACTATATTTTTATTTTTCCACATAACTTTCTATGGACATTCTCATTTCGACAATTTAAAATTTATAAAAATTCTAATGACACTTGATTTTATTTTTAAACTACAGCTATTTCTAATTTAAAAAAAAAAAAATCCTTAGTACGCTCTAATGCAACTAAGGATCTACATATACGTCTCCACTTTAGTTTTTCTTATTTAGCTTCTATAAATTAAGTAATTACTCATAGATTCTTGCTCTTTGAGGCGAATATTGAGATAATAAAAATTAATTTTTGCAAATATAAGAGATGTAAAAATCATAGGTTTGGGGTTTTTTTTATAAAATTAACTTTAAAAAGTGTGACGTTATGGGTATTATAATATGTGTACATGCAGTCCCTGTAATGTATTTCCTTTATAGTAATTCTAGTTCAAGCTAAACTTGTCACTAACAAAATTAAAATAAGATATAGTGTGAATGAACATATAGTGATTGCCAGTAGTATTCCGCTTTTTGTAACTATTTGGTTAAATTTGATGAATATTAATAAGCATAAGTTATTAGACTTGCACACTCTCCCACCTTGCTCGGGTGGTTGTCCCAATCCTAGTGGTGAAATTTAAATCCGATCATACACATTTTATAAGTATATATATGCAACTATTTTTTTTTTTTTAATTATATTGTAAGAGTAGTTGTTTTCCATGATCAGAGTAAATAACCGATGTTAGAAAGTAGTGATTACTTAATCTCAGAAGATTGCAACAAGCTTCTAAACTGTTCATGTTAGCTTTAAGAAAAAGGATAAATTGCACAAATTTTCCCTGAGGCTTGATGAAATTGCATTTATATGATATGTTTGATCATAATTACATCAAAGCTACCTGATCTTCCAAAAATCCCAGACAAATACCCTTTGTCATTAGTCAACTATCATTAAATCAACATTAGTAAGGATAAAATGGTTCAACCATAAGTTATAAATATTTTAATAATGAATTTATATATTTTAAAATATATTATTTATTTAAAAAAATGAAATTAAAATTTTGAAAAAACAAAATCAATTCATGATCATCATTAGATCAACTCCATCTTCAACCACATCATCTTCATCACCATCTATTCACTATCTCATTTTTTTTTTTAATTGAATTCTAAAAATAAATCTCACAAATCACTAGACCAATTCAAAAAAAAAAAAACTGCATAAATTAATATTAATTTTTTTTAAAAAAAAAAAAATGGTATAGAGACCCCCACCCCATCCTAGATATAGAAACCACGCTAGACCATCTGGGTGGAGACACAGGTGGGCTCCAACCTGGATCTCTATCATAGAGGAGGGCAGCAGACAGTAGTTAAATGAGTCGTTGGAGACCCGAGCAAGGCGCGGTGGCAATTTCAACAAGGAGGCTTGCTACTAGGCTATGGCAGTTGCAGGTGCCGGACAATGCTAGTGGTGGAGGTGGAGAGGGTTTGGATTAGTTAGGATTTCAGGTGAGGACTTAAAATTGGAGGTTGTTGGTGGGTTTCAAGATCTATTTTACAGAGTTTATTTTATTTTATTTTATGAATTTGAATTTGAATCAAATGTGAAGTGGAGTTTTGGTAATAATTTTTTTAATCAAATTAAGAAATACATATTATATTAATTTTAAGATTATAACAATAAAAACTTCAACTTTAAATTTGACCTTGCAATTAAAGGGAATTTTGATCATTTTGTACTTTTGACCATTACTTTCCGATGCGTCAATAATGGCAAGGGTTATTTGTGTTGGGTTTTTGGAAGATCTCTGTAACTTTGGTGTAATTATAGGCAAACATGGTATGAGTACAATTTGAACAAACTTCAAGTGAGGTCCGTGCAAGCTCACTTGCCTACTATGGCACTAAATTAAAGATTTGATACGAACCTGTATACTAATATGACACCCATAACAAATATTAGATCTATAATCTACACCTGTTCAAATATTTCACTTATGTAATCATTTTTTTAAACATACTTTAATGATAAGAGCTCGGTTCCATTTGAATATCATTGTATGCTATTCGTTTAGTGCTTCTGTTTTAGCGAAAAGTGCCCGAACATTAGCATCATAGCAAAGGATATGTATCGATACGATCAACTGTGATGAGATAGCGTATATTACTTTATTATTTTTTAAATAATATAAAAATCATTTTAACATTCTTTTTTTTTTATATCTTAATTATTAATAAAATCTTATTGTTACTTATAGGAGATGGTATGAGATTGTTAAATTATTTATTTTTAGTAATTAAATATTAATAGTAAAAATACATAAATATCAAATTAACTGTTTTCAAATAATTATATCTTTAAAAAATTAAACAAGTTAAGTACATTTAAAGGTAGGAAAAACAGACAAACCATCATTCAAATTTTATATTTGTCACTTTTCATCGGTTTTCACACGAAAAAAATAAACGACCCTTTCATTCATATATATTTTCTTTAAGTTGTTTTACCTTTCATGAAAATAATATTCTTGAGATCTCCTTTACTCCCCTCACTTCCCTACCTCAAGGTCGTAAATTTTACTCTCATTTACCCCACTTTTTGAGCACTTTCTCCCTCATTTGTTGTGGATTGTTCCTCCATTTGATGTGAATTGTTCTCTTCCACTTTTAGGAGCAGAACCTCAGACTGTGTCTCAGAGTCATATTGTTTGATCTTAACAGTATCTTGAGCAATGTACTAATACTCAAAATAAATAAATAAATAAATAACTTATGTAGGCGATTAAAATATTGAGAATTAGACCAAACACCAGAGGAATTGAACATCCATATATACGATAGTAAGGTATACCACAATTAATCATTTTCAAAGCAACGACAATAAATCATTATTAACCATGAAGCCATCTGACGCTTCTAGAGGCTCATTGGAGGGGCAAACAATCAATTATTGTTCCCTGGTAATTTTGAAGTTATATAGTTGAGGAGTAATATGCTCTAGAAGGGCTAAAAATAGTAAAATTATGGGAGATGACTAAATTTGAACTAAAATAGAAATATTAGGGGCTTTAATTGTGATATCTAACCATAATTTTGTACACAATCCACAAATTTGCATTATTTTGTGAAAAAGATGGTTGGGTTGATCATAGAGCCCCAATGAAGAGCAATTTCAGTTTTCCAAAATTATTAAACATTTAAAATACAACACGGCATCAAAGCACATCACAGAAAACGTGGATATACACATGCATTGTCACACATGCATGCTGCTTACCAGATGAGCGAACGCCGGATGGCTGAACAGTGACCGCTGGAATTTGGCAAAGCACCATGGTCATTTATCTGCCCGTATGAATGACAATATCTTGTATGTGTCATCATCCCACGTAATGACTATTTATTACTACCATATTTATATATATGTGGCTAATTTTATAGCTTCCAGCTTATTAAATATATTCATGATGTCATTGATGCGGATATATGGATGCCGTTGTTTAAATTCGCACAGTGAATAACCTTGCAGTACCAAAGCCGTGAATTCAACAAAGAACATCAAATGAATCGAGATATTCATTTGAATAACTTATCACGACATGATTTCATGCTTTTAAACTTTACTTTTATGATGAGAATTTGAAAAAATCTTTGTTATTTTGATATGTTTTTATTTATTTTGTTTGGATGAGTCATAGAAGGATAAATTAGCAAATTAAAAAGGTTTTCATGACAAATAGCTTGCATGAGTTAAATTAAATTACAAGGAATAATCATTTTGGGTTGAAATAATATATTCTTGTCATCGTTTATAAATTAATTTTCAACCAGCTCATTCTGTTGAAACCATGCAGCCCATGACATAAGCACGACCAGCCTGTTCTACAAAAAGTCCATGAAGAATTCACAATTCAAGTCCAGCTCATGTTCAATTCGACAAGCTACAGGTCCAGAAGAAATTGCAATTTCCAGCCCAAGTCCAAACATTCAGCCCATTTGCAATTAAAAGAAGTTAGTTATTCAACCCAACCCATGAACAGTCAAAAGCCATGAAGCAGAAGCCGTCCATGCAGGGCGACAAAAGTGTAGACTCGGGACTTTCGCGACTCGCAAACGCGAGGTGCAATTCGGGATCGTCATTCGCGATACGCAGCAGAAAACAGACGTGCAGTAGCGTGTTACGTGCAGACTTGAAACTCTTGCTTTGTTGCCCTATTTTCACACTATAAAAAGGCACTTAAACTCAGAAGAACGGAAGGATTCAGCAGCCACAGGAATACACAGCAGAGAGAGGACAAGGTGAGAGTTAGAATGTGAGGGTGGAGAGAGCTTGGAGACGAACTGTGTTGCAGTTTTCTGCAGATCATAAGCAGCCTCTCTATCCCAGTTTTTACCAGTATTTTGAGTGGTCTGAGTGCAGTTTTTAAAGACCTAAACGCAGGCTTTGTAGTGGAAAAAGGAGGAGCTTTGATCGTTGGTGTTGAGGCTGTTTTGGAGGCACATTCGGCAGACCGTCGACAGCTTCCAACCGAGGTTCTACACATCTTTTGAAGGCCCGCATGACAGCCCCTATGTTGAAGTGTTCTGTTAGAGTCAAATAATATCCCTATTGTTAAGGGTGATTTTGTTGTTTGTTTTAGTCTTCCCACGTTTCTAAGAGTTGTTAAACGTGGCTTGTTTTTTCAAAGTTGGTATTGTAAGGCTATTTAATAGCCACTATTCTTCCTTTTTTGAATAACACATAAAACTTGCAGTGTTCTTTTACTCAAAATATCTCTTTGTTTTTCTCTGTTATCAACATTTGATATCAGAGCACACAAGGCTAAAATTGAAGCAGCAACCTTCAACAATGGTGTCAGAAAGTTCTTTTGTGCAGCCATCAATTCCGAAGTTCGATGGGCACTATGATCATTGGGCAATGCTCACGGAAAAATTCTTGCGTTCGAAAGAATATTGGGGCTTAATAGAAACTGGAATCCCTGTAGCAATAGAAGGTACGGTGCTTATAGATGCACAGCGAAAGCACATTGAAGATCAGAAGCTGAAGGACTTGATCTCTTTCAAGCCCTAGATCGATCGATTCTAGAAACAATCCTTAATAAGGATACAACAGAGAACATATGGGATTCTATGAAGCAAAAATATCAAGGAACAACTCGGGTCAAGCGTGCACAGCTGCAAGCACTTCGAAAGGAATTTGAAGTTCTTCACATGAAGGTAGGAGAGTCTGTCAATGAGTATTTTGCTCGTACACTTGCAATTGCAAATAAGATGAAAGCCAATGGTGAGGATAAAGGTGATGTTGCAGTAGTCGAAAAGATTTTGAGATCTATGACTCCCAAATTTGATTATGTGGTTTGTTCTATTGAGGAGTCCAAAGATATAGACACCTTGAGTATTGATGAATTGCAAAGTAGTTTGCTTGTACATGAGCAGCGTATGAGCACTCACATTGAAGAAGAGCAAGCTTTGAAGGTCACCCATGGAGATCAGTCAGGAGGAGGCGATCGAGGTCGTGGAAATTTCAGAGGTAGAGGACGAGGAAGAGGTAAACAAAGCTTTGACAAAGCTACACTAGAATGCTATTGTTGTCATAAACTTGGGCATTTTCAATGGGAATGTCCAAGTAAGGAGAAAGAGGCTAATTATGCTGAGACACAAGAAGAAATGTTGCTAATGGCATACATGGACGGAAACAAAGACATGACGTAAGATGTGTGGTACCTAGATTCTGGATACAACAATCATATGTGTGGAGTGAAGAATTATTTTTCTGATTTAAATGCATATTTCAAAGATACGGTGAAGCTGAGCAACAACACAAGCTTGGTAGTGATGGGAAAGGGCAATGTGAGGCTGCAAGTAAATGGAACAACACAGATTATTACAGAAGTTTTCTATGTACCAGAATTGAAGAACAACTTGTTGAGTATTGGACAGCTACAAGAGAAGGGGCTCACTGTTATCTTTCAACATGGAAGGTGCAAAGTATTTCATTCTGAGAAAGGATTGATCATGGAGACAAAGATGTCTGAAAAAAGAATGTTTGTTCTACAAGCAATATCACAACCTCTGTCATCTGTTTGTTTTTACTCAATTGTTGAAGATCAGACACAACTTTGGCATTGCAGATATAGGCATTTGGGATTTGCTGGCCTAAAAACTCTTCAACAAAAGAAGATGGTAAATGGTCTACCTCAACTCAAGTCTCCCTGCAGATTATGTAAAGACTATTTAGTAGGAAAGCAGCAAAGAGGTTCGTTTCCAAAGCAAAGCACTTGGAGAGCATCACAAAGTCTTTAATTAATCTATGCTGATATTTGTGGACCGATCAAACCCATCTCTAACAGCAAAAAAAGGTGTTTGCTTACCTTTATTGATGATTTCAGTAGAAAAACATGGGTTTTCTTCTTGACAGAATAATCGGAGGCTTTTGATATCTTCAAAATGTTTAAGATTCGTGTTGAAAAGGAGACAAATGCTTCAATTAAAAGCTTGCGAACTGATCGAGGAGGAGAATTTACATCACAATCATTCAATAATTTTTGTGATGAGAATGGTATTAAGAGACAGTTGATAGCCCCATACACGTCGCAGCAAAATGGAGTTGCGGAACGAAAGAACAGAACCATAATGAATATGGTGCGCAGCATGCTTTCAGCAAAACAGATTCCAAAAACTTTCTGGCCAGAAGCAGTTAATTGGACGGTGCATGTTTTGAATCGAAGTCCAACTTTAGCAGTCAAAAACAGAACTTCGAAAGAAGTTTGGAGTGGAGTCAAGCCCTTAGTTAAGTATTTTAGAGTTTTTGGATGCCTTACTCATGTTCATGTACCTGATATTAAAAGAACAAAGTTGGATGATAAGAGTTTGAGTTGTGTTTTTCTCGGAGTTAATGAGGAATCGAAGGCGTATCGGCTTTATGATCCTCTTTCCCAAAGGATCATAATAAGTCGAGACGTAATGTTTGAAGAAGATAAGGGCTGGAATTGGGATAAAAACCATGAGGAGAATATTGCTTGTGACTTGGAATGGGGCGATCAAGAGCAGGTAGTAGCTGAAATTTCTAACCATATTGATGGAGATGGAGACGAACCTAAGTTTGATGATCTAGAAGAGGAGGATTTCCCTTCAAATTCATTGGCTGCAGCAAACTCATCTAGTTCGAATGAAGGGAGGAGCAGGAGACCTCCATTCTGGATGCAAGATTATGTAACAGGGGAAGGCTTCTCAGAGTCAGAAAATGAAACTCAGTTGGCTATGTTCACAGCTGTTGATCCCATCCATTTTGAAGATGCTGTAAAAAGTGAGAAATGGAAGCAGGTTATGGATGTCGAAATGGCAGCAATAAAACGAAATGATACTTGGGAATTGACTGAGTTACCTGAAGGTGGAAAGAAGATTGGAGTGAAATGGGTTTACAAGACCAAGTTTAATGAAAATGGTAAGGTTGACAAGTACAAAGCATGACTTGTAGTAAAGGGATATTCTCAGCAGCATGGTGTTGATTATACAGAAGTGTTTGCACCAGTAGTGCGTATGGAAACAATTCGTTTGGTGGTGGCTCTTGCAGCTCAAAGAGGATGGACTATTTATCAACTTGATGTAAAATCTGCCTTTCTATACGGTGAGTTAAATGAAGAAGTTTTTGTTGAACAACCTTGTGGTTATGTACAAAAGGGTCATGAACACAAGGTTTATAAATTAAATAAGGCACTTTATGGGCTTAAGCAAGCACCGCGTGCCTGGTACAGCCGTATAGAAGCATACTTTATAGAGAAGGTTTTGAGAAATGTGATTATGAACATACTCTCTTCATCAAGGCAGGAAACGGAGGTAAAATTTTAATCATAAGCTTATATGTTGATGATCTCATTTTTACGAGCAATGATGAAATGATGATCTCTGAGTTTAAAAACTCTATGAAATGTGAGTTTGAGATGACTGATCTTGACAAAATAAGGTATTTTTTGGGTCTTGAAGTGCTACAAAAATCTAGTGGTGTGTTTATTAGTCAAAAGAAATATGCTTTAGAGGCATTGCAACGATTTGATATGGACAAATGCAATTTGGTTCATAATCCAATTGTTCCAAGATGTAAGCTTATGAAGGATGAAGGTGGTGTCAAGGTAGACAAGACTCAATTTAAGCAAATTGTTGGCAGTCTCATGTACCTCACAGCCACTCGACCAGATGTGATGTTTGTAGTGGGTCTTATTAGTAGGTACATAGAGAATCCTACTGAGCTTCATCAACAAGTCGCAAAGAGGGTGTTACGATACTTGAGAGGCACACTTGATTTTGGACTTTTCTATAAGAAGGGAGGAAATAGTAAACTTGTTGCATATACAGACAGTGATTATGCAGGTGATCTGGAAGATTGAAAAAGCACAACAGGTTATGTTTTTCTTTTGAGTTCTGCAGCTGTGTCTTGGTTATCAAAGAAACAACCAGTAGTTAGTTTATCTACTACTGAGGCCGAATTCATTGATGCAGCCTCATGTGCATGTTAGGCAATATGGTTGAAAAGAGTGTTGGATATGTTGAGTCTGAATCAAGATCAAACAACTGCTATTTATTGTGATAACAGTTCTGTAATTAAGTTGTCGAAAAATCCAGTAATGCATGGTCGTAGCAAGCATATAGATGTGCGTTTTCATTTTCTTCGAGAACTCACAAAAGCTGGTTCGGTAGAGTTAATTTATTGCAACACACAAAATCAATTAGCAGATGTGATGACCAAGCCTTTGAAGCTGGATGTCTTCTTAAAGATGAGAGCTGCGTTGGGAGTTTGCTGTGAAGCTGATATAAACTGATGCTTAAAGCATTCAGTTTAAGGGAGGAAATGTTGAAGTGTTCTGTCAGAGTCAAATAATATCCCTATTGTTAAGGGTCATTTTATTGTTTGTTTTAGTCTTCCCACATTTCTAGGAGTTGTTAAACGTGGCTTGTTTTTTCAAAGTTGTTATTGTAAAGCTATTTAATAGCCACTGTTCTTTCTTTTTTGAATAACACATAAAACTTGCAGTGTTCTTTTACTCAAAATATCTCTTTGTTTTTCTCTGTTACAACACCTTATTCTGTAGGTTCGAAGTGGATATTGGAGGCTAGAACCGAGTCATAAACTAGTGCAAAAATAGTCCTCAACAGGTCCTTGACAGCCCGGGGAGAGAAGATTTTGGAGCTGAAAACTAGTCCGTCGTCAACCTTTTTGGAGTTCAACAACAGCCCATCATCAGCCACATTTTGGTGCATAAATGGTATGGGAGAAATGAAGATTTCGTTGTTGGAATGGTGGTTGATTCTTGGTGACAGGGGAATCACACTACGATTATGAGATTTTCTATCATTTCACTTTGATTTTTATTTGTTTAATGATGTTGTTGGTTGTTTGTTGGATTGGTTTGATTTATGTCACATTGATGATGAACTAAACTTATTTTCTAGAGTTATGATGTAACTCTAACTCATGAAACTCACCTTGTTTTTATTGTTGATTAATTGATTTCTTGTTATTTGAGTTCAGTTCAATTTTAATCTTAAGTGAACTCGAAAGAGATACTCTTGTATTTAGACCTGAATAGAATGACATATGACATGTAGGATAGAAATATACTTATGTGTTATATGTGATCGTGTGTGGGTACTTATTTGTAATGAGTTTGTATTAATCATCCAACATAGAAATATAGTTGGGTGTTTAATGTGAACATACTTGTGATGGACTCGAAAGAGACTCACAAATACTATAGTATTACCTGATTAAACTCATGATAAGAATGAACCAATTAATTGTAGAATATAAGTTGAATGGATTGGTTGGGTGAAATTATAGTTCTAGATCATTATCTCCTTGGTTGTGTGTGTAGTTAATTATTTGTATTTGTTATTTACTTAATTTAGTGTAGTTTATTAAATTCATCTTTTGATAGTTTGGATAAGAGTAGTTGAGATCAATTTTGGTAATTAACATAGCTTAGATAATCTTTATGGGAACGATACTCTACTTATTATTATATTACTTATGGACAGTGTATACTTGAACATATCTCTAGTATGTATTTTATGCACTGAAAAATTACCATCAAGTTTTTGGTGCTGTTGTCAGGAATTATTCCAAGTTGTGTTGATATTAATACTAGTCAAGACTTTCTTATTTCAAACAATTTTTCTTTTCTTATTTTTCTATTTGATTTTTATTTTTGTTTTCCTTTATTTTTCAGGAAATAACCTATAGGAATTATGAGCAGTGTAATGCTAATGGGATGAACACATTTCAAAGTCCACTCAAGAGATGCAATAATTGGAGTGGTAGTGAATGAAATGATAGTTGTTAGGGAAATCAAACATCAGACCATTATATGTCTGATTTCAATGAGCAATAATACTATAAACCTGATAGGAACTTATACAAACTAGAGTGGAGTGGTCAAACAAGTTTCACATGCAGTGAAGGGCATGAACAACCCTAATATATGTGGCCATAATATCCACCTGATTTTCAAGACCAATTTCTACAACCTTATAATCTTTTAGATTTTCAAAGTTGTTATCAGCAATTCAACATTCCTTTGCAAGAAGAGAAATCATCTACAATGGAAAGGATGAACATTTTACTTTAGGAACAGTAGGCTATGTTGCAAGAACAACATGCTTCAATATAACGCCTGTAGGCTATACAAGTTCAGATAGATCAGTTCTTCTGCACATGTCATAGTAGCCAACGAGAAACACATCTTGAGAAGGAAGAAGAGGAGCTTATGTAGCTCATGGAATGAAATGATATGTCTATGGAGAGGATGGACAATTTATTGCAAGAACAAGAGATTGTGATTCAAAACTTACAAGTTCAAGTGGATTGGTTGATTAGTGTATTTAATAGTAGTTAGCATGAAGTACTCTTTAATGAGTTAGAAACAATCCTGAATAGGAGGAGGAAGAATAGTGTCTGAAGACCCTCTAAAGCAGTGGTGAAGAGTTAAACATGAGCAACTTGAGTAATGAAAAGTTTATTTTAGCAATTAAATCTCTAATTTGATAATGAAAGGGTCGAAAATGAAGAGGAAGATGATATTGAGAAGACCCTAAGTAAAAAAGACGAACTCAAAAAGATATCTCAAGTTAAAATTACACCATATGTCTTACCGCAATACATATCCAAGAGATTAGGTTTAGGGGTGGTGTTCGAGCCTATCATTGTTACTTGACAATTGGTGGACAAGACTCTCAACCGATTAAGGGAATTCATTGAGGATGAGTTTGATGAGGAATATCGCAAAATTACAAATAGGGTTCATGTTGAAGAGCTAGCTTTAGAAGAATTCAAGCCCTGTGATTTGCCATAAACAAAGGAGGAGTGTATAGAGGTTAACATGGAGAACAACAAGGTAGAAGTTCAATGGATAGAAGAATTATCACCATATCCCTATGAGCTCTTTAAAGAAAAGCGAGACATTCGATTTCATCCATATGAGAGAGGAAAACGATTCAAGAAGAGATTTAGAGGGTGAAATGGGTAGGAGCTTTTGGAAGTTCATCCCACATCATGCTAATAAGGGCATATCTACATTGCTCGGGACAAAATCTCGTAGAGCAAATTCAAGCACATATGGGAAAGGTCGTTCGTCTGTAGAAAGACTTATCTACAGAAACTAGGTTGAGAGAGTCATGAAAGAAGTCAAGCTGAAGACTTTAAATTTAACGCTGCTTGGGAGGCAACCCAAGAGTTTTAAATTTCTTTTTGTTTAGTATATTTTTATTTTATTTGCTTTGAGTCTTTTAAATTTTAAATTTTTGTGTTTATTGTTGTTTTGTAGGGGTACTTTGAAGAAAAGAGAGCCAAGCGATATCAAAAACATCACTTCACCAAGCCTAAGCTTGCGAGGGGAGTTTTCTAACCTCACTCTTACCATGCTTTAAATTGATCATGTCTTGAGACTTAGGTTTAGACCTACTTTATTTTATTTTAGAGTGTTAGATTATGAATTTTTAGGTTAGTTTAGTTTTCTATACAAATTGTGGGATAGATGGAGCTAAGAATTGGATGTTTGATTAATGATGATAAGCATGCAAATTTCAGTGAGTTGATTTTGTTTGAATGCTTAAAGATTTATGTTTTCTCACATATGCACATTCATGACATTATAGTGAATATGATGCATGTCTGAGTAGTCTAAGATCTGTAGTGGAGATTTCCCAAGTGACTGATTTGAGTCATCAACGTTTATTTCTAAGGAAAATTTTTGTTTATACTTTTAAACACTCTTCTCATGCTCTTAAATTGAATAGATTAACCTCTATAAGTTTTGTGTTGGAAGGAAATAATGTGTCTAGCATCTAATAAACGTTTGCTTTTAGTGAAATGTTTGACGATTTCTAAGAAGTGATACTAGACTCCTTCTAGCCATTAGAGCTTGATCACAATAACTATAGTTTTTGGAGACTTCAAGTCCTTCCAGCCATTAGAGCTTTTGATTTAGAAGGTTTTGTCCTAAACCCTAGAAAATGTCCTCTAAAATATAAGAATAGTAGCACAAACAATGGCAACAAAGTAGAATATGTTTTGAATGAAGATTTCTTGTTGTGGAAGAAGATAGACAAGTTGCTCATTTGTTGGTTACTTTTGACTTTAAGTGCGGTAATTTTTGGGCAGATTACACATTGTACAACTTCATTTGAGGTATGACATACTTTAGAGAAGTTGTTTGCGCAAAAGTCTAAGGCTAGGATTCTGCAAATGGAGACGGAATTGAATTTAACAAAGAAGGGTTTGATGAATGTGAGTGATTATGTTATGAAATAAAGAGTCTTGGTGAAAATCTAGTGGTAGCAGGACAGCCATTGTCAGAAGAAGAATTGATTTACCATGTATTAAGTGATCTAGGACCGGAATTTGATCCTGTAATTGTCAATATCACATCTAGACAGGGAACTGTGACATTACAAGAGGTGCAGTTCCAGTTGTTGAGTTACGAAAGTAAATTAGCTCAGTATAATGCATTAACTGCTATAGACCTGTCACATGCCTCTGCCTAGATTGCTTACAACAATAATTTCAGAGGATCTATGACTAGAGGACGTTTTAGAGGAAGGGGTGGAGGTAGAAGTGGAGGTAGGCAAGGACCAAGAGTGATATGTCAATTGCGTGGTAGGAAGGGCCATGTTGTCTCTTCATGTTTTAAAAGTTCGATCAGTCATTTCAAGGTTGGAACATTAACAATGTTCAAGGTCAGAATTGTGGACAGATTATGAAGCAAGCTCAAGGTTTTAGTTTTGGTGTGCAGAATCAGTTTGGGACACCTAACCATTTTTAGGCTAATAACCATTAGTTCAGTTTGGATCTTTTGATGCAAATCAGCAGGGTTTTGGTGCTCAAGCCTATAATTCAATTGCTTATATTGCATCTCCAAGTTCAGTTGCTGACAAATCCTGGTATATGGATAGTGGGGCCACCAATCATATAACATCAGATGCTCAGTAGCTCTCTCACGCACAAGGTGGACTACAAAGGAACTGACGACGTGATTGTAGGTAATGGCTCTAAACTGAAAATCTCTCATATAGGTTCAGCTGCATTTCACTCTCAACACCACTCAAAACTACCTTTTAAACAACATCTTACATGTACCTAGTATAACTAAGAACCTACTTAGCATATCTCAATTCACAAAAGAAAATGATGTCATTGTAGAGTTTGATCTTGTGCTATTAAGGACAAGAATACGAGGACAGTTCTGTTGCAAGGGAAGTTAGTAAACAGGCTGTACCGATTGGATTCTACAGCTGCTGAGCCTAAGCTGTCTTCTTCAAAGCTCTCCGCTTTTCTTTCTTCAAAATACTCTTTTGAACCTGATTGCTGTAAGATAAATAAAGCATATACTTTAGGTGCCAGTGACGATTTGCATGCTTGTACAAATTTCAGCATGTTTGATACTGTTAAGAATATTGTAATGTTTCTAGCTATCAAAAATCTATGTTACATTCTGTTGAAAACTCCATTGAACAAATGAGATCTTTTCATGCTTTTTCTGTAAAACAAACTTCTGATATGTTTCTATGGCACATTAAATTAGGCCATCCATCCTTTCCTATCTTGAAACAAATATTGATGTCTTTGAATAAACCTTGCATAGCTCCAATATCTTTAGACTTTTGTGATGCTTTATGCTTGGTAAATCTCATAAATTGCCATATCTTAGACCTAACACAATCTTTAAAGCCCCTATAGAACTAATTTTTACAGATTTGTGGGGTCCTTCTCCACATCTTTCTAGCCAAGTTTATGCGTTCTACGTGCATTTTATTGATGCTTTCACTAGGTATACCTGGATTTATCCACTCTCCTTCAGAGGCCAAGTAAAATATGTGTTTCTTCTTTTTCAAAAACAAGTGGAATTAGCTTTTGATAGAAGGATAAAAAGTGTGCAAAGTGACTGGGGAAGAGAGTTTAGATCATTAGCTCCTCTTTCAAACAACAAGGAATACATTTTAGACACCCTTGTCCTCACACACGTCAACAAAATGGCATTCCCGAAAGAAAGCATAGGCACATAGTGGAAGTAGGCCTAACTCTTGTTGCACAAGCCAAAATGCCCCTTTCTTTTTGGCTTCCCACGTCTATTCTTGACTACATTTCACCTTACCAAAAACTTTATAAACACAAACCAGATTACAATGTTCTGAAAGTGTTTGGCTGATCAAGTTTTCCATTCCTAAGACCTTATAACAGACACAAACTTGAATTTCATACATCTAAGTGCTTGTTTCTGGGGTATAGCGATAGCCACAAAGGCAATAAGTGTCTACACCCTAATGGAAAAATCTATGTCTCTCGTGATGTGCTTATCAATGAACATGATTTTCCTTTTCAATCATTGTTTTTGAATTCAGAAAAATCAAGTTCACATGAGTCAGTCTATAGTTTGCCCATACCAGCTCTGTCTAAAGCTTCTTCTATGTCAAAAATGTCACATAAGCCTGATATTTGTCATGCAACAGATAAGTCCTCTATAAACTCTCAATGTACTGATTCATCTTCACAGTTAAATACACCATCATAATCTACACAGACTACTACTTCTTCACCTGCCAGTATACCCTTTTATATTGACCTTTCTCATCCAAAACCACACACCAAAACCTTAAACACTCATCCTATGATAACACGGTCAAAAGGACCGGTAGCTGTTCATACTGTTTTTCAGATTAGTGCCAATGTACCTAAGGAACCTTCTTCAGTTCTTGTCCCACTCCAATGTGTACAGGTACTACGCTGGTTAAGAATGAGAGAGAAGTCTTTGATGATCGAACATTGTTTAGGAGTATAGTTGGAGGTTTACAGTACTTAAGTTTAACAAGACCAGATCTCTCTTTTGCTGTTAACAGATTGAGTCAGTTTCTTGCTTCACCTACAACCTCTCATTGGCAAGCTTGCAAGAGAGTGTTGATGTACATTAACGGAACCCTAAGCTGCGGTTTACATTTTAAGAAGTCCAGAAACCAAGCTTTGACAGTTGAAGGTTTTTCCCATGCCAATTTAGCGAGTAATTTAGATGACAGAAAGTCTACCAGTGGGTGGTGTGTGTTCCTTGGCCCAAATCTAATCTCATGGAGTTCAAGGAAACAAAGTGTAGTTGCTAGTTCGATTTGTGAGGCAAAATATTGAGCACTTGCCCAAGCAGCAACAGAGCTGGTCTGGTTGAGAGCTATATTGTCTGAAATTGGTTTAAATCTAGTTCATCCGATCCAAGTACAGGATCTTTAGCAAAGAATCCTGTTTTTAACTTGATTTACATTTCATGAGGGACAAGGTAGAAGCAAGGGAATTAGATGTCAGGTATATACCTACTGCAGATCAGGTAGCAGACATTTTCTCCAAGTCATTGGGTATCACCAGGTCAAGCTACTAAGGAGCAAACTGGTCTTGGAAACACCCATTAAAAATCCAAATCTAGTTTGAGGGCGGATGTTAGTGACCATGTTCAGACTCCGCTTCTAGCTGAAGAAGTTCTTCACTTAACAACCTGCGAGGTCATCTACTTATCAGCCAATCACAAAGCTCCAAATGGTGAGTTTGTTAAAGTTAGTTAGAAAAGTAATTGTTGTGAGTTAGTAAGGGCAATATAGTAAATAGCTGTAATATATAAAGCTGTTTATTGCTTCAGTTTGTATTCATTCACAAATACAGAGAAATGGAAATGTGTTTCTTCAATGCAAATTCTCTCTTGATTCTTGTTATCTTCTTTGTTTCTTGTTGATTAATTTTCTTGTTTTCAAGACTAGCTTGAACTTTCACACATTAGCTTATGGTGTACGTATAGTGTACAGTGGTGCTCCTGCGTCGTTGTGTACAATCATGTCCTCACAGTTAACGCTACTAACTGCTACAGAAAAC
This sequence comes from Litchi chinensis, assembly GCA_019925255.1. Lineage (NCBI taxonomy): Eukaryota > Viridiplantae > Streptophyta > Magnoliopsida > Sapindales > Sapindaceae > Litchi > Litchi chinensis. Next base: position 23,180,251 of record CM034466.1, read on the forward strand.
AGAAATCGAAAGAGGCCCACGAAAGATTAAGGCAAAACCGACCGACATTTCTCCACCTTTCTTCCATTCCGCACGAGACAAATTTTGTTACATGGAATAAAATTACAACGAAAGATGTACGGATGAATTCTGACGCTCACATATTTCTCTTCAATAAATGAGTATTTTGTGTTGTTATTAATATTACTGGCCACATTGGCATGTCGAAGTCTAATTACAATAGGGTGGCTCTATTGTCCCACAGCAAAGTTCTCTATACATCCATATTTTAATAGTTTTTTTCCTATCAAAATTATACTCTTAAAAGGAATTTATATTTAAGGACAATTTAATTTTATAGATATATCTACAATTGTTTTCCTTCCCCAATCTCATATGTCAATAATTATATCACTCAAAACCTCCGTAAGATTTCCTTGTTTCTTCCCTTGCTGTAATCTGGTGGTATATATATGATCTTTTATAAGCCTAACACTGGTAGCTAGTAAAAAGGAAGAAGCTTTTAAGTACAATAAACTCTAATCATATAATTAGGAAAGTGAAATAATGCTTGAAAAGAGAAAAAGAATAGATACGTACATGGCTTTTTCATTGGGGACAGATGAAGAGATTATATATGGAATTAATCTAGATTATTGGAAATAAAATGATAAGCAGTTATGGTGGATTTTTTATTATATATAGAGAGTATAAGGTTTTGAAAAGAAGAATCTATAAAAGAGTGTTTAGTTAGAGTTGTTTTGGAATTAAATTTTTGCCTTCCAAATTTAAATGATGGGTGTAATAAAAAAAATGGGTGCACCGAGAACCTTTTGGGGTGATATATAAATTATAATAGAGCCACCCATCACAATAATGACCAAATCTTGCGAAGAAACATTATTTAAGATTGGAGAATTTAAGATTGCATGATATCCTCCAAATAGCATGCATGACATGAATCTCTCCTTGAGGTGTACTGGTGGCATTAAAATTGAGTTATATAAATGATATGTATTAGAGTATTTCTAATAATTCTATGTATTGTAAAAAAAAAAAATAGAGTATCATAAAGGATAAATTGATAGTATATTAAAATAAACCTCTCCAATACAATATTTCTTTATCATTGTCAAATTGAGATGGTAAAAAGAAAATAGAGACTGTCAACCTCACTATCTATTTCCAGAGTTTCCTAGACAACTATATCAGCAATTAAATCTTCTTCATGCAGTGACTAAAATAGAAAATACAACACCCATCTCTCTCCTGTTTTACTGTTTGTGGTGGTAGACTTGAGATGACGATGGTGGTGACGATTGAGTCATGGCCGTGTGAGTCACGATTGTTGGTTTTCGAATTGGATTCGGATTTTCGATTTCTATTTGGATTCAATGGTGGTGCTTTTCAACTTGACCAGCGGTGCATTTGGATTCGAAGGTGGGTTCCAAGCGGCTGGCACCAGTGTTGATAAAGTCCTCCACCACCAACTCCACTGATGATGATGTAGTGGCTCACTAACTTAACTCGCTGAACCCAACCATTTTCAAACCTCGTGTAGACGAATCCAGACTCAGAGTCATAAACAACCTATTTCGGCCCTTTCAGGATCCCTATCCCTACCAGCTCCGATTCTTATAGCATGTGATCATTGATTGCAACACCGTCACTTGCATCGATGCCAACTTATGAAACGACAAATGAGCCGGCTGGAAGGAGTCGTGTTGATATACTATGATAGCCACCATCATTGGAGCTAGTAAAACAAACGTGAAAAGCCGTGAAAACGATGAAGAAGAAGAAAAAGATGGTGTCTTCATTTGCGACGAAGAAGCTAAGTAAGGCTGAGTTTGCACAAGTCTTACTTGAACACAAAGAGAAATGTAGTAGCAACTTTTTGAAAATATTTTACAGTTTTTTAAAAATGTTTTTTAGTAGTTTTGATGATGGAGACTTCCATCCAAGGAATATTTTATGGTCATTTTCTTTAATTATGTATTGTTGTTTGATTGTGTATCATTCAAGGAATAGAGCACCGTTGAATAGCACAATTTGACAAAAACAATAGCTGGATGGCTATTCACAAAAATTGGAAATGTACTTTTCTTGTTAAATTAGCCTTCCTTGTAGACATTGGAGCAAAAGTAGATATTTTTCTGATCAATAATAGTGGGCAGATATTGTTTCAAAAAAAAAAAAAAAGTGGGCAGACATCTAATTTTATGTCAATAATATATTCATGTGTGGCCATTCAAGTAAGCAGAATTTTGTACTCATATCTCTCAATACAAAAAGACAAATTGATGTCACTAATTTGCAGGAATCTTGTGTCTGAATTGTTCCTTCATGTACTTTTGCATTAAGAGCAGAAGAAAAAAGATCGCAGGCTTTGCTGAAAATGACAAACAAAAAAAATGACAAAACCAGAAGAGGATCAAATTTTCCAATATGTTAAGTGTATTTGAACATTAAATTCAACCATTTTCGGTAGCCCTAACCAACCACATGCAAAATCTTGCATCTTAACATGGTGAGTAAAGCTTGTTTTACCCATGAACAATAAAGATCAATGAGTTGCTTAATTTGAAAGTTTCATCTACTTGGAATTGGGTCCATCAGGCCTATAGATCAGCCTAAATTTTAAAGAATCTTTAAATAGTTATGTCCTTTTGGCTATTAATTTTAGGACTAATTGTGGTTAAGGTTAATTATCAATCATGGTTTTGGTTTCATGGATATAATTATGTTTGTAGCTGTTTTTCTGTTCTTTTAATTTGTGTGCCATTTTGATAAATCAGTGCGTGGTTCTAATATGTTCTAATTGTCGTAATGTGTCCTGAACATTTGTTCTTCTGTTAATAATAAAATTATTTTTTTTTAGGAACTACATATCAAACGTTCATAAAGCTTACATGTGATGCAGCCAAATCTTTGTACTTTATATATAGGATTACGTTGTTAGAAGGAATACATAGAGGGGAAAAAATCTGAATTTTTTGCCTCGAAATTTCTAGTACTACTGCTACATTATTCGTAATGAAAATTGAGATAAAAATTCAGAATAAACCATTGTTTTTAATCAAACTACTAACATTTAGTACGTAGCTATTTAAGAGAACTCTTATTTCAGATTTTCAGTTCTTAAGTACGTTAAACACATTAAATTGTCATAATTCATAGAATCTATCTAATATAATCCAATATGTAAATTGTTTGTTGATAAGAGTTTTGAAGATAGTACATTTCACTAAATTAATTTAAAATTTTGAATTAAATTTGTGATTTTCACATTTATCCTTCAGTTTCTTGCACTCCATCTAAGGATCCAAAAAGTAAATGAATTATAATAATTAGATGACAATTTGAAATTGTAAGAAAATTAATGGATGAATATTGAAATCTCAAATTTAAAAATTTAATGTAGTCCGAACTTGATTGTTTTTTCTGTTATTGTTAGGTGCGTTTCAAACTCGTGTAAAAAGAAAAAAGAAAAAATTTGTAGCTGTGCAAATTGAAATGGAGTCTCTTAAAAGTGCCGATAAAAACATGTGTGTTTTTTTAATTAAGACAGAAAAAAATAAAATAAATATTTTTAACACCTTTTTTTTTTTAAAGAAGCACCAAGATGCAACCATAATCTTTTGTGATTTTTGTTTGAAAATGCTAAAAAAAAAATTTTTGTTTTTTAGTGTTGTTGAAAAAGTCACGCTTTTTTTTTTCTTTTAGTATTACTTTCTGAAAATTTTTCAATTGAAATCTGATTCAATTGTAAGTGATTTAAGTATATAATCTTCAAGCCAAAATAAGATTTATAATTAAATATGATCTTTAGTTTTTCTTTAATTGAAAAAAAATATATATATTTTTAATATTATTGGGACTGGCTCATGAGACTACTGTGATTAACTCTGATGGGACATTAGTGGTGTGACTAAAAGACCTACTCTCATACAAGAGAGATTGACCCATACAGAGGTGGAAGAGAGACCTACATGACGGTAGGGGGCTGTCCACACAAACTGGTGGGAGGAATTTTACTCATTAGAAAGTTAGTTGTATAATTTTTAAATTAAGAGAAGTGGTGGAATCTAATGGATGGATGACTAACAAACAGGTTCTTTTTTATTTTTGGCTCTTTAATATTGATTTAAAACCATGCATGGATGAGTCACATCACATGTAAGCATAAAATAAGCATAGAGAAATCAAATCAACTAGCTATAAAATCTGAAAATCGGTGACCTAACGCTTGTGCTTGTTATTAGCTTATGTCAATGAAGAATCAATGAACTAACTCTTGTGCATGTTGTGTGCTTATATAAATGAAGCGACATCCATGAACTCATCAGGCTCTTGAAAGTGTGATAGATCATCAGGCTCTCCATCCAAAGAAGCCAATTAGATCTCATTGCGGTCTCCATCTGCTCCAGGAGTAATGGCAGTATTCTTGAGTACTCATCAGCTGGCTTTCATTTTTGGTCTCTTAGGCATGTTTTCTCAAACATTTATGCTTTGTTTCTATCGTTAGGAAATTTTTAGACGATTGAAATGAAGCTCATCACGAAGCTGAGTTTAGTTTTGATTTTTATATATCAAGTGGTATTGGCTGATCCTTTCTTAATTTCCTGTTGTCCTCAGGTAACATACTCTCGTTTTTGGTGATCTTGGCGCCACTGTAAGAGCCTTAATTTAAACTGAAATATTATTTTTATTATTATTTTTTTAAGCTACAGAATAAGAGGTGCAAAATGCTTTTGACTATTTGAATATACTCAAACATACCACATATACGTCATAGCATTTCTTTATGCAACAACTTTCTTTAATTTGTTTTGGCTATATATGCAGTCAATGACAACTGATTTTTCAATTATTTGTGTTGCTAACTTATTCATGTTCTTTCCATCTGTCTTTCAGGCCAACCTTTTATACGATTTACAGGAAGAAATCATCGGAAGGGTATCAATCGATACCGTATGTGGTTGCAATTAGCAGTGCAACGTTGTACCTCTACTACGGTCTCCTCAAGTCAGCATTTTTCATTATCAGCATCAACAGCATTGGATGTGCTATAGAAATTGCTTACCTCATTTTCTACTTGATATATGCTCCTCCCAAGGAGAAGGTTGATCACCTTCTTGACTATCAATCAATTTTTATGTAATTAAAAAATAAAATAAAATTCCATCATATGCTCTTTCAAAACAAGCAACTGCAAGTAATCTTTGTTCAAGCGACGCAGCGTGTCCTAAACTTGAATCAAGCTATCTTGCATCTTCAAAATGCTCTTCAAATATATATGTGTATTATCTATTTAAATAAAACGTTACAAAATAAATATAATTGTCTGGTAATACTTGAAATTAAGCATTAAACCATGCTAAATTCAACTTCGAAATGCACTCTAAAATCATGGAATTCTACGTCGTATTAATTAGGGTTCACAATCATATGAGTTCCATCCATCCTCTAGGGTTTTGACATAAAACAAAAATTTACATTTGCAGAAATTCACAGTGAAGCTTATACTGTTGCTCAACGTGGGAGCAATCGGTTTAGTGTTGTTCATCACCAAATATGTAATAAAGGGACCCAAAAAATTAACCGCCGTTGGCTGGACCTGTCTTGCCTACAACGTTGCCCGCTTCGCTGCTCCATTGAGCATCGTGGTAAGTACTATTCATTCCTATAGACATATAACAAATGAGTAATATTAATTCTTCAATTTCCAGCTGAATCTTCTCAAATATATGAAGTATTATAAATTAATGTGATTGTGCAGAGGCGAGTGATTAAGACTAAAAGTGTGGAATTTATGCCATTTTCTCTGTCGTTCTTCCTCACTCTCAGTGCCATCACTTGGTTCTTGTACGGACTTTTTATCAAGGATTTATTCATTGCAGTAAGTGACAATATTCTAATATAAGTTTGACACAATATTATTATTGGCCTTAGCTTTATTTTGTCACAGTCACAGATTTATCAGATATATCTTTTAGATTCTATCAAATTTTGAAATATCTTCTTTAATTTAGGGTTTTCAACCATCCAGATTTACTTATATTTGATAAATGGTTCAAGGAACTTGAATGATAATCTTCGTATAATTAAATTTTGATAGCGCATTATCTTAGCTTAAAAAAATTTTATATGGTTTTTGGATGGACAGACACCAAATGTGTTGGGATTTGCCTTTGGAATTGCTCAGATGATCTTATACTTCATATTCAAGGGTAAGAAAGGCAATGAAACAAACACAAAACAGCAAGGGCAACAATGCAAAGAAGATCAGCTCAGTCGAATAAAATGATGATATCATGGATATGAAGGTGATTGCTGATAAGAAGCCCACTGAATCAAATGAGAACAATGTTTGATCAACGTTCATGGAGGGATTTTAGAATTCAGAAATAATTACTGTATTTAGTTGTCATTTGTGTATAATTATTATAAATGTGCCAGTACTCTTTGGCGGCAGGAACAACATGAAATAAATTTATTAGCTTCGTAATTTGATTATAAGTACATAGCTTAAATTCTTATCTAAAATTTCCATGCACGCACACACGCCCCAACAAATATCAGAATTCAGAGTATGATGATGAGATAAACTATAACACTTCAAGACATGCACATATAGCACGATGCTTTCATGTAAAAGTGGAATATTATGTTATCATTACCTTGTAGCCTTTGTCGATGATAGTAAACCTAACATCTTGAAATTGATATAAATTTTGTTGGCAATTTGTTGTAGGTTCTTTGTTTGTTTGTTTGTTTGTTTTTTTTTTTTTTCCCTCATAGTTTTAAAGGTACAATCACGATGGTGTACATGTGAGTTGTGACATGTATACCATTAGATCAATTTTATTTTTAAAATATATTTAATACAAAAAATTAAATTCATAAAAAATCTAAGAGCATTTTATTTCAAAACTATATTTTTATTTTTCCACATTACTTTCTAAGGACATTCTCATTTCGACAATTTAAAATTTATTAAAATTCTAATGACATTCGATTTTATTTTTAAACGACCGCTTTTTCTAATTTTCAAAAAAAAAAATCCGTAGTACGCTCTAATGCAACTAGGATCTGCATGTACGTCTCCATTTTAGTTTTTCTTATTTAGCTTCTACGAATTAAGTGATTACTCATAGATTCTTGCTCTTTGGGTCGAATATTGAGATAATAAAAACTTATTTTTGAAAATATAAAGAGACGTAAGAATCATAGTGATAAGAACCTTTGAAGATTAGTTTCAACAAAGTTAAAGTTGCAGATAATTTAGTTTCTTAGGATTAAATTAATTTAGGATTATTTTATTATAATTATCTTTATTATATGCGATAAATATCTTTATTTATTTTTTAGGATAAAATAGGATTAGTCTTATGTTAGATAATATTTGATAATTATGATTAGAATTTCAATTAGATAGTTATTACAAAAATTAGGACATTATGGCTGCAAATAGCCAAGTGATTTTCATAATTCATCATGCAGTTGTAGTTGAGAATTATTAATAAAAAATCTCAAGTTTTGGAGCAAATTAACTGTATTTATTTTCTATTATTTTGGGCAAGTGTGCTTGAGGTCGTCTGGGTTAGAATTTAGGTCGCAACGGTGATTTGTTTATAAATTATTTTGGCTTTTCTCTAGAATTCACTCTAGGATTAGCTTGGGTTAAATTGGGTAATTCTGTTATTCAATTTTGGATTTAAATTTATTGTTGGATCTAGATTCAGGTCCTCAACAATTTGTTGCTTTCATTAAGAGTACTTGTATACTGGAAATAAGTGTGATGATGTGGAAGTGCATATTTAGGAAAGGTTCTAGTTAAGAAAGACTTGGTATTTAACTATGTCTATTATAACTGACCTCTCTTTCCTTGGAACTTACTTGGTGTACTATTTACAAACTAGTGCACTATTCTTGTATCAAATAGTTGTGTGATAGAACTAGGTTCGATGTCCAATTCGGCGAGGAATGCGCCACAAACCAATCAGTTAAGATTAGAGACATTAGAAGAAGGACACTCGAAATTGTCAAAGTTGGTGAATGATTTGTCTAATGATTTATCTACTTTAATGGTGCAATTATTAGATATTATTGAAGAAATTGGAAGAGCCACAATTAAGAAGGAATTAAAGGAGAACAGTCACTAAGGATGAACTCAACAAAAGGAACCTTGAATTCAACAAGAGGAACTTCAAATTCAAGAAGAGGGATTATGAACTCATGCTAAGGCATTGCGATCACGTCTTTCACCGCATTGAGAAGATTCCATAGCTGGAGAGCATGAAGAGATCGACTCAAATTTCAACAGAGTAAGGGGTAACCGTTTAGGGGATCGTAGTGAACACAATATTAGAGGCGTTGATAGATGGACGGATAAAAGGGAACAACCTAAGGCTATTTGGCGGCATAAAGAATAAGAGATTGATATGTTCAAGACTGAGGATTCAGGTGATGAATTATAAGGAATCAGTAGGAGGTTTCGTGGCTGTATACCTAAGGTCAAAAGGCATAAAAATTGTTGGGGTGATGAATTCAAATTTAAGGATGCAAGAAGAAGAGTTAGGCATCATCATCATCAAGGACCAAGGAAGCCAAAGTTTGACTTTCCTCACTTTGACAGAGGAGATCCGCACGGGTGGTTGGATAAAGTGCAATAATATTTCAAGGTCTATGATTGCAAGGGAAGATTAAGTTTCCATGGTTTGCATGTACCTTGATGGTAAGGCTAATAGCTGGTGGTGTTGGATTAAAGCTCAATGTGATAATGATGGTAGGCACTTGAGATGGATGGCGTTTGAAAGGTAATTTCCAAATCAATGGAGGCCATCTCCAATTGTCAATCATCATGAATAGTTGGCTAAACTCAAGTAGAAGGGTAAGGTACAGAACCATATTGAAGAGTTTTATCGATTGCAAACTATGATTCGAGATTGGTCTGAGGAGATGTTACTTGGCATGTCCATTGAAGTTTTGAAACTATGGCTATCAAGGAAACTTAAGTTGAAGCAACCGCAAAAGCTACTTGATGCTAAGCGAATTACCAAGATTTTGGATGAAAGTTACAATGGGAAAAGGTCAATTAAGGAGAATAAGAAAAGCAAAATCTCTAAGGATTCACAAGATGAAAATCCTTGGAAAGAAAAAGAAGTGACAAAGAGGAAAACGAAGGGAAAAAGGAAAGAAGTCTTAAAACTTTCAAGAGAAGAGCTACAAGAAAGGATTAAAAAATAATTGTGTTTCAAATATGGAGAAAAATGGGGCACGGGTCATCGTTGTAATTTTAGTCAAGTGTTGGTATTAGCCTAGCCTAGTAATGTTGAGGATGGAGATAACAACAGTGAAAAGGAGTCTAGAGTTTAGGGAGAGCTTAAAGTGGCTAATGTCATTGAAAGTGAAGGAGAAGTATAGTTGTTGTTTAATGTTATATCAGGAGCTTCAACAACAATGATTATGAGCCTCATGGCATGGATTGGTGCATTTGAAGTGTCTTTATTTGTAAACTCTGGATCTTTACATAACTTTATTAATGCCAACGTTGTTACAAAGGCAGGGTTAAAAGGAGTTGCTGTAAAGCCAATTCTTATTAAGGTGTGAATAGGTGGTGCGAGAGGTAAGGATGAATGTGCAAGGCATGCGAATTGTGGCCAATTTGCATGTTCTACTGATAGTAGAGGTTGATGTGGTGCTTGGTAATGCATGGCTGAAGAGGATTAGGAAAGTATCCACGAATTTTGAGAACATGTGAATGGAGTTCAAGTTAGGAGGGGAAAAGAGGACTTGGACTGCTTTGTCACCCAAGGAGATTAAGCACGGCGACAAGTTGGTGATAGAAAGTTCATGTAAAGAGGATGCCCAATGTTATGCCATAATGAATATTCTAAAGTTTGGGGACGATGATGATGAGATGAAAAAGAAGGTTCTAGATCCTACCCTTGAGGACAAGAGTAATTTTGAAAAACGGGGGAATTATGAGAACCTTTGAAGATCAATTTCAACAATGTTTGAGTTACAGATAATTTATTTTTTGAGGATTAAATTAATTTAGGATTATTTTATTATAATTATCTTTATTGCATGTGATAAATATCTTTATTTATTTTTTAGGATAAAATAGGACTAGTTTTATCTTAGATAATATTTGATAAATATGATTAGAATTATCAATTAGATAATTATTAAAAAAAATTAGAAAATTATGGCTATAAATAGGCAAGTGATTTTTACGATTCATTATTCAGTTATAGTTGAGAATTATTAATAAAAGCTCTTAAGGTTTAGAGAATATTGGTTGTATCTATTTTTGGCTGTTTTGGGCAGATGTGCTTAGGGTCGCTTGGGCTAGAATTCATGCCACGATGGTGATTTGTTTCTTGATTATTTTGGCTTTTTCCTAGAATTCACTATGGGATTAGTTTGAGCTAAGTTGGATAATTCTGTTATTCAATTCTAAATTTAGACTTGTCGGTGGATCTAGATTTAAGTCCTCAACACATAGGTTTGGGGTTTATAAAATGTAGAATTAACTATAAAGAAAGTTTGACATTATGAGTATTCTAATATGTGTACATGTAGTCCTTGTAATGTTTTCCCTTTATAGTAATTCTAGTACAAGCTAAACTTGTCACTAACAAATTTAAAATAAGATATAGTGTGAATGAACATATAGTGGATTGTCAATAGCATTACACTTTTTGTAAACTATTCGGTTAAATTTGTTGAATATTAATAAGCATAAGTTATTACACTTGTACACATTCCAGCTTCGCTTAGGCGGTTGCCCCAGTCCTAGTGGTGAAATTTTAAGTCCAATCGTACACATTTTACGAGCATATATATACGTAAGTAGTTTTTTTTTTTTTTTTGGTGAGTAATTTTTTTTCATGATGAGAGTAAATACTTGATGTTAGAGAGTAGTAATTAATTAATCTCAATAGATTGCAATAAGCTTCTAAACTGTTCAGTGTTAGCTTTAAGAAAAAGGACAAATTGCATAAAACTCCATTGAGACTTGATGAAATTGTACTCATATGACATGTTTGAGCATAATTACACCAAAGCTACATGATCTTCCAAAAATCCCACACAAATGCCCCTTGTCATTAGTGAATCATTAATCAACTACCATTAGATCAACATTATTAAGGGTAAAACGGTTCATCCATAAGTTATAAATATTTTAATAATAAATTTATATATTTTAAAATATATTATTTATTTAAAAACAAAAATTAAATTAAAATTTTGAAAAAACAAAATCAATTCATGATCATTATTAGATCAACCCATCTTCAACCAAACCATCTTCATCACCATCTATTCACTATCTCTTTTTTTTTTTTTTTTTATTGAATTCCAAAAACAAATCTCACAAATCACTAGACCAATACCTAAAAAAAAAAATATATACTGCATAAATTAATATTAAAAAGTTTTTCTAAAAAAACTGGGATGAAGACCCCATCCTAGATATAGAAACCATGGTAGACCATCTAGGTAGAGGCCCAAGTGGGCTCTAGCTTGGATCTCTATCCTGGTGGAGGGTAGCAGGCAGTAGGCAAATGAGTCATGAAGACCTAAGTGGGCACAACGGCAGTTTTAGCAAAGAGGCTTGCTACTACGCCATGGTGGTTGTAGGTGTCAGACAATGCTGGTAATGGAGGTGGAGAGGGTTTGGATCAGTTAGTATTTCAGATGAGGACTATGAAATTGGAGGTTGTTGGTGGGTAAGATCTACTTTTTAGATTTTCTTTTCTTTTTTTTTTTTTAATGAATTTGAATCAAATGTGAAGTGTAGCTTTGGTAATATTTTTTCCAATTAAATTAAGAAATATATATTATATTAATTTTAAGATTATAATAATAAAAACTTTGACTTTAAGTTTGAACTTACAATTAAAGGGTATTTTGATCATTTTGTACCTTTGACAATTACTTTACAATGTCTCAATAATGGCCAAGGTTATTTGTGTTGGGTTTTTGGAAAATCTATAGCTCTGGTGCAATTATGGCCAAACATGGTATATGAGTATAATTTCAACAAACTTCAGGATAGGTCTGTGCAATTTGCCCTTTAGAAAATAAGTTATCAAATTTATCATTTTTCAAAATCAGTTTTAAGAATTATTTGATAATTGATAGCATATGATCCATCAATTAAGATTCCTTATTAGTCCTCTAACATTTTTTTTTTTTTTTTGAAGTAACCCCTCTAACATTTTTTTTTAACTAACCCCTCTAGCTTCCGAATTTAGGCAAGGAGGCCATACTTGTCCCTCCCCATGTGATCTATATCTTATTATGACTTATGTGGACATATAAATATAAGAATACAACAATTACAAAAGAATTTTAAAAAAATGAAATTAATTAATACCCAATATTTCACCCAAAAAAAAAAAAGTCATGATTTTCTATAGATACTCAAACTCAACAATATAATAAAGTCATTAGATGCGAACGTTTGTATTTCTTATTTTCTTTTTCAATTTGCATGTAAAATTTTAGGCTTTAACATCTAATATTGACAAGAAAATAAGTTATGTTAGTTTTAGTTTTTTGTTTTCAAACAAAAACATGCTTTTTAAAAAAAAAAAAACATTTAAACTCGTAACTCAAATAGTTAGTTCTCTTTACATCTGTGATCGAGGTTCAAGTTTCATCATATATATTTACTAGCATATGTGGAACATTTTCTCTCCTGATTGTAAGAGTATATTTCTCTCATATTATAGGAATGGATTTTTAAATCGTACATGGTGTTTAAATCATGACTAGTCCTGATAGACCTCTAATCATTAGTATAAATCCCGATAGACCTCCAATCATTAGTATAAATAGATTTGCAATTACATTGTAGTTATATAGAACCCAAAAAAAAAAAAAAAAGGCTCTTTAAGATGTTGACACTTATTTGTAAAAAGTTCTCTAAAGATAGAATTATATATTCTTAAGAAATATAAATATCATTAAGGAGTTGGCATTTTTTTCTTCAAAAATGAAAAAGAAATACCCATTTTTTATTTAAAGATAAAGAAATAATATCCATTTAAAGAAAATATGGATGCCATGCCTTGGAATTTTTAAATATACTCATACACAACACGGTAAGGATTGGTTGCATACAGAAGGGGAGAGAGAGGCTCCCTTATATGGGCCACAGCTCGCGCCCGCCCCCAACCACCCCTCCACCCACACCACACCGCACCACACCACACACACACCACACCACACCGCACCGCGCCATCCTTCCCCTTTCCCTTCCCCAACCAACAACCCCCCCCCCCCCCCCCCCCCTCTCAAAACAATTGAAAATTTTACAAGTGTCCACTCTTACTTGTTTTATGAGACCTATTTTATGTAGAATTCAATTCATATATGCTATAGCACATTTTCCATATTTCATTGCCAATTTTCTAATCATAATTTTATATTTATCTTTATACATATATATTTTTTAATTATATATTTTTTAGTTTTTATTTATGATGATTACAAACATCAATAACACTCTTGCAAAAACTTTATTTTACAATCTCAATATAGTATCAATAGTTTCTTAAATTTAATAAATCTTTTGCATAACTTTTTTCTTATAAAAAAGAGGTTATACATATTTATACATTATTTTTTATATTATTATAGTGTATATTTAAATTTAATTTTACTAACTTTTTTATTTATTTATTTATTTTTCTTTTTGCTTTTTATAAATCAAAATGTTAGTGGACCACATTCTGGAATTATTTTTTCTGATCATTCGATCGAACAGCATAAAAACTTAATTAAACCTTGGATATTTGATGAAATGCAAACATCAAGCAATAACAGAAGCTGTAAAGTTCTGGTAATGTGTTGGATGTTGAAGCATGTTGTTTGGATCGTGATTCGTGTATCAATCAAAATATGTCATCTAACTTTCATGGGCAATTGAGAAAAGTGATCCCAAAAACTTGTCTAGATTTGAATCCATTTTAAACTCAAATCTTCACTTGATATGGATGAATCCTGGAAGCTATCTTTAGTTATTTTGATCAATGGAGAGCATATGAACCCCAATTAAAATGACTAAATTGGTTCATTAAAAAAAAATTAAATCTAATCCAAACCCTATTGATCCGGTCTGTAGCCTACTCAGTGCTTTAATACCTCAACCATATTACCATAGAAATTGCTACCTGTTTTGGGGGTCCATCACCATCTAATTTTTCCGAGCCAAATCCACCGTCTACTTTATGATTAAAATAAATTTTATTATTTTTCTTTCTACACGAATTTAATTCGGCTATAAATCTCTATGACTTTCTTTTAACTGCGATGTCAAAAGTCCCAAGCAATAATAGAAGCTGTAAAGTTCTGGTAATCGGTTGCTCCCTCCCATTTTTAGGTGTAAATCTCCAGATTACATCTCAAAGTCATATCCCAACTGGTCTTGATAAGATTTAAACAACGTACTAGTACTAAAAATATTAAATATATAAAAATCTTACATAGGCAATTAAAAATATTGAGAATTAGACCAAACATCAGAGGAATTGAACATCCATAAATACTATAGTAAGGTATACCACAATTCATCATTTTCAAAGCAACGACAATCAATAATTATTAACCATAAAGCCATCTGACGCTTCTAGAGGCTCAATGGAGGCGCAAACAGTCAATTATTGTTCCCCGGTAATTTTAAAGTTACATAGTTGAGGAGTAATATGTTATAGAAGGGCTTAAAATAGTAAAATTATGGGAGATGACTAAATTTGAACTATAATAGAAATATTATGGGCTTTAATTTTGATATCTAACCATAATTTTTTATACAATTCACAAACTTGAATGATATATAATTGCATATTTTAGTTTGTTAATTGCATATCCGAAGTTTGTTTTTATTTTTTATTTTTAAAGAAACGCTGAAAAAGAAAAAAAAAAAACTCTAATCGAACACTTGATTTTCTTAAATGTTTTATTATGTTTGTATCTCTTTATTTTCATAATTTCCCTTACTTTCCCTGAAGTGGAGCATCATAATTGTTTTTCTTTTCATATATAAATGTAGGAAAGAGGGAGAAGATACGATTTAATTAATTCACAATATTGATGATATTGGTGTGAAGAAGTTAGACTAGATCACTTCAACTTTGTTGTGCATCATGATTATTATACTGAAAGTGTATTTGCTATTAGAGATGCAAGTTAAATAACTTTCCCAACCATTTTTTGAACATATATACCCACAGATAAAGGTACGCTTACTCCTATATGGAATAAGAATTTTTTTTTATGCACTTCTCAAAATATTTAAAAATAAAGTTCTTTTTTCAAATAGCAGTTCATAAAGGTTGAGTTTTGGGTTTGACAAATGACACCAAATCAACACTTTGAGGTCTAATAGCATTTATTATGTGTTGAGGATAAACTTATCCCTTTATTTATAAATTGGAAAAAAGAAATTTATAATCTCCTTGTCTGGACGATTCCAATCCAATTATATTGTTTGCTCTCTCAAAGACCTTTTGAAAGTGTCCAATATCATTCATAAAAATAGATTCCTAATGAAGAAAATTTTATTCCAAACAACTACAAACAAATCATAGACAACGCCAATTCATATAGTATTAAAGAACGTCCTCTTCAATGGTTTTCCCACCCTTCATTTCATTTGAATTCTTTTTAATACTTAAACTTCTCTTATAAAAATCCACAGCGTTTTACAATTTTAAAACCCAAATACTATCCACATCTTTTTCAAACTCAAATTTCGAAACCCCCTTGAAACTTTTCCCAAATCATTGCACCATGGTGGAAAGACATAGAGAAAGAGATTAAAGAAAAAGAAGCTTGATTGGTGAATTTGATTCATGAGTCGTAATTTTACAAACTTGATTTGTTAAACTAGATAACTAGAAAAACAAAGAAAGAAAAGCCAGAGAAAAGGCAAGAAAGAGAAGCTTTTGTCATCTTTCATTATGAACATAACGAGAAATTTACGATTTTTAGATGCTATTAAAACTTAAATTATTAATTAAAGGTTATAAAAAAAAAAAAAGAAGAAGAAGAAGAAGAAGAAGAAGAAATGGAAGAGTAGTGCCATTTCACTTTATTTTCACTTAAAATCAAGAATCTGAAGCTTGCATGTAATACTTTGCAACTTTTATGGTCTTTTTTTTTTTTAAATCAAACTTTTATGGTTTTTTTAAACCACCAAATCAATATATTTTTCCTACACAAGATTCCTCTATAAGAGTAACATTTTTGTTTTTCATAAAGATCCTTTTATATAATTTCTCATTGCTTCATCGTCGAAATTTATACATTCATTTCTTATAACCTCATCTATTCCAGTTTTAATAAAAATTCGTTTCATCTTAATTATTCATTTAATGATATCGTGTAAAACTTTCAAAGTCTTGAAAGTTTATCAAGCAAGACTGCGTAGCTAAAAGTTTACGTTAATATTTTACATGGACGATCAATATAGAATGGATCCTTTTTTTTTTCACTATTTATTAAATATAGAAAAGTTGGAAGAATCAGGAAAGGAGATGTTGACATGAATTAAAATTTTAATTAATGTATATATGATATGCTTACCATTAGATTTTAGTCATTGAACTAAAAATAAAACAATCTTGGTTATCTACTATTTTTTATACTAATATGTCACTAAATTATCCAAAGCTTAGCAAAAAGAAGGATGACAGAGAATTCTTGCTATAAATTTTAATTGCTATCATAATTGATTTTTTCAAAATGGTTTTGATTGGATAATTTCCAATATATAAATTTAGTCTAGTAGATATTCCACAAGGGTGTTAAACAGCCATTTATTCACTATGATGAATTAATGAGAAAAATTTGGGTGCATTTGATGTAGTGTCCATCTTTCATTCAAATTATACTATGCAACATACCGTATAACAATAAATATTTCAATTAGCTATCTATGATATGTGACATCATCTAATTGAAAGATGTAAGGTGTATAAGATCCACCCAAGGCTACTCTGAATTAAAAGCAACTGTAAAATTTGTCTATATTGGCTTATTAGATTTGTTTCTCTTCGTAGACAATTCTATTATGATTCACTGTTATTGACCATCTTTGATGCCTTAGAGCATCTCCAATGCAAATGTAGATTATCTTTTAAAAAAAATGGACATATCATCAATGTCAAGGAAATGTGCATCATACATGGCATAAATATAGATTGATAGACATTCAAGTCTAAAAGAGTTCTCAAATGCTATTATATTTATTTCAATGATAACAAGTCAAACAATAACACATCATTAAAGTAAATTACCATAAAATATTATTTAATGAAAGTTTTAATTATTTATGGTTGACATGACTGTCCAGAAGACTCTCTAGAAATAGATATTGAGGTTGACAGTCTCTATTTTCTTTTTTGTCATGTCAGCTTGATAGTGGTTAGAGAAGTTTGCATTGGAGAGGTTAAATTTAACCCTCTATCAATTTATCCTACGTGGCTCTTCATTTTTTCACAATTCATACTTGCATTGGAGATGCTCTTAGTACTATGCAACTGGCTAACCCCTACTGCAAATGACACGACGCAGGCCTATTGAACAATAGGCAAAAGACATTAACAATTTTATTCTTACATTTATTTCGGCCCAAGCAGATTTCTGCATCTTCATTTAATTCAAACGTTAATTTCAATCTTTGACATCTAATGACAGCTAATAGACTAAGGGATTGTTTGTTTTTTAATCTGAAAACTAAACAGTGCTGCTGAAAACTGAAGACTGAATAGTGACTGAAATATGAAATCTGAATAACATGTTTGTTTTTTTTTTTCCCCTTACCTATGAATATGTTGTAAATTTGTTTGTTTTTTAAATTTAAAATTATCTGAAAACCAGTAAACTGACATTTATACATTTTTATTATTTATTGTTATGTAATTTTAATTAATTTAATACAAATATTTAAAAATAAATAATTTAACAAATTCTTAAACATTTTTTATGTATTGTTATGCCCGTTTTCTCGATCTTAATAAATGGGCCAGTAAAAGCCCAATGGGACATGAACATAAGTAAAGGCCCAGAAGGCCCATAATCCTAACCGCTGTCGCGAGCTCGTCCAGATCTCGAGGTCGCCCAGGTCGCGAGCTCGCGCTACCTCCAGATCATCCCAACGTTACTCCGTCCATGACAATAGGAACCCAGCTTGCTTGATTTGACAGACCCCTGGTCCGCTCCAGGAGGAACCTTTTGTAGCAAGTCATCAGAACCACCAACTCTCTTGACTCCACGCCGGAAACCATCCATAATTACTCAGAAGCATTCAATGCGGGGGCTATGCAATTAATGAAGGAAAGACCTCTCGTGGTGCATTAAATGCAGACGTGTGCAGGGAGAGAACAATCATCACCTTTACATTAAATGAAGCATGACTTATGTCAGGATTAGTTGAAATTGTCATAGCTATAACGTGTACTACATTCTTTTGTATTTTCTTTTTATCATCTCCCTCTCTCTATAAATATGGGAGATCTTTACTGTACAAAGAAGCGAAAAAATACTAGAGTACCATCACTCTGCCGGAATTACCTCAGAGTGGCCGTGAATGTAGGCGCAGTCGCCGAACCACGTAAAAACCTTCGTGTATTGCATCCTTCCTTCTCCCTCTTGTCTCCATTGATCACCTCATTACACCACCTAACTGCCACGACCAACATTCCTTCGACTTAATTAAGCTCCACCAACTTTAAACCTCATTTATTGCTTATTCATCACACACCCATCACCTTTATTACCCTTTAATTACCTCGCTCGCAGTCTGGGCCCCAGAATCTCTGGGTTGACCGTTTCCGAACGTCAACATGTACGTATTAATAATATTTTATTCATAATTAAAATATGATTAAAAAATATAGCAGTATTAGTCATGTTTATATTTAAACATATTAATATATTTAAGAAAATAATTAAAAAATGAATGTTTAAATTGTAAATTAAATTATATTAATTTACTTCCAAGAGAGTTTGGGGTGAGATGTATTTAGATTTTACTTTTCAAATGTATTTTTTATAAGTATCAAGGAAAAAAAAAATTTGAGTAATACAAAATTAATTAGATAAATTTGAAATTATATTATTTTGGAGATGATAGATTTGGAATAAAAACTTTTAAATGTCATTAAGTTATTTGCAATTAAGTGAAAAGTTAAAATTTCTTACTTAATTTTTTTAGTTATTTTTGGTAGTTTTAAGTTGTTTAACCACTTAAAAAAACAAATCAAAATATCTTAATAGGTACAATTCAGCACTGTTAAGTCTTAAGTGAAAAAAATAAACGACCCCTAAATTATTTCCCTATGAGTAATGCTATATTATCCAAAAATTTAATCAAATTCATTATCCAAATGATATGATAAGGTTATGTGTAATTACCACATCACCAATACATCATCTCAAAATTAACGTGATAACTACAAATCATTAGTTTGTCATATTATTTAGGCAACATTTTTTGGTAAATTTTTTAAAAGAAAATATTGGGTAAAATCACTAAAAGAAAATATTTACTTTAAAGAACATACATATAAATCTATATGCTATGTATATATAATATCGTGAGGGTTGGGTTATGTTGCATAAATCAATGTAGTGGAAAATCATATATATATATATATATAGAGAGAGAGAGAGAGAGAGAGAGAGAGAGAGAACAAGATTGCTACATGCACCAATGGACTCTGTTGACGATCGGAATCGGTCAACACCCGGTCGGGGGTCGGAACCTCGCCGACGGAACGATTTATGTGGGGTCGGCCCGTAGACCGTTGAACCCCTTTTGGCCTCTTGGGGTCGCGTCCGGAGTTGAACTCGTAACCTCTTATAAGGTTTTTGAGTGCACAACTCCTACCACCAAGCTAGTCAGCTTGGTGGTAGGAGTTGTGCACTCAAAAACCTTATAAGAGGTTACGAGTTCAACTCCGGACGCGACCCCAAGAGGCCAAAAGGGGTTCAACGGTCTACGGGCCGACCCCACATAAATCGTTCCGTCGGCGAGGTTCCGACCACCGACCGGGTGTTGACCGATTTCGATCATCAACAGACTCCTTGATATATATGCCACTTAGATAAGATTGCTATGTCCATCAATGGACTTCTTGATATATATGTCAATACATATCAAGAAGTCCATTGATGCACATAGCAATCTTACCTATGTGGAACATATATCAAGAAGTCCATTGATGCACGTAGCAATCTTGTTCGATATATACATGTATATATGTATATAGGGATAGAGAGAGATATATATCGAACAAGATTGCTACGTGCATCAATGGACTTTTTGATATATACACCTTATAGATAAGTTGATGTATCAAAAATTTTATTTGTGAATAATCACTTTTTTGTAAGGTGCATAGACTATTTTTAGAGTAAGGATTCTCTGTCATCATTTTTTTTTTTATCTTTTAATAATTTAATTGCACATTAGCATAAAAAATAATAGATGACCAAGATTGTTTCATTTTTTCTTTCTCATACATCACTCAAACTAATGTAGGACAAGTTTTACTAGTTTTCAAATTCCTCATTAGTTTGAGAATCTTTATCCTTATTAGTTTGGGATTGTTAATTCTTTTAGTTTAAGATTTAATCTTTAGTTAGGATTCTTATTTCTATAAGGATTAGGATTAGGATTAAACTATTATAAATAGACTTATGTTGTTTATGTTTTGTAAGTTATTCAGTTTTGATTTTAGCAATAAAATTTGATAGTTTTCTATCATTATTTAAGTTTATTTGTTTCGTTTCGAAACAAAACTTGAGTTGCACCATAAACTTAAATTTCTCTTATAAAAAGATTAGCACAAAAAAAGATAACAGAGAATCTTTGCTCCTATTTTTGACCAAATAATTCAACTTATCACAACATATATCGTAATCAAGCCTTAGCTAATTATTTGTTGAAAATGTAGACATCAAACAATAATATCATGCGTAAAATTTTGGTTCAAGCATTAATTAGACTGCATACAAACCAGTATATTCCATCTAACTTTAGGTAAATCACCCCTATTATGACTAGACACAACAAAAATTGAACATTCATTTGTACCATAATATATACTATATGGATGACAATCTACCACTTTCAAAGGAGGTTATGAGTCATATTTTTAATAGTTTTTTTTATCAAAATTATGCTCTTGAAAGGAATTTATATATAAGTACTATTTAATTTTATAGATATATCTACAATTGTTCTCCTTCCCCAATCTCATATGTCAAGAATTATAGCACTCAAAATCTCCACAAGTTTTTCTTGTTTCTTCCCTTGCTGTAATCTCTTTTTCTTTTTCTTTTTTTTTAATCTTCTTTTATAAGCCTAACACTGGTAGCTGGTAAAAAGGAAGAAGCTTTTAAGTAAAATAAACTCTTATCATACTAGGCAAGTGAAATAATGATTGAAAAAAGAAAAAGAATAGATACGTACACAGCTTTTTCACTGGGGACAACCAAATGAAGTGATTATTGGAAATAAAATGATAAGTTATGGTGGATTTTTTATTATAGAGAGGATATGTTTATTTGCTTAAAAAGAAAAATTTATAACAGACTGTTTAGTTAGGGTTAGTTTGGGAATTATAATGGGCGTTGAAGGTAGGGCTGGCAATTTGGAATCCGACACGACAGGTCGATACGAAACCGACACGATTATTACGGGTTAAAGTTGAGCATTAACGGGTTGGGTAAATAAACGGATTAACTCGTCTAACCCATTTAATTATCGTGTCGGGTTCAAGTTCTATTTAACGGGTTATGGGTTGACCCGTTAAATAAGGGTAAAAAAGTAATTTTATTTTAGAGGGGTAGTCATGTAATTTTAGTGGTAGATATATATACCCTTCAAAGTTCATACCCTAACCTAAACATAAGTCTCCAAGCTTCATCTCTACACTTCATCTCATCACAAATTGCCATGTAGTGGTAAAATTTTATTGATTTTGATAAAATATTTGTTAAACTATTTTTTTCATGTATAAATGTATAATTTCTTAATTAGTTAACTTTTAATTATTACCTTTTGACAAGTTTAGTTTGGCGGATGTAATAAACACTCGATGTTATTTTTCTATTATAAAACACTATATCAAAAAAAAAATTATTATTATTTTTTTAATATGAAAGACTATATTTGCAAAAATATTTTTATAATCATCTTTGTAAACATTTGTATTTTTATGGTTTGGATTGTATTTATAGATGATTGTATTTTTATGGTTTGGATTGTATTTATAGATGATTGTATTTTTTAGGTCTTATATATCTTTATTTTAATTTTATTTTTTATTATATTTATATTAAAATTTAAATGTATTAACTATCATTAAATGAGTCATAAACGGATCGATTAAATGGGTTATTATTCATGTCGGCTAAACGGGTCGGTTTCGTGTTGATCCGTTAGTAACCGTGTCGTGTTCGGGTTGAGGGGATTCAATCCGTTTCCTTATCGTGTCGTGTTCAGGTCGTGTCCAACCCGACCCGTCAACCCAGATTGCCACCCCTAGTTGAAGGAAATTTTGCCTTTCAAAATGGGTGTAATAAAAAGCGGGTGAACCAAGAACTTTTTTGTGATAATAGAAATAGTTTTCAATTAACTTTGATTATAACTTGGTGATCAGATGTTAAAAAGATTTTTTTCTACTACTGACATTCTCTCTCAATAACATTCTTATTTATATTACACTAGGTATGAAAAGTATTTTAGTTTTATTCCATAATTGGGAATACATTCTCCTTAATACATTCATTTATTTTTTTTTAAGGGGGTGCAACACTAGGAACATTCTCCTTAATACATAACAATAGTTTTGTTACATAAAATTAATTATAAATAATTTGATCAACTTACTGTAACAGCAAATTTTGAGCTTTTTCAATAATAAGTTTCGATAAATCATCCACATGATGCTCTTTAGTCATTGTTGTTCCTATGGCAACGCCTATGTAAAAGGTGCCGCTTACAACCCCATGAGTCATGAATGTGCGGCCACTTGAATTCACAGCTTCCACAAGCTTCAGATTCAGTTCCGAGCCCTCGGATTCAATCCTTGGTTTCAGCCTGAAACAAACGAGTGCAAACTTTCGAGGGACCACCATCTCAAATCTGTCGTCTTTAGCCACCAACGTTCAAACCGCCTGGCCATCCCCACATCATCACTACGAATGTGATACATGAGATTAGCCAAGCCATCCTTGCGAATCACTATCCAAAGCGTCAATGCTTTGAATCGTCTGCTCAATGCGATTTGCCAATCCTTGTAGTCTATCACAGAATTGGATTCACTAGCACTGTTTCTCAGGATTTCTGACTTAGTGGAGAGTGAATCTACAAGAAACTTCGGTTGCTAGAGCCACAAGCACCAACAGTCCATGTTGGTAAGGAACCACTTATGTGGGTTCAGGCTGATTGAGCCAGCAAGTTCAACTCCATCCAAGTAAGGCCTGAATTCAGGGCAAATTCAAGCGCTTCCTTCATAAGCTGCATCGATATGGAACCACATTTTGTATTTTATGGCAATTTTTCCCAGTTCCTTGATGGGATCAACTGCTCCACAGGCTCTTGTGCCAACGGTACCACACAAATACAGTGGAACCAGCCCAGCTTTGATATCTTCTTCGATAGCAGCTTGTATATTTTCTGGTGATAGTGCAAACTCAGTTGAAAATGATGTAGTTATGGCTCGGAAATTTGATATGGGAATACCAATCAATTTCGCAGCTTTTTGGACAGTGAAGTGAGTTTGATCCGAGGCATAAACCACCAACTTAGTTATATTCTCACTTCCACCAAGTTTCTTTAATCCTCGGTCTCTTGCTGCCGCCAAAGTGCAGACTACAGCCTCACAAGTGCTTCCATGCAAGACCCCACCTCCAGTTCCAGAGAAGAGAAACGAAGATGGAAGCTTAAGCATTTTGCCCATCCAATCCACAACAACGGATTCGAGCTCAGTTGCAGCTGGAGAAGCAATCCAGTTAAAGCCAACAATATTAAGGCCAGAGCAAAGCATGTCACCGAGAAAGCCAGCAGTGCTTGCATTTGCCTGGAAAAAAGCAAAGAAATTGAGGTTTTGCCAGTGAGTCAGTCCTGGTAAAATGCTCTCAGAAACATCAATCAGGATGTCTTCCAGGTATCGGGGCCGTAGGGGGCAGTGTCAGGCAACTTGTCTGATAAAAAACCAGGCTCGACTACGCTTCGAACTGGGTATTTCTCAATGTTTCTATAATACTCAGCAATGAAATCCACTACGGCTTTTGATTCATCACAGAAACCCTGTGGATCCAAGGGAGCAAAGCTTTTGTGGGAGAAGCTACCCATTTTGGAAACGATTTTGAAGAATGGCTAACTAATCAATTTGTATGGCTTGGTGTTCTCCGGTTTCACGTATATATAGAGGGTGTTATATAGGTATACCAAAACAAGCGTATCGATAGCTTTTTCAGTCAACTGACCTGACAACTATGCAACTTTACTCTGCAAATTATGACAATAACAAAGTTAGGAACCTAGACCAATCTACTTTGAGTTTTGATTTCTGTTTCTGTACAGCGAGGACCAGGATCAATCATGTGATGCGAGGCTTGCCGCCGGCCTGTAACATTTGTTGTTAATCAAAATTTGGATTGCCGAACCACCGAACTCTCTCTGGCCAGATACCTATTCTTTGCCTGGCCAACTTTCATAGTGAATTAATCGATAGATAAGACTTAAATGGTTTTGAGATTGATTCTTTTCTGGAAAGATGTAAAATCTGATCAAAACATAAGTAATCTAGAATAAGTAGATGATGAGAACTTCAGCATTAGAGTTTAAATTAATTTAGGATTTTATTTAATTTAGGTTTAGTTATTTCAATTAATTTAGGATTGATATTTCGTTAGGAGTAGTTATATATTAATTTCTATTTTAATTAATATTTCTCTTTTTATTAATTTAGAATATGTTACGTTTTAGGATTTTATTTTCTAAGAAAATCATGTTTACTAGGAAAGTTAGAATTAGTTAGCTATAAATAGAATATTAGTTTAGAGTTGCTATCATGATATATGTTTTTGCTGGGGAATTATTAATGAACTGCTATTATAATTGATTTTTTCAAAATGGTTTTGACTAGATAATCTCCAATATATAAATTTAATCTAGTAGATATTCCAAAAGGGTTTTAACAGCCATTTATTCGTTGCGATGAATTAATGAGAGAAATTGGGGTGAATTTGATGTAGTGTCCATCTTTCATTCAAATTATACAGTGTGACATACCATATGACAATAAATATTTGTTATTAGCTATCTATGATACGTGAAATCATTTAATTGAAAGGTGTAAGACGTATAAGATGGACCCAAGGCTACTCTGAATTAATTCAACTGTAAAATTTGTCTATATTGGCTTACTTGTTTCTCTTCGTAGACAATTCTTTTATGATTCACAATTATTTACCATCTTGGATGCCTAATTAGAATTGTTACTATGCAACTGGCTAACTGCTACTGCAAACGACACAGGCCAACTAAAGAGTAGGCAAAAGCCGTTAACAATTTTATTATTACATTTATTTCGGCGCAAGCAGATTTCTGCATCTTTATTTAATTGGAATGTTAATTTCAATCTTTAACATCTAATGATAGCTGGCAGAATAAGTTATTTGCCTATTTATAAACTCTTTAAAGAGTTAAATGCAATCACTAAAAGAAAATCTTTGCTTTAAAGAACATACATAAAAATCTACATACTCTGTATATATACTACTTGATATATATACCACACAGATAAGTTGCTGTATCAAAAATTTTATTTGTGGACAACCACTTTTTTGTAAGGTGTATGGACCATTTTTTACCAGATAATTCAATTGATCAACGTATAGTCAAGCCTTCGATTATTATTTGTTGAAAATGTAAACATCAAGCAACAATATCAAGCGTAAAATTTTGGTTCAAGCATTAATCAGACTCCATACAAACCACTATATTCCATCTAACTTCAGGTAAGTCACCCCTATTATGACTAGACACAAGAAAAGTTGAACATTCATTTGTACCATAATACTATGTGGATGACAATCTACCACATTCAAAGTAGGTTATGACTTGTACTACATAATATACTGGTCGAATAATGTTACTGGAAAAGAAATTGGATTTCAATCCTGTTATATATCACCCAGAATTGAGTTAGAGGAGATGAGGATAAATCCAACATTAAGCAGAGACTGAGATAAGATGAATGACATGGGAGACTACTATTGAGATGTCAAGAAATCGATAATTCTTATCAATTACCACTAGACCTAAAAGTTTAAGTTAATAAGAAATGACTTAATTATAATATTTATATTTGAAAATAAAATGATAAGCTATGGTGGATTTTTCATTATAGAGAGGATATGTTTATTTGCTTAAAAAGAAAATTCCATAAAAGACTGTTTAGTTAGGGTTAGTTTTGGAAATGTAATGGGCGTTGAAGGAAATTTTCACCTTCCAAAATGGGTGTAATAAAAAACGGGTGAACCAAGAACTTTTTTGGGTGTACGGAGCCACCCATTACAATAAGACCCAATCATGTGATGAAACATTATTTAAAATTGCATGATATCCTCCTAATGGTATACATGATATGAATATCCCCGAGGTGCACTGGTGGCATTAAAGTTGAATTGTATATATGGTAGGTATTAGTTAACTTTGTTAGAAAATGAATTCGGGAAGTGTTATAAATATATGGTCTTAACATCACTTCATTTTTTATAATATTTATTACCTTATTTGTTGATATTTCATTATGGAAATGATTTTCTAATTTGCCTATAAATAGGCCTATATTATAATCATTGAAAGATACATCAATTGAATCTCATTCTCTTTTTCTCTCTTACTTTACTTGTTCTCTTTTATTTGATTGTTATTCTATATTCATTGCTTTTAGACCATGATTTATAACACGTTATTAACACGAATCTAGTACGTAAGATTTCATTCATATGATCTACTCTGTACTAGTATATATGTTTCGTATATAGGTCATTCTATGCTAACGGATGTTATGTTAGATCCAAAATAAATTTTTCTTCAAATTTAATTGATTTTTGTCTTTTACTATTCTGGTTTACAAGTTTATTTAAACATATGCAATATGGATTTTGTTTTGAAAGTATATGTTAAGAGCTTCAAATCTATATACTGTTTGCATGATTTAATTAATTGTATAAAGAGAGAAGATTGAATCGAAAAATTTATTTTATTGGTTTGATTGATGCAAAAAAGAAAAATATATATATAAAGTTTGTCTTTGATCTGAGTATAGAAGGAAAAAATATTATTATTTCCTTATTTATGTTCTATGCAGAAAATATATAAAAATAATATATATATTTTTTGCTCTTTGTGAGATATCAATGTTCTTGTTATTTATTTAAATGATTTTATGAATATTGCTATATGAGAATCGCTATTTTTTAGATCTTCTGCATTCAAAAGTAAGTTTAATATCATTGAACTTATGTTTTAAATACTTTATTTAATATAATATTCTTTCTAATTTTCTTATCTGCAACCTGAAGTTTGCAAGCGAAAATTAAAACTCAAAGTTTTAGTTTTCAAGTAGAACCAGAAGTTCTAAATTTTCAATTTCATTAGAACCCGAAGTTCTATATTGTAAATTTATTTAGAACCAGAAGTTCTGCACTTTCAATTTAATTAGAATTATAAATTATAATATATTTATCTATTAGAATCAGGAGTTCTATAGTGCTAATTTATCTAAAACTAGAAATTCTAGTTAAATTCTAATTAAATTTTGTTAGCTATCACGGTTAATGCAGACAATTGTACATGTCAAATAAATTATAGTTGCATGAAGTAACATAATTGTCCCTTGCCTATTTTATAGAAAGAGTGTGTCTTAGACCATGGATCTAAACACAAAATGCAACAAAATATACAAGTTTGTGTTTTGTGTATAAAGCCAATGTTATGCATATACATATACATGGAAAGCAATATGACTCTTTCAGATTATGAAAAATTAAATAAAGATCGAACAGATTCGATCTTGAGATGTTATGTTCTTGCTTTTTGCATATAATATAATGGTTCCATCAAATTCGTTTTAATTGATTGGATTCTCGATGAACGATTTGAATCCAAATTTTTGTATTTTAAATCTGAACCAGAAGTTTCAGATTCTCAATAAATATATTTTCAGTTTTTGGATCTTAAAACCTGAAGTTTTAGATCCTTATTTCAATTATAGATTATAATTTATTTAGATTTTGGAACCAGAAGTTTCAAAATTACAAATGAAAAAAAATTGAGAAAAACTAAATCAATTCGAATTTGATAGGAGATGAAAAAAAAACTCATCTCAAACCAAGCATATAAATTTGAAAACATGTCTCTTCATTGAAGGTAAGTAGAGACTTGAAAATCTTTATACTAATTTTTGTTCATGATTTCAGTGTATATAGATCGTGAAATTTAAATTCGTAAATACATTAAAGTATTATATCTTTCTATTTATGATTTTCAACGCATCAAGGTATGTATTTTCATATTTATGTATTTAATACGGATTACTTAATCGGATATATATATAACGATCTCATACCTCATGTTACATAATTAAATTTATTTGTATTATGGTTAAATTGTTACCTTTCCAGTGATGACATGAGTCTAATAGTGGCATGAACTGTTAGATGTGAAAATTAGGTAGCAATGACTATTAGAGTTTTTTTATGATGATTTTGTTTGAGATCTTTTAAAATATATCATAATATTAAGGTATTATTGTAATTTATTTAGAACCTAAAGTTCTAATACTAATTACAGTGATTGATGTTATTTGAAAAAGAATTTCATTCTCAATTCTATCAAAATCTGAAGTTTTTAGTTACTATCATATTGAACATATAATTATGATATACAATCACATCATAGCTTGATATTTTGGGTTTTTGAGAAGAAAATGTACAATATTTTTATTCTTCTTATATTAAATTATATAATTATTGTTGTTTCTCATAAAAGTTTTGGTTAGCAAAGATCGTGTTATTTTCATTCCTCAAAGCAAGATACGGAATAAGGTACATGACATATATTTTCTTATACCTTATTTGATATTTGTTACAATTCATTGTAATAGTATTTTTGAGAAATTGTTTATCAATTCATTGTGATTACAATTTATATATCTTGAAATGTATAATTGATCACCAAATAAATGAAGTCAGATGATTGAAATAATTTATACTTCAAAATTGCTCCTGAAGTTGCAATGTTAATGATTATAGATGAAAAATCATTTATCTCGCATGACTGAATTAATTAATATCATTCCCTGAAATGAATGTTAAATTATCTAATAGTCATGACGATTATTATGGTCAATAAAGTCTCGGTGATCATAACAAATTTTAACCAACTGAAGTGGAATTTACACTAAATTAAAGTAAGCAAAATATTTACTATTACTGGAATATGAAATTATAATAAATGTGTATCTAAAGTATACACAAATATTATATTAATTTTTTATCGATATATAAAGGCTCCAGAAGAGTAAATTTGTATATTACAAAGTATATATGTGAAACTTTGTTATTTTAATAGATTCTAAAGAAATCTATTTAGATATACATTAATAAAAGTATATCGAATTTGTATTATTCATACTGTCATATGCCAGAAGCATATTTTATGATGACTATCATATGATCATAAGTATAATATGATCCAAAAAAAAAAAAATTGTGATGAATCAAAAAAAATTTTCATCCAATAATGCAAAGAAAATGACATCAAATTGTTGAAAGTAATATGGATATCCATTATAGAATCTGAAGATTCTTATCTAGTAAATGTCCCTGAAGGACAGTAATTAATATTACAATTTGGTCATTGAATGACACTATGTGTTTGGTCCCTTAAGGACACTATGTGATATTTGAGTCATTGAAAAATAATGTGATAGTCTAATATATCCCTAAAGGATAGTAAGACAGTATAATTAAGTCTCAAAAGGACATTATGATGATGCAAATAAATTCATGAAGAATAACAATATAATGTCAATGAATAAATTTTCTCGTCGTTAGAAGGAGAATAAGGATAAAATTATAAAACTTAATGACGTGAAATTACAGTTGGCATACATAATTCATTATAACGATTATTGTATAAGTCATATGAACCTGAAGTTCAAAGGATCGTTTACTTGAAAATTGCATATACGGATGATTTTATACTCATTGCCAATATATTAATCCGGGTGATTGTTCCTGAAGAACAATTTATATGAATGGCAACAAATAAATTATTCGATACACACAGAAGTGTGAAAAGTAAATTTGGTTGTAACGTTATTATTTCCTGAAGTGAATAATGAAATATCATGATCATTGTAAAGGTCATGCTCGAGCTATATATAATTATCATCATATAAATACAACTCCTGAAGAGTTAAATGTTTTTGAAAAAATAGAACTCTTTGAATCTCCCCCTATGAAACTCAAAAGGGATCTTAATTATATATGGAAAAGTGCATGTTCTCAAACTATAAGTATTATAGTTTGCCCTAAGAATGTGTGAAAATTTACAGTAGCCCCTGAAGAGGCATGTGTACTTAAAACTTAAAGAAAATTAAGATCTTATATTTTATTGTTCTGCATATTATAGAAAAATAATGAGGATATTGAATAACATATTGTGGATAAATGTCGACATGAAAATTATTGATCAAAACAAAAGTAGAACTATACTTATATAATTGTATTAAACTTATCATGTGGACGCTTGAAGACATCATATGTTTTGATCAAAATAATTACTCATATGAAAATTGAGACAGTGAGATATAATTATATCTTAAAGGTTTACTGCAGAAACTTAATATTGATTGTCTCATAATTGATTGCATATGATGAGAATTTATAGCCTTTGCATAGACTAGTGCCCCAAAAGTGGTAAAATCTCCTGAAAAGATACAAAATCTTGGAAATACAAAGATTTCTTTAGAGAACTATGAAGTCATGATTGTAAATGATGATCATGAACTACATAGTATCAATGAGTGTTGAAAAAAACATGATTGACCTACGTGGAATAAAACAATTCAAACATAATTGACTTCATTAGCCAAATACGATATATTTGGACTAATAGTCTAGACGCCTGAAGACGTCAAACCCATGGGTATAAGTGGGTACTTGTAAACGTAATAAGATGAAACGTATTCACATGTGATGGATATGATTACGTTTCAATTTTTAATTAGTTTGGTGGTTTCCAAAAGACTTTAAACGTGTCTTTTGAATGTGGTAATGACATATTTATATGAGTTATTAGATATCAATATATATATATATATATATAAATCCCTGAAGGATTTAAAATGCTTGAAGCATATAATTCAAATTCTCATAACTTGTAAAATTACAATAGTTTTTATATGGCTGAAAGCAATCCAAATGAATATCATATAATCGTCTAAGTGAATACCTCACCAAAAAATGATATATTAATGATCTATATGTCCTTGTGTATTCATAAAAAAATAAAAATCTGGATTTACAACTGTAGCAATATATGTCGATGACATGAATTAAATTTGGACTCCTGAAGAGCTCCTAAGAACTGTTGAATATTTGAAAAAAAAAATTGAGATGTAAGATTTTGAAAACAATATATTGTCTCAGCTTAAAGATCAAGCACAAATAAGAAGGAATACTAATCTATCAGCTCGAAGACACTGCAGTGGAGTCAAATATATTTTTCAATATCTTCGAAGAACTACAAGAGTAACAGTTGTATACCTTTTAGGGGGAGTATATTAATTCAATATGGACATACGTGCACTGCACTCTTTTTTCCTTCGATCAGGTTTTGTCTCACTGGGTTTTCCTGATAAGGTTTTTAACGAGTCAGTCTCTTTAAGCATGTTCAAATACTATTGAATTCATAAGATTATTGAATTTCTGATCCAGCAGATCATGAAATATCTTTTATTTTCATCAAGGAAATATGTCATCTTTTGGAGTTTTGTATTCTGCATTCTTTTTCCCTTTTAACCAGTTTTTATCCCATTGGGTTTTACTGGCAAGGTTTTTAATGAGGCAGTATTTGAGTACATCCAAAATCTCGAATAATATTATCAAATGATGTACGCCCAAGGGGGAGTGTTATAAATATATGGTCTTAAAATCACTTCATTTTTTATAATATTTATTACCTTATTTGTTGATATTTCATTATGGAAATGATTTTCCAATTTGCCTATAAATAGGCCTATATTGTAACCATTGAAAGATACATCAATTGAATCTCATTCTCTTTTTCTCTCTTACTTTACTTGTTCTCTTTTATTTGATTGTTATTCTATATTCATTGCTTTTAGACCATGATTTATAATAGGAAGTAGTTTTTTATTAACTTTATTATAACTTGGTGATCAGATGTTAATGAGATTTTCTTCTACTACTGACATTCTCTCTCAATAACATTTTTATTTATATTACACTAGGTATGAAAAGTATTTTAGTTTTACTCCATAATTGAGAATACATTCTCCTTAATACATTTATTTATTTTTTTAAAGGGCGTGCAAAACGAGGAACATTCTCCTTAATACATAACAATAGTTTTATTACATAAAATTAATTATAAATAATTTGATCAACTTACTGTAACAACAAATTTTGAGCTTTTTCAATAATAAGTTTCCATAAATCATCCACATGATGCTCTTTAGTCATTGTTGTTCCGATGGCAACGCGTATGTAAAAGGTACCGCTTGCAACCCCATGAGTCATGAATGCGCGGCCACTGGAATTCACAGCTTCCAAAAGCTTCAGATTCAGTTTCGAGCCCTCGGATTCAATCTTTGGTTTCAGCCTGAAACAAACGAGTGCAAACTTTCGAGGGACCACTATCTCAAATCTGTGGTCTTTAGCCACGAATGCTTCAAACCGTCTGGCCATCCCCACGTCACTACGAATGTGATACATGAGATTAGCCAAGCCATGCTTGCGAATCACTATCCAAAGCTTCAAAGCTTTGAATCGTCTGCCCAATGCGATTTGCCAATCTTTGTAGTCTGTCACAGAATTGGATTCACTAGCACTATTTCTCAGGATTTCTGACTTAGTGGAGAGTGAATCGACAAGAAATTTTGGTTGCTTGAGCCACAAGCAACAGCAGTCCATGTTGGTAAGGAACCACTTATGTGAGTTCAAGCTTACTGAATCAGCGAGCTCAACTCCATCCAAGTAAGGCCTAAATTCAGGACAAATACAAGCACTTCCTGCATACGCTGCATAATATGGAACCAAATTTTGAATATTTTGGCAATTTTTCCCAATTCCTTGATGGGATCAACCGCTCCACAGGCTGTTGTGCCAACAGTAGCACACAAATACAGTGAAATCAGCCCAGCTTTGATGTCTTCTTCGACAGCAGCTTGTACATTTTCTGGTGATAGAGCAAACTCAGTTGAAAATGATGTTGCTACGGCTCGGAAATTTGATATGGGAATACCAATCAATTTCGCAGCTTTTTGGACAGTGAAGTGAGTTTGATCAGAGACATAGACCACCAACTTAGCTATGTTCTCACTTCCACCGAGTTTTTTTAATGCTCGGTCTCTTGCTGCCGCCAAAGTGCAGACAACTGCCTCACTAGTGCTTCCATGCAAGACCCCACCTCCAGTTCCAGAGAAAAGAAACGAAGATGGAAGCTTGAGCATTTTGCCCATCCAATCCACAACAATGGATTCGAGCTCAGTTGCGGCTGGAGAAGCAATCCAATTGAAGCCAACTACATTAAGGCCAGAGCAAAGCATTTCACCAAGAAAGCCAGCAGTGCTTGCATTTCCCTGAAAAAAAGGAAAAGAAATTGGGGCTTTGCCAGTGAGTCAGTCCTGGTAAAATGCTCTCAGAAACATATTTCAGAATGTCTTCCAGGGACTCAGGGCCGATGGGGGCAGTGTCCGGCAACTTGTCTGATAAATAACCAGGCTTGACTACGCTTCGAACTGGGTATTTCTCAATGTTTCTATAATATTCAGCAATGAAATCCACTACAGCTTTTGATTCATCGCAGAAACCCTGTGGATCCAAGGGAGCAAAGTTTCTGGGGAAGAAGCTACTCATTTTGGAAATTATTTTGAAGAATGGCTAACTAATCAATTTGGATGGCTTGGTGTTCTCAAGTTTCAAGTATATATAGAGG
This sequence comes from Litchi chinensis, assembly GCA_019925255.1. Taxonomy (NCBI): domain Eukaryota; kingdom Viridiplantae; phylum Streptophyta; class Magnoliopsida; order Sapindales; family Sapindaceae; genus Litchi; species Litchi chinensis. The sequence continues at coordinate 23,214,527 of CM034466.1, forward strand.
GTGTTATATAAGGAGCGTTTTTTCTATCAGTGTTTTCTAACTTTAAAAAGTTAGGACGAATCAATCAAATTTATCCAATGTATTCTCTCTCTTAAAACAAATTTTTTCTACTATTTAATTCAAATGTAATGTATGAATTTGATTGGTTCATCTTAACTAAATTAAGAGATATTGATGGTAGAATTACTCGTTATATAGGTATACCAAAAACAGGCGCATCAATAGCCTTTTTGGTCAATTGACATGACAACCATGCAACTTTAGTCAGAAAATTATGACAATAACAAAGTTAGGAACCTAGACCAAAGCAATAAATATTTGTTTCTCTTCGTAGACAATTCTATATTTTCTTATTTGTTTCTCTTGGTAGACAATTTTGTCGTGATTCACAGTTACTTACCATCTTGGATGCCTAATTAGAATTAGTACCATGCAACTGACTCACTCCTACTGCTAACGACACAGGCCAACTAAACAATAGGCAAATCTTTATTTCAAAGAACATACATAAAAATCTATATACTCTGTATATATAATATCGTGAGAGTTGGGTCTGGATGCATAAATCAATGCAGTGGAAAATCATATATATATCGAAAAAGATCGCTACGTGCATCAGTGGACTCCTTGATATATATACCACACAGATAAATTGCCCTATCAAAAATTTTATTTCTGGACAAGCACTTTTTTGTAAGGTGCATGGACCATTTTTGACCAGAAAATTCAATTGATCAACATATAATCATGCCTTCGATAATTGTTTGTTGAAACTGTAAACATCAAGCAATAATATGATGCGTGAAATTTTGGTTCAAGCATTGATTAGACTGCATACAAACCAGTATATTCCATCTAACTTCAGGTAAATCACCCCTATTATGACTAGACACAAGAAAAATTGAACATTCATTTGTACCATAATTTTGAGTTAGAGGAGATGAGGATAAAGCCAGCATTAAGCAGAGATGGAATTAAGATGAATGACATGGGAGACTACTATTGAGATGTCAAGAAGTTAATAATTCTTGTCAATTACCACTATACCCAAAAGTTTAGATTGATAAAAATGACTTAATTATAATATTTAAGTCTGGGATTGATAAGATTTATAATATGTTAACACATCTTCTAATATGCATCATAAACATATGTGAAATTGAGGAAACATGGTAGACTCTTCCTACTATGTAGCATTCCAAATATAGAAGGAAGATGGAATTTGAATACAAGATCTCCAGACTCTTATATCATTTCAATTTAAACTTTTAAATTTAAGCTAATAATTTATAACTCAATTATAAAATTTAAGACTAAGACTAATAGGTTAACAATTCCCAAAAATACATTTAAAACAAAGTAAAAGAATACTTCTCTAATTAAGTTATAGTCAATATTTTGAAAGTTCATTGCAAACAATTTACATATAAACGAAGCTCCTAATTCTGAGTACCTATATAATACCCTCAAATCATTCAAACACAACCTAGTAGGGAGGGGAGAGGTAACAACCAAGAGTGCATGAGCAAAAGGTTTAAAAACTAATAAAGAAAAATAATTAAACAAAAAATGTTGATAGTTAAAACAGATCAAGAGACACTTCCGTTGATACTAGCTTTTTGTATCTATTTAGGAAGTTCATGTCTAGATTTAAGCAAAAAGAAATTTCAATATGTTTAATGAGAAAGGTAAGACACTGATCTAAAGAAATTTGACTCATCCTACAATAATTTCTTCCCTCCGCATATGCTTGTATAAGGCGCATGGGGTGTCTTTAATCCCTACCATTAAGATGGATAGGAAATGCAAAAATCACATGAGCTGAAAGCGGATACAATTTTTTTTTTTTTTTATAAGTATTTTATTAACACAAAATTGTAAGGGTTTTGATACTTTGTAATCTAACAATAATAATTTTTTTATTCTTCTTTTGACTTGGATGAGGGAGGATTCATTTAAACTTGAAACATCAGCTTTGCTGATCAAAGATGTAGTTACTAACCAAGCAATATGTGGAATGATCAAACAACAATGTTTTAAAACTAGGATGCAATCCACAAACTTGATTGATGTCATAAATGTTCACTATATATTCACATAATATTCTTGGGAGTTAAGGAAAATAAGAAATGGTCCCAACCCACTACCTCATTATTATGGGTGTGAAAAATTTTTCTCGTATGAAATGTTTGTTTTCAAATTTAAAATAAAAAATCACTAACCAAAGGCTTTCTTTCTAGCAATTTCTTTTTATCTCTTGTTTTCAAAGCATACATACACACATACATATGTATATATATGTATGTATATATATCGCCTTATTCTTTTGCTTTGTATAGATGGCATCATAACTATTTTGATGTAAATGTAAGAAAGAATATATTTATATATATATATATATATATTTATATAGAAGCTTGCATCTATTCATAGTTCAAGTAATTAGTGCACTTTCCTATCACATTGTGATGACTAATGAGGGTTTAAATCTCACCATGCACGTATATTAGCATATGTAGGAAATTCTCTTCTTATTGTAAGCTAGAGTAGGTATCTTCTCATCTAGAAGTAGAATTTTGAATTGCACATAATGTATAATCTCAGTAAGTCTAAGAGAGTAATTATTTTCTGGTGTAGGAGTAGATTTTCAAGCATAGTATTTTTAAGAAATATCATTGATCATTGGCATCAGTATAGTTTTGATTTACTTGTAATTAAAACAAAATGTGAAAAATAAGTGTTGATACAAAATTTGTCCTCAGGGGATTATACTAACAATAATGTCATAATTCTAAGTAGGACATCAAGTAAGAGATGATTTGCAGATAACTCTCTTCATAACTGAATGGATCTAGCCCTTGAGACTATATGTTCTGAAAGAAAGAGAGACGGTCTGGACTCTTAAAATTGATACACTTTCTTTCTCTTTCCATTGATTTTTGCTTATGTTTCCCTACAAAACAAGTGAAAGGTTAAGGGTCACCAGTGTTTCACCAGTGAAAACACTTCAACGCCTAAGTCAGAGGATTTTCATAAGGAAGCTCCCCTCTATTAAGAACTGAAGGGGTATTTTTGAAGAGTTTCGAAGGAGATAAGAAGTTGTTTAACACTTAAGAAGCTAAGAACTGAGCCTAATATTTTTAAAGATCATTCCTAAAAAAGGTTCCTCGCATACCAATTCATTCTCTACCCAATTTTCCAAAATCCCACCTTTTTATGAATAGTTACCTCTTTATATACTGTGTTGCCTATGATCAATGGGCTTGATGGTCATTTCACCTTCCTCTAATATGGTTGGACTCCTGCCAACTCCTTTTTGCTATAATCATACTATGTTGCCTGCTACTTCCTTTGTCTTTTTCTCTTTCCAACATTGTATGAACTACAATGCCTTATTTTCTGCAATTACGATACACTCATTTTGGATGGCTAATCTGCCTTAGGGACAAATGGCACGCTGTGAGCTTTTCCTTTTGCTGAGATTTGCCACTTCTGCACTATGTCAGTGTTGCGTTTTGCACTGCAACCTACCTCCAATTGTTAACTAAAATGCCTTGCTAGCTGGAGGAGATTGGTCCTTCTTTTGGGGATTTCCCTCCATTTGGTGAAATGACACAAGCTTTTCTTGCTCCTTCACTTGCAAGGACATTTGGCATTGGGCCTTATATTTGAATTTATCATCTTTGGTCTTACCTTTGTATATCAATTTCAGTAGTCTATTTTAATTGGGCCAAGGGAATCAATTGATTTTTGGTCTCTTCAATTGATTTTCAATTAATTTTTGAAGGTATTAAATTTCCCTCAAACAACGGGAATGGATTTCTTCATATTAGAGATTTAAGTCAAAATAACTTTCCCGGATAAACCCAACAGTAAAATTTGATTCTTACGTATGAGAGTTAAAGTGGTTTAATAGTAAACCTCTCATACCCACATCAATAAATTTTTGAATTTAATTTGAGTCGTGTCACCATCCTATAGCTCCAATTTTGTAATAGTTAAAAAAAAAAAGCAAAATGCACAAAACGCCCCTAAGGTAAGACTTTAATCAATCATAGTCAAAGTTTTGCTTTTATAACAAAATACCCCCACAACGGAAGTGCATGTTAATGAGTGTTAGTTTGATCAAGGGCATTTCTATCATTTTATTTTACTTGAATGACAAAAATAATTAATAATTAAAAATGTAAAATATAATAAATAAAAAAAATTATTAAAAAAAAAAACTTCATTTTCATATTTCTCTTTGGTTCGTTCAATCTTCGTTCTTCACTCTTCATCTCCATTTCCACGGTACAAGACAGACGGAAATCTAGTTCAAGTCGCAGACCACCATCCTCCACCAGAGACCAGACCTCCACCACCCCCCCCCCCCCTTCTCCCCTCTCTCATGCCGACCACCATCTCTCTCTTTCATCTCTATTTCTCTCCTCTGTTCACGACTTTCTTCTTCTTCTTCTTCTCTCGTTCATCTGGTTTCGTGGAACCCAAAGTTCATCTAAGTTCCACTAACCAGAGACATCTGGGTTTTATTCGAACCTAGATCTGGGTTCAAATTGAACCGAGATGATGAAATCTGGGTTCGATTCGAACCCAGATGTCTGGGTTCCACAAATCCAGATATCGAACCCAGAGATTGTTGATGATGATGATTCTGAGATGTTTAAGTTTATGTTTGAGTTTGATTTATTTGTTGATGATGATGATTCTAAGATGTTTGAGTTTATGTTTATTTTTAAGTTTGATTTATTGTTGATGCTGATGATTTTGAGATGGAGTTTGAGTTTGGTTTTCAAGTAGAGTTTTGGAGTTAATAAAGATGATTCTGAGATGGATCTGAGTTTCTTTGGTTTATTTTGGAACCCAATTGTGTTTTTTTTTTAGAATTTATTTTTTAATTTTCTTGTTTGATAGTGATGCATAATCTGAGTTTTTAGACGATGTTCACCATGTCTGGGACGAATCCAGATGATGCATAATCTGAGTTTCCACTGTTTAATTTTGGTTTGTTGAATTTGGTTAGAAGATCGAAATGAGTTTTTAGCACTGAAGATGTCTGGATTGGATCTCCACATTTTAAATTTTTTTCATATTTTTTATACCTTATTTTATCTCTACCGTCCATCTTTTGAGATGGATGGTAGAGATTTATTGTTTTTTAATTTATTTTTTATTAAATTAATTTCTATTATTTTAAATTTTAAAATAAAATTAATTTTAAAAGTAAGGGTATTTTGGTTTTTGTCCATCGAGCCATAGCCAATGGTTACATTTAACAGTCTTTGACCATCAACATGGGGGTATTTTGTTATAAAAACGAAACTTTGATTATGACTGATTAAGATCTTATTTCAGGGGGTTTTTGTATAATTTGCTTTAAAAAAATAATAAAAATAACCCCACTAATATTCAAAATTGTTTACAACAAAAACAAGTTCAGTGGTAGGCACTGCTGGCCCACCATGGTCTCTTGTGAGATCATGAACCTCCATGTAATTAATATACTTCGTTTAATTTGTTATTTCAACCTCCATGAACGTTTCTCTCTCTTTAAACTTCGTTACCTCTCTAAATTTCATTGGTCTCTCTCTATATGTACTTCGTGTGCTTCCTTATACAATATATTGCGTGGGTTTACTTGCACTTGCATTATTCTGTGAAAAAGATCGTTGGGTTGATCATAGGGCCCCAAGGAAGAGCAATTTCAGTTTCCAAGATAATTAAACATTTAAAATACAACACGGCATCAAAGTACAAACGCGGATATCCACATTCATTGTAACACATGCATGCTGCTTACCAGATGAGCGAACGCTAGATGGCCGAACGGTGACCACTGGAATTTGGGCAAAGAACCATGGTCATCTATCTGCCCGTATGAATGACAATTTCTTTTACGTGTCATCATCCCATGTAGTGACTATTTATTACCACTATTTATATATATGTGGCTGATTTTGTAGCTTTCAGCTTATTAAATATCTCATGATGTCATTGATGCGGATATATGAACGCCATTGTTTACATTCGCACAGTGATCAACCTTGTAGTTCCAAAGCCGTGAATTCAACGAAGAACATCAGATGAATCAAGATACTCGTTTGAATAACTATCTCCCCCTAAATATATGCTATAATAAAAACTTTTCAAATTTCATTATTTTAAGAATTCAAAGTGATCAAAATTTTCAAAGAAACGATATTTGCATATGAGGATAACATATACTTAAAAATTTTATAAATTTAGTAGAAAATGATGGGATAACATATGATTCAAAGAACTTCACAAAGCCATGTGTGTGAATGTTGCCACACAAAAAAAAAAAAAAAAAGGTAACACCAACAACTATCAAGTTCTAAGTATTGGCACACTTCAATTTTAAACATCAAGAAACTTTCATCAAAATTAAAATCAGCCATCATCCTAATTGTCATTTTACCATTTGAATATGTATATGTCACAAACTTCAATATGCTTCCTTTTTTTTTTTTTTCCTTTTTTTGTCCATACACTTATCACAATTCGTTAACTACTAATGAATTAAACTCAATCAAATAAACTAATATCACTATCGCATATTCCAAAAAATAAAAAGAGGTGGTAACTTACATAAAATTTTTCTTTTCAGGAATTGTAAAATCTTAATAGCTTATAAACAAGCAATAGGCAGCCGGACATTAGTGTAGGGTATACGTGTAGTGTACAGTAGTGCTCCCGCACTATTGTGTACAATCATGTCATCACAATTAACACTACTAACTGCTACAGAAAACTGAAATCGAAAGAGGCCCAGTAAGGCCTTCTCCAACATACACCAAATTGGTGTAAAAACACCAAATTAGTGCAAAATCTCCTCCAATGTAACACCATAATGGTGTTGGTGCACAAAACTCAAGAGCAAATTTGGTGTTAAAGCTACACTATGACACCATATTCTGTTGCCAACACCAAATTTGGTGTTGGCCCACGTGCAAGCTTTTTTTTTTTTTTCCAAAATTCCAACTCTACCCTTATATAATAATTAAAACAATTTGTATTCCATTTATATCATTTACCATATTTAATGTATTTATATAATTTGATTAATAATTATAAATAGAAAATTAAATTATTATAAAAAAGTTATATCATTAAAAATATTTTTATTGAGATCTTTAAATTGAGTATTGTCGACGTTGGATTTCAGTCGACGAGTAATCAATACCCAATACCTGCAATCAATGTGAGAAAGCACAAATACCAAGAAAGAATAGAGGCAAATACCGAGAATCAAACGAGGAACACGAATCTTTTACGTGGTTCGGCAATAATAGGCCTACGTTCACGACTGTCTGTCTCTTAAATTCTGCAGAGTGACAGTGTATTGTTAATTATTCTCTCTTTTTTGTTACAATGATCTTAATCCTTATTTATAGGGAAAGAGGTGTTACAATTCTGGTTGTAGCAAATCAGGAAAAGAATCTTGGATTAATTACATTCCCAAATAATCAGGAAAAATAAGGAAAAGAATTATAAATTAATTATGCTTCCTAATGTATTTGAATAATATCAGGAAACTGCTTCCATAAAATCAGGGATGATGTTGATTCGGTTTGAATTTGAATAGACTTCCATATCTGATGAGGAAATCACGGTTTGATTGGGTAACTACCATATTCGGAGAGAGAATCATGGTTGAATCAGGTAACTGCCTGTTCTGGAAGATACTGTACTAATTACACGTCTGAGTGAGCTGATGACTATAGCGGTCTGGTGGTTTGCGAATTGGAGCTCGCATAGCGAGCTACGTATGAGGCGAACTTAGGAAGCGAACTGAATCCTGGCTGACGTGAGCTCGTTGATATAATCTGAAGAAACTATTTATGCGAGCTGAAAAGCTTACTTGGGCTTAGAGTCATCTGGGCCTCATCTGATGGACTTTGACTGGGCTTTGACCTTTATCGGGCCCTCTTATTGGGCCTAAATTGGGGTTTTACCAGCCCATTTAATGAGTCCGAAAAATACATATAACATTAGCCCCCCAGCTCTCAGTTCGCTTCTGCGAGCTGGGAGCTTGAGCTTGCTGGTAAAAGCTGGCTTCCTTGACATGCTACCCTTCATAACTGCTTCTGTGCACTTTCAAATTCCACCTTTTCAGTTGCGACACGTGGCGATCATGCAGGTGGTAACTGAAGCGACGTCTGCACGTCTTTTACACGCGTATTTAATGCGTACGTCTTTCAACTGACGGCTGCATGATTTCCAAAGCCGTGCTTCACGCTGCATCGTCAGATTTATGACGGTTACACCTTTCAAAGTTCTGACGGTTGGGGTTCACGCTCGCTTGTCTATATAAATCGATGGACCCTTTTCATTTTCTTTTTTCATCTGTCATTTTCTTTTAAAGCAATCAAGTGTTCAAGCTTTCAAGCAACCAGGACCTACTGCCTTTTCACGAAATCAACATCCTTACTCGCCGTTTTTCAATCTCATCAACGATTCAAGGTAAGGCATCTTGTTCTTCAAACTTTCTGTTTTAGGTTTATTTTGTTTCACCACCATTGTTGTACCTGCAATGACGTTTTGTTATACCTTCATTATTCTGAGTCTTGTGTTTATTGAACATGGCGTTTCTTCTTCTGGTTCAATCTGGTTTTTTAACTTGTTCAGATGTCTTCAAGCGGAGCTCACAAGGGAATTGTTCCAAGCAGTGAAGCTCGTGAGCGAGATGAAGCCCGAGCACATGCTATACAGGGAAGAGCAGCTCGTGATACGTTCGCTCGTCATCCTTCATCGCTAAAGCGTCCTGATGTGGAAGGACTTGTCACTCAATTCCACATCCCTTTTGGTTGTCGTGCATTGTTACCTGATTCAAAGAATCATGCATGTTATCCACCCAGGGGATTCATCGCCGTTAGTGTTCAACATTTCGAGCAGGGGCTACGGTTCTTCATTCAACCGTACTTGATCGCATTTCTTAACAAGGTCAAGCTCGCGCCATTCCAGTTGACTCCAAACTCTTATACGCAGCTGACCTCGCTGGTCGTGGCTTTCCTCAGAAACGGCCTTCGTCCCCCTACACCAAAAATTATACAGCAGTTCTACTCCTTCAAGGCTTTGAGCGCAGCAGAAGGAGAGAAGCTAGATGACATTTATTACCTCACAGCTCGTCTGTCGCAATACAAAGATCTCTTGCCCAAAGGAGAAGCGAAGGGCAAATCCAATGTCAGGCCGTACAAGACGAGCTGGTTTTACGTCTCGTGCCCCTCTCTCGCAGATCTCCGAAATTTCAGCTTCGTCCTGAAACCAGGTATACATAAAGAAAATATAGCGAGCTGAGTTTATTTTGTATTATTATTATTATTATTTAATCATTTGCTGTGCAGCGTTGAAAATAGACGAGTCTCCTCTCAGCAGCGAGGAGGAACGAGCTCTTGACAAGCTCGCCATCTCAGAGGACGCAGGCATAAACAGTAAATTCGACGATGTTGTCCTTAGAGCTTACGGCATTGCTCCTCCTAAGGAATTCCCTCTTCTGCGATCTGAAGAGGACATAGGCAAGATCGGCGATAAACCTAGACTTCCTTCTGTTTTTGAAGTTCCAGTTTAGGTGGGGGACACGTCTGCTTCCCGACCTCTGCCACCAGTCTCTTCACAATCAGCGGGTGCAACTCGCTCACCTTCTCCAGCTCGGAAGGCTTCTACCCAAGGTGCTTCTGCTCGCACCTCATCTAAGGCGAAATCATCTTCAGCTCACACCCCATCAAAGGGTGCATCTCGAAAAACTACTTCTCCAGCTCCTGCCCCAGCTCGGACAGGATCAGATCCAGCCCACACAGCCCCTACTGTACAAGTTGACTCATCCTCTTCTCCACATCACACATCTACCCCAGGGGCTTCACTGCCATTTCCAGCTCGCGCTCCAGCCCCCGTTCCTTCCTCTGGGCGAATTCCAACCAACAGAAGGAAACTTACTCTTTTGAAATCTCCTCCTTCTGAGCGACCTGCTACATCTCCCGCCTCCTCGACTCTTTCAGCGAAATGGCCTGCTGAGGCCTTAGCCACTCCAACCGCCCCTTCAAAACGCTCCAAGTCATCTACCGAGGACCAGGCCCCTACGGTCTCTGCTTTCAGTGATGTGCCTGCTGCTGTTGAGAAACAGGCCGCTGCTCCTTCAACCACTGCTCCCAACGAAGTGCCTCTTGCTGCTGGTTCTTCAAGTCTTCAGCCGACTCCAACTTCCAACTCGCTGCTTGGAAAAGGTGACTCTCCTCCTAAGGTTGCTTCGCAGGAAACCCAAGCTGGCCCCAGCAAAAGAGCAACTAAGCGCATCGTTCATTTGCGGCCTACCGCTACCTGGGATGGCGAATGCGATATTCCAGAAGCTGAGAGGACCCCCTCGCCAATGAGACCAACCATTGAGATTGGGTCTGGGGGAAGATATTTGACCTCCTTCCTTGACAACTGGGAAACGATCATGCTTACCCATACAAATGTCTTGGAAAATAAGTATCTTAGGGGCGAGGATCTGGACGAATTCATAGCTCGCCATTCCATGCTAGCAAGTCATTTTCCCTTATATGCCGACCTCTTTACTTTATTAAATGCTAACTTATAACATTTTCAGGGTGCTCTTGGCACGATGAAGCGGAGAAGGCAAACAAGGGCTGTAAACGATGAAATAAGGAAACTGGAAGACGAGCTTAATGAGGCTAAAGATGAAGTTGCACGCTTGGCTGAAGGTAGAGTGCAGGGTCAGGAAGCACAGATCGCTGAGGCGAATGCTGCGAGGCAGACCTTTGAGGAAGCTCTAAAGAACATGGAAAATGAGCATGTGATGTTAAAAGATGAGCTTCTCAAGACAAAGGAAGAGCTAAAGCGATCTGAACAACGGGCTGAGCTGGACGAACAGTGGGCTTCAACTGCAGAAGAGAAAGTTGAAGTACTTTATCGCCAAGTTGATGCTGCTTTGGCGCGAGCTGAAAATACTGAGAAACAGGCCGAAGAGGCTAAAAAATGAGCTAATGAAATGGGAGCTGCAGCTAAAAGCGCTGAGGAGGCTGCAACCAAATGAGCTGAGAAGGTTGCAACCGCGGCTAAACGTGCCGAGGAGGCTGAGCATCGAGCTGAGGTGTTTAGGCAATAAGTAGGGGAGACTATTCAGCGGGCTGAGGCTGCAGAGCAGCGAGTTGAAGACATGAAAAAAGAAGCTAAGGTCGTCAACCATCTCGCTGATAATGCTTTCGAAGAGCTAACGGTCTTCAGAGAGCAAGCTGCTCGAGAATTGGAAGTGCAGGTTGCAGATGCAAGGGACGAGGCTAAGAAAAGAACAGGTCGTGACTTTCTCTTCACGTTGTGGACGTCCCACCTGGATATGGATTTTTCTATCTTTGGGGACATAGGACTTGAAACCGTTGAGGATTTTAAATCACGAGCTACCTCGTCCTCAGCTGGTCCAATTCTTTCAGTAGAGGAGGTGTCTGGTGCGACCTCTCAGGCTGAGCCCGTTGTCGACCTCGATGCCTCTGGAGTGTCTCCTTCTCATGAGGACCCTTTAGCTTAAGTTTAAGAGCTCGTCTTTTCTTTGTTCTTTTCATTTGTATTTTTTTAGTTTTTCAGTTTGTAAACAGCTATTATACTTAATGAAAATTTTTTCATTATTCCTTTTGTGTTGAATGCATTTAAGTTATTTCATGATATCATATTTTGTGATCTTCAATTTTTTAGAGTTATCAAATTTTTTGTGAGCTGATAGTCAACAAGCTCAAAATCTGATAATAATTAAAGCAATTACTTGATCCAACAATTAATAAAATTTTATAAGTACAAGTAATTGGACTGTTAAAATGTTGACGAGCTATGCAGAGGCACTTAGCCATCTGCTTTTTAGGCTCATTATTAACGAGCTATGCAAGGACACTTAGTCACTTGCTTTTGAGGCTCTTTCATTTTTATAGCGAGCTATGCAGGGGTCGTCACCTCGCCTGCTTTTTAGGCTCTTTTGGCGAGCTATGTAAGGACACTTAGTCACTTGCTTTTTTGGCTCTTGTTTTTGTATAGCGAGCTATACAGGGGTCGTCACCTCGCCTGCTTTTTAGGCTCTTTTGGCGAGCTATGCAAGGACACTTAGTCACTTGCTTTTTTGGCTCTTGTATTTGTATAGCAACTATGCAGGGGTCGTCACCTCGCCTGCTTTTTAAGCTCTTTTGGCGAGCTATGCAAGGACACTTAGTCACTTGCTTTTTTGGCTCTTGTATTTGTATAGCGAGCTATGCAGGGGTCGTCACCTCGCTTGCTTTTTAGGCTCATTTGGAGCGCTATTTAGCTCGGAGCCTGTTTGCCTTAGTGAAATGAATTGAGTCACAAGTTGGGGAAATAGAGCTTTCATTAACTAGAATAATTTTGAATTACATATTACAAAGAGTTTACTGATAATAAGGGCGGAGATGCTCGACATTCCAAGCTCGAGGGATTTCAGCTCCATTTTCATTGTTAGCTAAATGATAAGCCCCATTCCCCAAGCTTGCTGTGACAATTTAAAGTCCTTCCCAGTTCAGGCCTAAGGATCCATCACTTGGCTTACGGGCTCCTGGCAGAATGAGACGTAAAACTAAGTCTCCAACATTAAATCTACGAATCCGAGCATACTTGTTGTAGTATCTCGCTATTCTCTGCTGATAGACAGCTACCCTTAACCTGGCCGTTTCCCTGTGTTCTTCAAGCAGGTCCAGGTTTGTTGCAAGTAGCTGATCGTTATCATTTGGATTGAAGGTTGCTCTTCTTTGCGAGGTGACTTCAAACTCAGCTGGGATCATAGCCTCGGATCCATACACCATTGAGAATAAGGTCTCGCTAGTGGAGCTGCGAGCTGTGGTTCTGTAAGACCACAATACTTTTTGAAGCTCATCTACCCATGCTCCTTTCTTTGCTTCCAGTTTCATCTTCAGGGTTTGCTTGATGATTTTGTTAACAGCTTCAACTTGGCCATTGGCTTATGGATGATCCACTGCTGAGAAGCTTTTAACAATCTTGAGGTCACTGCAGAACCTAAGAAACTGGTCGCTAGCGAATTGGGTCCCATTATCAGTCACGATCTGCTGTAGGACTCCGAATCTGCAAATAATGTTGCTCCACACAAACTTCTCAATTTTTGTTGTGGAGATTTCAGCTAACTCTTTTGCTTCCGCCCACTTGGTGAAGTAATCTACTGCGACCACCGCATGTTTGCATCTTCCCCGAGCCATTAGCAGAGGCCCGATTAAATCCATCCCCCAGATGGCAAAGGGTCATGGGCTCACCATTTGTTGGAGATAAGCTGGTGGAGCTCGTGGAATTTGGGCAAACCTCTGACACTTGTCGCATTTCTTCACTAAGTTGATGGCGTCCTGCCTCATGGTGGGCCAATAGAAGCCTTGACGAAGTGCCTTCTAAGCTAGAGACAGCCCCCCAGCGTGGTTTCCGCAGTGGCCTTCATGTATTTGCCTCAGTACTGTTTCATATTCAGGGCCATCAATGCATCTTAGCAGTTGAGCTGAGAACCCCTTCTTGTACAGAGCATCATCATAGATGCAGTACCTGGCTGCTCTAGCTCGCAGACGCCGGGCTTCCAGCTTGTTACTTGGCAGCTTTCCATCCTGCAAATAAATGAGAATAGAGCTCATCCAGGAATCAGGCTACACAATTATGGCCATCGTCACATTCTTTTCCTCTGTACTTGGAGCTGGTAGAAACTCAACTGGGATCGTCCCAAGGAAATCTGCATCTCGTGTAGTCGCGAAGTGAGCTAGTGCATCAACATGCGAGTTCTGAGCTCGCGGGATCTGTTTCATCTCGTACTTCTGAAATGCACCTAGTAGCTCGTGAACTTTCTGGAGGTAAAGGGTCATTTTTGGTCCCCTGGCTTGATATTCCCCCAATACGTGGCCGACAACGAGCTGCAAATCACTGAAGACTTTCAAACGCTCAGCTCGCATCTCCTTAGCCAAACGCAGTCCCGCGAGCAGAGCTTCATACTCAGCCTCATTGTTTGTTGCCTGAAAGCCAAACCTTAAAGCACAAAGGATCTTGTGGCCTTCAGGACTGATCAGTAGAATTTCAGCTCCAGCCCTCTGCTCACTGGATGAACCATCAACGTAAAGTTCCTAAGCTGGACCTTCAGAAAATTCAGCTTCATCATCCACATGTCCTGTAAACTTTGCAATGAAGTCTGCCAGAGCTTGAGCTTTGATAGTCGTCCTTGGCTTGAACTGAATATCAAACTGTGCGAGCTCCACTGCCCATTTCAATAGACGTCCTGAGGTGTCAGCTTTCTGCAAGACTTATTTCAGCGGGTATTGGGTGAGGACTTCGATTGTATGAGCCTGAAAATAAGGTCGCAGCTTCCTTGATGCAATCACCAGGCAGTAAGCTAGTTTCTCCATCTGCGAATATCTGGTTTCAGCATCCTGCAACCGCTTACTTACATAATACACCGAAAGCTGTGTCTTTTCTTCTTCTCTCACTAGTGCAGCACTCAGAGCTTGCTTCGACACTCCCAAGTATAAGATCAGCTTTTCATCTTCTTAGGGCTTGGAAAAAAGTGGAGTTCACCCCATATATTCCTTCAACTGCTGGAAGGCTATTTCACACTGCTCAGTCCACTCGAAGCTCTTTGCTTTCTTCAGAATGTCAAAGAAGGGGACACACTTGTCCGTAGCTTTCAAAATGAACCTGCTCAATACTACGACCTGGCCATTGAGGCTCTGCACGTCTTTCACCCTGGTTGGCGATCTCATGTCGATCAATGCCTTGATCTTCTCAGGGTTTGCTTCAATTCCTCTACTGTTGACCATGAAGCCCAGAAACTTCCCAGAAGCTACTCCAAACACACACTTGAGCGGATTCAATTTCATCTGGTAGCTCCTCAGAATCTGAAACATCTCTCCCAGGTCGCGAACATGGTCACCTATCTGCTTGGATTTTACTAGCATGTCATCGACATAGACCTCCATAGTCTTTCCGATCTGCTCTTCGAACATCATGTTCACCAAGTGTTGGTAAGTCGCTCCAGCATTCTTCAAATCGAAGGGCATCACCTTGTAGCAATATAACCCCTGATCAGTCATGAATGAGGTGTGCTCTTCGTCTTCAGGTTTCATTGGGATCTGGTTATATCCCGAATATGCGTCCATGAAGCTCAGGAGCTCGTGGCCAGCAGTAGCGTCCACGAGCTGATCTATCCTTGGCAGGGGAAAACTGTCTTTCGGGCACGCTTTGTTCAGGTCAGTAAAGTCGATGCAAGTTCTTCACTTTCCATTCTTTTTCTTCACTAGCACAGGGTTGGCGACCCAGGTTGGGTAGTAAGCTTCTCTGATGAACTTGTTAACCAGCAGCTTGTCTACCTCCTCCTTTAGTGTTAAATAACGTTCTCCTGTCATTGCCCTTCTCTTCTGACGAACTGGCTTATGGTGCGGATCAATATTCAATCTGTGAGACATTACCTTTGGATCTATTCCCACCATGTCCTCATGATTCCACGCGAATACATCCAAGTTCATCTTTAGGAAGTCAGCGAGCTAGGTTTTCAATTCTTGAGCTAAATCTCTACCCAGCTTCAGGCACCGCTCTGGATCTGCCTCGCTGACTTGTACATCCTCCAATTCTTCAACTGGCCTCGTAGCCCGGTCTGCATTTACCTCGCGAGGGTCCAAGTCGTGACTGACTCCTTTCTCAGTCATAGCTCGTGGCTCGCCCCCTGAGACCACGTTCACCTTCTTTCCTCTTACACCCATTTTGACAGCATCTTTATAGCAACGTCGAGCTAGATGCTGCTCTCCTCGAACACATCCGATGCCATTGGGAGTTGGGAACTTGACTATGAGAGTTTTAGTCGAAGTAACCACGTCCAACTCGTTCATGGCAGGTCTCTCGAGGACCACATTATATGCTGATGGGCAGTCAATTATCAAGAAGTCTGTCAGGGTTGTTGCCTGACGACCTGCCTCCCCAAGAGTCAATGACAACTTAATCTGCCTCACTGGTACTACAGCATCTCCAGTGAATCCGAATAAAGGCTCTGGGGACGGTGCCATTTGTTCTGCTCGCAGCCCCATCTGATCAAAACAAGTCCGATACATCACGTTCACCGAGCTTCCAGTATCAATCATGATGCGCCTAACTTCCACATTGCTGATTTTAGCTCGTACAACCAGCGTATCGTTATGAGGTCAGATCACTCCTCTAGTATCTTCATCTGTAAATACAATCTCGTCCGAGGTCGGCTTTGCCCTTTTTGCAGGTCCTTCTGACCCATTGAGCTGAAAAGAATGATTTGCCTCTCGGACGTACCTCTCATGCGATCTATTGGAGTCACCTGCGATATGGGGGCCACCATAAATGGTAAAAATGGTTCTTATCGTAGGTTCCTGACCTTGCTCGGAAGCTCGTTGGGGCTGTTGCTGATATGTTGGCTGCTGTTGCTGAGATCGTTCTTATGGAGGTCGCGAGTCTGCAGGTCTGGCCACATAATCTCTCAAGCGACCTCGCCTGATCAATTTCTCAATGGCGTCTTTCAACGCCCAACAATCTGAAGTATTGTGTTCGACCTCATTATGATAGGCATAAAACTTGTTCCAATCTCTGTGCTGAACCGGAGCCCTTATAGGAATGGGCCTTCCAAAATCTTCTTTGTTCCTTTCTGTAGCATAAATCCTTTCAGGTGAAGCAGTCAGGACGCTGTATCCTTCCTGACGGTCCAGGCGCCGAGGTCGGTCATTTCTTGGCTCTCTCCTTGCTCTCTTGGCAATCTGATTGCTTGAGCCACCATTTCTTCCTTTTTCGTTCCTGCCATTGCTTCTCCTCTTTGGCTGGCTGGAACTGCCCGCTTCATTCTTCTGATTTTGCTTCTTCGGGCCGAAGGTCTCTTCCCACCTAATCTCCTTCACAGCTCGCTCATAGAATTCTCACAGATCCTTCACTAGGGACTTGTAAATGCTTTCGTACAACTTTCCATCCTTGCGCAGCCCAGCTGAGATCGCTGTCAGTATGCTTTCATCTGATGGATGCTCGACATTTGTAACCTCGCGTCTAAACCTGGTGATGTATTCCTTCAACGATTCACCCTGACGTTGGAAGATGGTGGCTAGGTGGCAGGATAGAGCGAGCTGCCTTCTCAGTGCCCTGTACTGACCAACGAACTTCTGTTGGCATTGCTTCCAACTTCCTATGCTGCGAGCTGGGAAATTCTTGAACCACATCCTCGGAATATCCCCCAATGTAGTTGGGAATACTCGGCACTTCACCATCGGACTTCCTGTCTGCAGATCCATCTGAACGTTAAAGGCGTCGAGATGGTCATAGGGGTCACTGTCCCCATTGTATTGCTGAATGCTTGGCATCTTAAACCTCGGGGGGAGAGGCTGTGTCTCAATCTCCCTCGTGAAGGGAGTCCTTCCCCCATAATACCCACGCTGCTCCAGGGCTCCAGGTCGTGCCTCCAACTGCTGGACCCTTTGGAGGAGCTCCTCTACTTGGGGATCTCGGAGCTCGTATCTCCTCCTGTGATCATGGCTAGGGGCAGGGTGTTCTGGGTCATACCTTTCGTCTTCTTCGAACAGACCCTCAAGTTGAAGGGATCTTCCCTGCCTATGTTCATCATTAAATCGCCGAGCTGCAACTCTGGCTCTATCGTGTCCAACTTCTGCTTGCAGATTTCCACCCTGGCTCAGCCTTACCACCAAGCTATCTGGGTGCGCGACCTCCCTTTCTTCCTGAACAGGGTGTCCCAGCCCTAGAACGCGCATTGGAGGAGCGAGCTGAGCTTGTAGGTTGCGGGACTTCCCTTGCCAGCCTGTCAGGTACTTGCATCGCTTCATGTTGCTGGGGCACATGTCTTGGTACCTGAACCTCAACCCTGGGCATGTTCTGTACCTGAGTCTGTACCAACATATTGACGGCCTCTGTGAGTTGCCTGACCATATCCTCCAACGCTTCTTGCCTCTGAATCAGCACATTCTGCCCTTCGGCTAATGGGGCAATTGGAACTGTCTGACGGGGAGGCAAATGAGGGATGTCTGTCGCGGCACCAAGTGCCTGTCCACGGGACGTGCCTGCTACATGCATGTGTGCATCCTGCACAGGCTGTAAGTTCTGCTGAGACTGGTTCGTGTGACTCTCCGCCTGGTCATCATCTCCAAGGAACTTGTTTGATCTGGTCTTTGCCATATCGAAAATCAATGAGTTGAGATGAAAAAGATTGCAGTTTGGGGCCCCTCCTTCTAGCGCCAAAATGTCGACGTTGGATTTCAGTCGACGAGTAATCAATACCCAATACCTGCAATCAATGTGAGAAAGCACAAATACCAAGAAAGAATAGAGACAAATACCGAGAATCAAACGAGGAACACGGATCTTTTACGTGGTTCGGCAATAATAAGCCTACGTCCACGACTGTCTGTCTTTTAAATTTTACAGAGTGACAGTGTATTATTAATTATTCTCTCTTTTTTGTTACAATGATCTTAATCCCTATTTATAGGGAAAGATGTGTTACAATTCTGGTTGTAGCAAATCAGGAAAAGAATCTTGGATTAATTACATTCCCAAATAATCAGGAAAAATAAGGAAAAGAATTATAAATTAATTATGCTTCCTAATGTGTTTGAATAATATCAGGAAACTGCTTCCATAAAATCAGGGATGATGTTGATTCGGTTTGAATTTGAATAGACTTTCATATCTGATGAGGAAATCACGGTTTGATTGGGTAACTACCATATTCGGAGAGAGAATCATGGTTGAATCAGGTAACTGCCTGTTCTGGAAGATACTGTACTAATTACGCGTCTGAGCGAGCTGATGACTATGGCGGTCTGGTGGTTTGCGAATTGGAGCTCGCATAGCGAGCTACGTATGAGGCGAACTTAGGGAGCGAACTGAATCCTGGCTGACGTGAGCTCGTTGATATAATCTGAAGAAACTATTTATGCGAGCTGAAAAGCTTACTTGGACTTAGAGTCATCTGGGCCTCATCTGATGGACTTTGACTGGGTTTTGACCTTTATCGGGCCCTCTTATTGGGCCTAAATTGGGGTTTTACCAGCCCATTTAATGAGTCCGAAAAATACATATAACAAGTATAATATTGAATATGTTTTAATATATTTTTAAGTTTTTAATATATATTATAAGTAATATATTAATATAAAATGAATTAAATTATGTAATGTATATACAAAATATTATTTTAATAATTATTTGATAGAATTGGTAATATTTTTAATGCAAAAACTCAATAATGTTTTAAATAACAATAACATTAATATTACCATTACCTTCAAATAAACATACATGATTAAAAAATAATAATAATAACAACAACATAACTTAAAAATAAAATACTTGACATAAATACTTCTAAACAACCATTTGGAAATTTGGAAGGTCATCTCCACTTCCTCCATAACCACCAAAATACTTGTCAAATGCATTGGATGATTCGCTTCCTCCTTGAAATTGTTGCTCATGAGACTTTTTTTCATAAATTCTCTTTTGTTCACTTCGAAGAACATTACATAGAATTTGATCTTTTATGGAATCCACATCCTTTAGTAAAATTTTATTTTATTTGCGTCGTTCTCGCAACTCTAATTTTTTTGCCTCATTTTGAGCTCATAACAATTGGAATTCATAACCCTTTTGGAGCATAGATTGAGTTTCATTAAACTTACCTATAATTTGCTCACTATATTTTTTTATGGATTTAAAATATTGTAGCATCTCTTCCCCTTGTTTCCTTTTCATTTTTTCTTTATTCCTCCCAATAGGCCGCTCAGTTAAATCATTATTGTCATTAACATCATTAACTTGCTCTTCAATTTCAAAGTCTACATTTAAATCAATATTAAATGACGACACTGCCGCAGACTTTGACATGGTCGAGTCTGATTGTGATGCTTTGGTGCAATCATATCTCTTTCTACAATCTGGAGTTTGCATGCTATTAATATCAGAATATTTCTTTGTATCTTTAAGGAGGGGCCAGACATAATCAAATTTGAATCGTTTACTATAATTTGGATCTTGTGCCAATAAGGTTTTGGGTTGATTTAACTGCACAATGTGACCAAAAATTAAAACTATAAAAAATGGGACCGAAATTAGAATAAAAAGAATTTCATAAAATCTGCATCACTGCAATTTAGAAAATACTTACAATATCTTGTTGAGAAGCAACATTTGGATTTAAATTTTTAATTTTTCGAACGCATCCTCTTAACTTGCTAATTGCTGCATTGATTATTTGCATTCGAGCTGTCAGAGATCTTCTAGGTCGAACTTGAGTGATATGCGTCGGTAACGTCATATGATATTCAATCTCTATGCAAGACCAAAATTGAAGACTAGATTGGTTTATGCCTATAATTGGATTTTGAGAAACATCAAGATATACATGACAAAGGAGTTGGTCCTCTTCATTCAAATATGAAGCACTTCGTAGAGTATTTTTAGACTTATCACCTAAATTCTTGTTTGATGATATTTTTGTAAAGATATATGTTTACTGGTTGGAACAAAAAGAGAAAGATATTTTAATTTTGAGAAAGAGTCATTATTTATAGATCAATTGTGGAAGATATAAGCATACGATTTAATGGTTAGGATCAAACCACTTTTTATCCAACGGTGGAGATCATATCATGTTAGATTTTTGTGTCAGACTTAAGATAGAGTGTGAAAGATATAAGAATATCGTTTAACGGTTATGATCAAACCACTTTTTATCCAACAGTGGAGATCATATCATGTTAGATTTTTATGTCAGACCTAGGATAGAGTGTGGAAGAGATAAGAATATTGTTTAACGGTTAAGATCAAACCACTTTTCATTCAACGGTGGAGATCATATCATATTATATTTTTATGTCAGACCTATGATAGAGTGTGAAAGAGATAAGAATATCGTTTAATAGTTAGGATCAAACCACTTTTCATCCAACAGTGGAGATCATATAATGTTATATTTTTGTGTCATACTTAGGATAGTGTTAGATTAATTATTAGGATAAAACCATCATCTTCTTTTTGGTAATACAAACATACTCTATTAATGATAATAATATTTTATAATAAATTAAAAAAATTATGTGAGAAATTAATAACTTTTTTTTATATATTATGCATAATTTATTTGAGAATAAGATTTTATAATGGGGTGGATAATAAAATAGTTGAATAAAAAATTAGTTGGAAAAATGAGATGAATAAAAAATTAAGTGGATAAACAATTAGTTGGATAAAAATGAATTAAAAAATATTAAGTGACTAAAAAATTAGGTGGAAATATAATGAGAGTAATTTATTGTAAAAAAATTTAAAAAAAATTGTGAGTATTTAATAATTTTTTAATATATTGTGAGTAATTATTTGAGAATAAAATTTTATATGAAATAAATTAATTAATATTGGTTAAAGAATTATATATGGAATATTCTTTAAAGATATCTTTTACATCAATTTGTTGTCAACACATTGAAGTAAAAAAAAAAAAAAAATGGTGTTGACACCAAAATAATGTCAAATTTAGTGCAAAATACTAGAGAAGGCTTAAAGATAAAGGCAAAACCGACCGACACTTTTCCATCTTTCTTTCATTCAGCAGGAGGCAAATTTTATTACATGGAATAAAATCACGACGAAAGATAGACGGATGAATTCTGACACCGACATATTTCTCTTCAATAAATGTGTATTTTGTTTCTCTTAAAAAAAACAAAAAATGTATTTTGTTGTTGTTATTAATATTACTGGCCGCATTGGCATGTCTAAGTCTAATTACAATAGAGCCACCCAACAAAGTTTTCTATACACCCATATTTTAATAGTTTTTTAATCAAAATTATATATACTCTTAAAAGGAATTTATATTTAAGGACAATTTAATTCTATAGATATATTTACAATCGATTTCCTTCCCCAATCTCATATTTCTTCCCTTGCGGTAATCTGGTATTTTTTTTTTCCTTTTATTAGCCTAACACTGGTAGCTGCTAAAAAGGAAGCAGCTTTTAAGTACATCAAACTCTAATCATATTAGGCACGTGAAATAATGCTTGAAAAAAAAAAATAGACACGTACTTAGCTTTTTTATTGGGGATAAATGAAGAGATTATGGAATTAATCTAGATTATCGGAAATAAAATGATAAGTTATGTTGGATCTTTCATTATAGAGACAATATGTTTATTTGCTTGAAAAGAAGAATTTATAAGAGTGTTTAATTAGGGTTAGTTTTGGAATTATAATGGGTGTTGAAGGAAATTTTTGCCTTCCAAATTTAAATGGTGGGTGCAATAAAAAAATGGGTGCATCAAGAACTTTTTTGGGTGATATGTAATAGAGCCACCCATTACGATAATGGTCATATCATGTGATGAAAAATTATTTAAAATTGCATACATGATATGAATCTCCGTGAGGTTTACCTGTGGCCTTGAGTTGTATACGTGGTATGTATTAATTAACTTGATTATAACTTGGTGATCAGATGTTGATAAGATGTTTTTCTACTACTGCCATTCTCTCTCGCTTAACAACATTCTTAATTTATATTACATTAGGTATGAAAATTAGTACAGTTTTATTCAATAATTGAGCATACATTCTCCTTAACACACATGTAACAACAGTTTTATTACATAAAATTAATTATAAATAATTTAATCAACTTAGTGTAACAACAACTTTTGAGCTTTTTCAATAATAAGCTTCCATAAATCATCCACATGATGCTCTTTAGTCATTGTTGTTCCGATGGCAACGCGTATGTAAAAGGTACCGCTTACAACCCCATGAGTCATGAAGGCACGGCCACTTGAATTCACAGCTTCCAAAAGCTTCAGATTCAGTTCCGAGCCCTCGGATTCAATCCTTGGTTTCAGCCTGAAACAAACTAGTGCAAACTTTCTAGGGACCACCATCTCAAATCTCTGGTCTTTAGCCACGAAGGCTTCAAACCGCCTGGCCATCCCCACATCACTGCGAATGTGATACATGAGATTAGCCAAGCCATGCTTGCGAATCACTACCCAAAGCTTCAAAGCTTTGAACCGTCTGCTCAATGCGATTTGCCAATCCTTGTAGTCTATCACAGAATTGGATTCACTAGCACTGTTTCTCAGGATTTCTGGCTTAGTGCAGAGTGAATCAACAAGAAACTTCGGTTGCTTGAGCCACAAGCAACAATAGTCCATGTTGGTAAGGAACCACTTATGTGGGTTCATGCTAACTGAATCAGCAAGTTCAACTCCATCCAAGTAAGGCCTGAATTCAGGGCAAATGCAAGCACTTCCTGCATAAGCTGCATCGATATGGAACCACGTTTTGTATTTTATGGCAATTTTTCCCAATTCCTTGATGGGATCAACCGCTCCACAGGCTGTTGTGCCAACAGTAGCACACAGATACAGTGGAACCAGCCCAGCTTTGATGTCTTCTTCAATAGCAGCTTGTACTTTTTCTGGTGATAGCGCAAACTCAGTTGAAAGTGATGTAGTTATGGCTCGAAAATTTGATGTGGGAATACCAATCAATTTCGCAGCTTTTTGGACAGTGAAGTGAGTTTGATCAGAGGCATAAACGACCAACTTAGCTATGTTTTCACTTCCACCGAGTCTCTTTAACGCTCGGTCTCTTGCTGCCGCCAAAGTGCAGACAACAGCCTCACAAGTGCTTCCATGCAAGACCCCACCTCCAGTTCCAGAGAAGAGAAACGAAGATGGAAGCTCTAGCATTTTGCCCATCCAATCCACAACAATGGATTCGAGCTCAGTTGCAGCTGGAGAAGCAATCCAGTTGAAGCCAACAACATTAAGGCCAGAGCAAAGCATGTCACCGAGAAAGCCAGCAGTGCTTGCATTTGCCTGGAAAAAAGCAAAGAAATTGGGGCTTTGCCAGTGAGTCAGTCCTGGAAATATGCTCTCAGAAACATCATTCAGGATGTCTTCCAGGGACTCGGGGCCGTAGGGGGCAGTGTCAGGCAACTTGTCTGATAAAAAACCAGGGTTGACTACGCTTCGAACTGGGTATTTCTCAATGTTTCTATAATACTCAGCAATGAACTCCACTACGGCTTTTGATTCATCACAGAAGCCCTGTGGATCCAAGGGAGAAAAGCTTTTGGGGGAGAAGCTAAAGCTACCCATTTTGGAAATGATTTTGAAGAATGGCTAACTAATCAATTCGGTATGGCTTGCATGGTGTTCTCATGTTTCAGGTATATATAGAGGAACATAGGTATACCAAAACAAGCGTATCAGTCAAATAACAGCTGTGCCAACTTTACTCTGAAAATTATGACAATAACAAAGGCAGAGAAAGGTGGACCTATGTACAACGACACTGCTCTTTACTCGTGAGAGGCTTGCCGGCATGTAACGTTTGCTGTCAATTGAAAATAGATTGCCAAAACAGTACCGATCTCTCTCTGCCCGGTTAGGCGATTACCTATTCTTTGACTGGCCAATAAAATCATATTGATGCACAGATTCTACACATATATTGACATTATGGATTTTGATGGATAGACAGACTTTCTAGATTTTCTAATGAATACCCATTATTCGATCTAATATAGTGAATTTCTAAATTTTATCCAATCTAAATTTTTAAATCTGGTTATAAGAGGGATCAAATTGAATCCTTCACACCTGACAAGAAACCAACTTTCATAGTGAATTAATGGCTGGCAGGGCCGGACCTACTGTTGGCCAGGAGGGACACGTGCCCCCTGAAATCTGAAAAAAAAATGCTTAATTTACCATATAGTCTAAAAGAAAACAAAAAACTGAACTGTTGCACAGCTACAGTCTGCAGACTACGGATGTGCAGCAATGTCTGCAGATACTGTGTAGTAACAGTAAGTGCTACAGTTTCTACTTCAATTAATGTTTTTAATTTTAATTATTATTATTATTATTTATCTTTTATATATATTTTTTAAAAACTGATTTGAAAGTTACAACTATCTCCCTAAAAGTCGCACTTTTTGCACAAACTTCGTGTCTTATTTCTTTTATTTTTAAAGTATTTATTATTTTCTTATTTAATTATTTATTTTTCTTATTTCTATTAGAATTAACTTCTTTCTTATATGTTACCTTTATTAGACTTAGTTTTCCTACTTCTAATATTTTTCTTACTCCTAATTAATTAATATTTTTATTTTTCAATTTTATTCTTTTAGTTCTCACCTATATAAATTCTATTTATTTTTACTTTTTGTTTGCTATACAAAATTCATTAACAATTTGTAATTTTAGTGAACAATTTTTTTCTTCATTTCTTTTCATCTTTATTTGACATCTCTTTATTTTCACTTTGATATCTTGTGACTTACCAGATTAGTCTCCTAAATTAATTACTTTTTTAATTTATTTATTTTTCAATAATTAGAATTTAATATACATCTCATTAATAAACCCTAAAATCTTAAACTATAAATTATTACATTAAAATTATCCATGTATAATGTATTGTCATGATTCAATTATATATAATATTGTTTTTTAATTTATTTTAATGATTTTTAAACATTAGGATTTTTAAACATAAGACTATTTATTTTTATTTAAACTATGTAGTGTTATCAAACATTCTTTTATATAAAAATATTATATATTTAGTATGTTCTTAATTTTTGATATTTTTATTACTTTATCCATGTACCCCCTGAACAAATTTTCTGGGTCCACCACTAAATGTAATTATTATGAAAAGAATATTTAAAATATTAAATGAGCATTTTTTTACTCTGTAACATCTATCATCTAAGGTCTTGTGGAATTTATTTTTTTTTTTCTTGAAATAGAGGTCCTATGGATTTTGAATACCCTTTTCTTTAATCTTTATGTTAACAAAATATAAAAGTTAGGCTTTAGCATTGAAGAAGAAGACAAAATTTTTAATTGAAGATGTGTCACAGAGAAACATTGGCGTTTGCTTTCATTTATTAGTTTACAATAGGCTACATTTTCCAGTTTAAGCTCTACCTGCAAGCTATGAAGTAATTTAGCACACAGGAAAAAAAGTTACTCTCCTCATTTGAAGTTTTGTCCCAATAGAATTAGATACAAGTAACTTAAAAACATAGATTTAGTCACATTGTGGCCGGTCATTTGTGTTAGGTTACATGTGGTTATAGGTAGTGTTTCAAAACTCGTTACTCTCGATTTGATCAGTGAGACAGTGAGTAGCGAATACTCGATAACTTAGAAAGTACTTGGTTTGATCATTGGTTAATGGTCAACGGTCAAACTGTTGACCTATGGTCAAACCTAGGGGTGGGCAAAATAACCGAAACCGACCCGGCCCGAACTGAATCGACCCGAAAATGTCGGTTTTCATTTGTGATTTGGGTTGGTTCAGTTTTAAGAGTAGAAAACCGATTTGTTTCGGTTTTTGGTCAATTTTAGGTCAGAAAACCAACCTGAAACCAAAACTGACATCATTTAAAAATTAAAAAATATATATACAAAACCCAACACAACCCAACTGCCCAAATGCCTAACCCAGCTCATTTTTCACTCAATCACATCTACACTCTAATTAACCCTAGCCGTCTTCTTCTCTTTCTCTTCCGCAGTCCCGCTCCCGCCCAAGATCTCTCTACTGTCGCCATTGCCGATGACGTCTCTAAGCTATATTTGTCTCCACAACTCCCAGCCTCTCTTGTCTCCACATCTCTAAAACCCTCTTGAACAACTCGACCACCGTCATTGATGTCTCTATCGACCCTTAACTGTCGACAAACACGACCACGCTCAATGACAACAGCCGCACGTCAGAGACGCCATGATTCGAAGAGAGGTCGAGTTCATCATTATCGTCGCTGACCCCCTCACTTTCAGTCTCACCCTCTCTCCTGGTTCATCACTCTACTCCTCTCACCCTCTTCTTTGATTTGTGGTCGGTTCTTCATGTTCAAGCTCTCACTAATTTCTATGGTGGTAGATTTTTTTTGAAAGACTGGAAGTGACGGTAATTGAAAAAGGGTGTTCGTTTTTCTTTTTAACTTGTTTTCTTATCATGTGCGAAATGAAAATTTTGTTTGTATGGTGTTCGATTGATTTTGCTTTTTTGAATTGGTAATGGTGATTTTGATGTGAACTAGTAATTTTTTTTTTTTCAAAATGGACTAGTTCTGTTTCACTGTTTGTGTGGTGTTTGATTGATTTTGGTTTTTTGAACTAGTGATTATGATTTTGGTGTGAACTAGTATATATTTTTTCTGAAATAGAACTGGTAGTCTATAAAGTGTATTTTGATTTTGGTTTTTTGAGCAAGTAATTGCGATTTTGGTGTGAACTAATATATATTTTTTCTGAAATGGAATTGGTATTCTGTGAAGTGTATTTTGGTGGTTTAATTTTGGAGTGGATTTGGTAGTGAACTATTGAAAGTCTAAAACCAACTAAAATTAACCCAATTCAACCGACCCGATATTAGTCGATTTAGGCCGGATTTTCTCCATAATTCGGGTTGGGTCGATTTTGCAAAGTAAAAATCAATTAAAATCGATTTTGGGTCGATTTCGGCCAAAACCGACCTGACCCGAGCCCACTCCTAGTCAAACTTATAAAAAAACAAAATTTAAAATTTTTTTTTAAGATTAAAATACAATTATATGACCACAAAAACCTTTAAAATTCATCTCATGCAATCTTCAAAACCATTTTAATATAATCACATAATTACAATCTTAAAAATTTCGGTAACATAACTACTATTTTTTCAAAGATTCCATATGTAATAAACAAAAATAACAACATTTTAAAAATCTATCACATCTAAACTACTTAAGACCTTCCATCATTCTTTCATTCTCAAACACAAGTACACAACCAACATCATATATAATATGTAAATAATAACATAACAAGAAGTCAATATCAAAATAGCCAACAAAAGGAAAAATTCGTGAAAGTATATCAAGGACTTAAGGCCCTAAAAATCTTAAGAGCGAGAAGGAAAACACAACCAATCTTCATCATTTTCATAAACGTCTTTCATAACTTGTTCATTGCTGGACTTAAACTCTACATCAATGTTTTTCTCCCTCCTCTTCTCCTTATCCTCCTCCTCCTCTCTAGAATCAAAATAATCTAAATCAAGTTGTCTCGGTTGCTCCAAACTAGCCCCTACTTTATCATCAGCATCATCACCAAATGGAACAAGCCATCCTTGTGCATCAACAGCATCAACTATTAGTAACACATCAACATTCTTCTCAATTTATTTGTTCATTTTGTTTGATAACTGTGAATTGAAATTAACAAAAACTAGATTGTTCAATCGATCTGTATTCTGTCTATTTCTTTTCTTCATATGTATCTACATAAGATTTAAAAATTAAAATTGAATAAATCAGTAAATAATTAAATTTGAAACATTAAAAATAAGTTATGGATATTGCACATTTGCACTTACCCATTCAAAATTACTCAAATTTCTTTCACATCTAGATAAACTAGTTGTCAATGAAAGAATCCTTTTTGTCATTTTATGCATGTTAGATGTGTGACTTCCAAACATGCTCTACCAAGTAACTACATCATAAAACATAATCAAATATTGAACTAGTTCTTGGAAGATATATTTTCATAAATACAATGCCAAAAATATAATCTATAACAGGAATTAGTAAACAAGTTAAACAACTAAAAATAATTTATACGAATTAGAATGTTCAATTTTTTACCTGGATCCTAAGAATTACTGTCACATCCTCTAATGGCCAACGGTCTCCCAAAAGGACCCTCCTTCATCTGATCCAGTGGTCATTCAGTCATAATAATTACATCTTGAGAGGCTATATCACCATGATGAAAAATCCTTACACACTTTATAAAGTCATTTAACAACTCAGTTTCATTGGAAATGCTTGAATCCTTGTAATGGTAATAAACGTTTAATAGAAATGTCGCCTTATACAATGAAAAATCTAGTCAATCTTTCATTTTTTCATCAATTTTTTCAATAATCGGTCAATAATTATTTTCCAGTTTGTTCAAGGTCTCTCTAATATCTCGTTTAGCCCTTCTTAGTTCTCCATATAATCGAGACATTGATGGTTTTTTATCCTCATCCATCAGTCTCAACACTTTAATTAAAGGTGTAAAAACTTTTAAACAACATGTTACATCATTCCAAAATATCAAACTCATAACAGTTTTGTAGCTAATTTCCCTTTTTTACTTTTTGAGTATTTGCACTTATCTCATTCCTTACTACCAAATATTGTCTTTAAAGTATTTTTTTTTATCCATCAAGCTTTGTAAAGTAAGGAAAGCGGATGCAAATCTAGTGTTTCCTAGCCTCATTATATCCTTCAATTTGGTAAAAGACTTCATTATTCCCAAAGTCTTATGATGAGTATAAATAAAGATTGTCAGTTGTTTTGCTTGTTCAATATACTTGTTGAATCTTGAAAGCTTGCAACATTTTCAAGTATAAGGTTGATGGTGTGAGCAGCACATGAGGTCCAAAATATGTTTGGCCTCTTCATCTTCAAAATCTTGGCAACAACCATATTGTTGCTAGCATTGTCAATTGCTACTTGAACAACGTTTGTAGGTCTGACTTGTTTAATGCATGCACATATTCGAAAATGTGTTCCACAGTATGTGCGACATCAGAACACTCCTTGGAAGAAAGGAAAGTAGTTCCTAACCTACAATAATCAAATATCAATTAAACATAAATTAAATAATATAATTAGTAACTAATATTGTATAGTAGATGAATTATATGAAATTTATACTTGTAATTCACACACAAATTCATTATGCTCCTCTTTTTCCTATTCGTCCAAGCATCCGTCATAATTGAACATTCATTTTTAGCCCACTCTTCTTCTTGCATTTTCAACAATAACTTGGTAACTTGGTTTCTTCTACCTTATTTAGCAAATATCGCTCCTCAATTTCATAATAATTTGGAGACCTATAACCAAGCCTAAACTGACCAATTGCTTCACAAGCACGTATGAAATCATCATTCACAACAACATGCTATGGAACGGCTCTATTAAACATCCAAGTTGTCACCTAATTGTGCACATGATTGAGTCTCTCTTTAAAAAGTGCTTCATTGATGTTTTGTTGTCACATTGACTTTCTTGAATTTAGTGACAACTCCGGATTAATGGGTCTTGTAAGCCTGTCTATTGAGCCAAGATGATGAGGCTCTTTCCTTACCCCTTCTACCTCTATTTCTTCCATCTCTTTTGATTCATTGATATTTACTTCTTTTCTCTTTAATTTCTCCTCAATCATCTTATTTCTCTTTTTATTTTTTGACTCCATAAGTGCATTCCTACATCTATTTGTATCCTCCGGTTTTGACTTTATACATTTAGCCATATTTTTTGGATATATGACTCACATATTCTTTTAATCTATGTATCTCTTCAAACATAATCTTTCCATATAATATGCATTGCACTCTTTCCATAATGTTTGGATCAACCAACTTCCCATAATTCCATCCAACATCATCTAAATTTCGTTTGAAAGATGAGGTAACAAAAGCTCTTGAAGATTCATTAACCATAATTGATGAACATAAAACAACCTAATCATCAAACAAATATTTGAACATAGAAACATTTATACAACAAATATTAATTATCAAGCAAATTTATCTGAAAATAATATACTAGCACCTAAACAAAAGTACAAAACCCTAAACAGATATAGTTAAAGAGTATATTTTTTCATCAATGTAACAAAAGTGCAAAATCTGTTATAACTTATAACCTTATGTAAACCAGCTATTGAATAAACATATCAGTGTGTCTAACATCTGTTACAAAGCAAATAGTATATAACACAACATCATAAGATGAATTGAAACACATAACACAAAAATTTAGATCCCATATTCCCATTAATGTAACAAATATACAAAACTCTAAACAAATATAATTTGTATAATTCATCAATCATCAATTCATCATCCAACCTCAAACAAATGTATGTGAAAAACAAAAAATAGTGATGAAAGCAAAAAAAAAAAAAAAAAAAACCAACAAAATGAAAACAAAAAATAATAATAACCATTCACAGTCACGATAATCCTAAACAAAGATGGTGACAAAGAGGGCGATGTTAATAGTGACTGCGACGGACGAAGCAACAGACGAGGCCAAAAAGACAGCAGCAATAAAAGCAGCGCACCACCAGCAAAAGCAAAACATAACAAATAAAGAAAACTGAAGAGAAGAAATGACGAGCCCTAAGGCCTTCGGTTTGTTTTGTATATGATGTCAAAATGGCGTCATTTCGACACACCAAAATGACGCCGTTTTGGCCAAAAAGAAATAAAAACAAAAAAAAAAAAAGAGGTCGAGTCGGTCGATTCGCCCCGAGTTAGGTCGAGTGAGCTTGAGTTAGGTTGAGTTGACCCTAGTTGGGCTGATTTTGCAATAGAACCGAGTTGAACCCTTGATTTGGGGGTTCTCGAAGCGAAAACCAGCCAAACGACGATTTCTCGATGGGAAATCGACCAACTCAGCTGAGTTTTTAAACAATAGTTATAGGTGTGTGGCATTTTGTAGTAACACTATATGGTATCATTGTTATGTAAAATTACATTCTACATTGTTATGGTTGAGTTACATGTTATCATTGTAGAATTGCATATCAAAATGATATGGATAGTATTTCAAAAAAAAAAGATATGGATAGAATAATTTTATTAATTTGATATAATTTTAAAATAGTAGTATAAAAAAATATAAATTTTTACAAGTAAGTTATAATAAAGTTCAAAAAATTAATTAAAACTTTAAAATAAAGTTTTCAAAACAAAATAAGAGCCTAGCCATGGTGCGGCAAAACCTTAGATTAGATGGTAGGACGCTAGGAGCTAAGCTAGCTATATATATGTCCAAATTCAACCTAATAATTTTATCCTGAAAATTGGTAAAAATATCCAAGAAAAAATAATAAAAATTTATTTTTAATACACAAAAGGTGCTTCAAGCCTTAAACGAGTTTTTTTTTTTTTCCATTTTAACCTATTTTCATTCATGGAAATACTTGATGTAGGTTAAAAAAAAAACACAATTAAAGTTTCATTTAAAGTTAAATCCAAATAATTTTTATTTTAAAATAAAAATATTTTTTTTATTTGGGCCAAAAATAAATTTGTTTCTATAGCGTATGGTTCAAAAGTGCCAAAAAAAAAAAAATTACACTGAAATGATCTAGTCTCTTCGTGATCAACTATGGAAAGCAAAAGCTCCATGTTGCAACCAAAATAGAAACTTGGAATCTTTTCTTTATCGAAATTTTAAAAACAGATTTCTAAAATTAAGTAATTAACCCTTTCCCGAGTGTCAAATCAGTTTCATACATATTTTAAAAAAAAAAAAAAAAAAGGGTTTTTTTTTTTTTTTGATATAGGAACTGCATCTAGGATAAACTCAGGGAACATCCGGGACCTTGAACCGAGTAGAGCACTGGAGCACGGCCCGGGGGACAACTCCCAAATGGGGAGGGAACCACCCACACAGAGATGGGGGAGAGGTCCGTACTAGGACGGGAGAGCAACCCACATAATTGGTGGGAGACAAGTGTATTTATATATATATTATTATTATTAGTATTATTATTATATTATATTATATTATAATAGTAGAATATATATATGTGCAGCATGGGTGTCGACCCCTGCCCCTGACAAAGGAGGCAGGGGTTGGTTGCTGGCGCTACCAACGGCGCCAGCAATCAAATGACAAAAAAAAGGGTTTCATACATGAACAATTGTATTGTCTATTCTGATTTGATGAATATATATAGTTTTTGAAATAGTGTTCAGTGTCTTTTGGCCATTGGATAGAGGCAGAAGATGGAATTAATAGAGTTTCAAAAAAATAAAAAATTGATTTTAAAAACTTTTGTGCCTCACAATTCCCACTTATTGAAGAAACGGAGATGGCTAAAACTTTTCATCATTATCTTTCAAAAAAAAAAATGATTTGATGAATATATATAGTTTTTGAAATAGTGTTAAGTGTCTTTTGGCCATTGGATAGAGGCAGAAGATGGAATTAATAGAGTTTCAAAAAAATAAAAAATTGATTTTAAAAACTTTTGTGCCTCACAATTCCCACTTATTGAAGAAACGGAGATGGCTAAAACTTTTCATCATTATCTTTCAAAAAAAAAAAAAAAATTCATGATTTGATGTCAACATGACATATTAATACATGCGTAGCATTTTTCTTTTTCTTTTTTTCATTTTTCCTTTTTTCATTTTTCCTTTTTTTTTTTTTTTTGAAACTCATGCGCAGCATTTTTCTACTTAAGTACAAAGTGTAATACTAGTTCAGTCAGTTTCATTTTAGTGTGCATTACCATTGTAAAGTTTGCTTCTTAATTATTGGTAATTGGATTCATTTTTTTAGTTAGCAAATATCTTCTTATGCTTGTTCTTATAAAATGTTAAAGGATAATGTTAATCTATGCCTTTAAGGTATAGGTTAAAATTATAATCAATCAATGAAAGACTAAGGAAAAAAATAATAATAATAAAGAGAGAGAACAAATAAAATAAATACATTCATTCATTGATTAATTATGATTTTTTTTTTTTTTTCAGGAGTTAACTTATACCTCTAGGGGCACAAATTGACACTACCTCATATTGAATTGGTTTTTAATATAACGTTTACAATTGAAAGCAAGTAACAACTTATTTTCTCTCTTTTTTTTTTAGCCTAAAAATATAAACTTTCTTTTTTATTTTTTTATTACCATTTATATTGTAGCTATTTAAATTTAAGTTATTGTCAAAACGAACGAATACTATCACTAAGTAACATTAGGAGCTACTGGTAAGTAACTACTTTTTATCTATAATAAAGTCGTGAAACTGGAGTGACAAATCACATATAAGGGACATTATAGTATTTTGATTTTGCTTTAATTTGTTTTGTAGAATCAACTAGTGTTTTGTTAAAAAAATTAAATTAAAAAAGTAATAATTCGTATTAATTAACATAAGAAAATAATATGAAATCAAATTAAGAAGTGCTGTTCACATATATAAAAGTAATTTACGTATAATTTAATTAATAATAAAACAAAAATGATACGTTTTGAGATTTATTTTAAAGAAAAAACACAATAAATTCAGTGAAAACTAAAGTAATTGTTATAAAATATTAATATTTCAAAAAAAAAAAAAAGAGTTATAAGATATACAAGGAAAATGAGATATTAATTGAAAAGAAATATAAAATGAAAATAAGAGAAAAAAATACGAAAATAAAATAGGAGAACAAAACATATAATTTTATGGTGCTTTAAGCTTGAAAAACTACAAGTATTTATTGAGGCGAATGATATATAGGTTGGAGTCTTGAGTCGGCTAAACCACCACCCACCACACCAATCAACTCATCCTAATTACTTGACTGATAACAATTGCCTCAATCTAGACTAATCACATTCTGATTGAGAATAAAATATGGTGGGAGTGGGATTCACCTATTTCATAATCCGTTTGGAATGACACCATTATGTGACATTTAAATGGTGTTAATAAAAGGCTAATGGGATAAAAAGTAAAAGATACTTAATAATTTGCTGGATCAAGGTAAAAATATATGTAGATCTGTTGGATTTAGTCTTTGGATGTGCTTCCTTCATTAAAAACTATATTAATATACTTCAAAAAAAAAAAAAAAAAAAAAAACTTTATTACTAAGATGGGATAAAATCTAGTTGAAGGAAATAAGAGTACAATACATATATTTTCGTAATGACTAATACACTCCCTGTAAAACGAATGCTTCCCTTAAAAAATTCTTCAAGAAAAATCTTTATTGACTTGAATAATACAAACATTTTTTTTTAACAACATAAATTTGATGATGTATCTTAAAACATAACCTTGATGAAATGCTCCCCTTATAAAATTCTTCAAGAAAAATCTTTATTTGACTTGAGTAATACAAACAATATCATTTTTTATTGAGTTCTGCTTAGTAACGACAAATAACTTAATTTTAAATAGAATATATCAAATTCACTGTTCCATGAAGATAATAAGAACAAAGTATCTTTTTCATTTTGGTTGCATCATGTTAGTATATAATTGGCTTTCTACTAGTAAATAAATTGATAATGTAATATCTAATTTAGTGCATTTTGTTGGATATATACTAGTGCACCGTTACAATTGATAATGTTGTTTGGTATATGGGATGTGTGTGTTTGCGTTGGCTGTATAGCCTTAGTCTTGGTATTTATGAGACGCTTTATATAAAGGGCTGCAAACATGATATAGACAAGTCATATGTTAGAGAGACATGACATGTTTGAAGTAGTGGATCACAAGTGAATTGAATTTGCGTAAGTATAGATATCACAAGAAAGTCATCAATAAGCATGATCAGTTTTTGGAGATGAGTGATTGTCTTGAATTGAAATATTTCATTGAAATTGAATGATGGGCTGCTGTAAGGCTCGCTTTCCCTTTTTCTCTTTCTGATTTGCACAAATAATTTATTGTGAATAGAATATATTTAACCATTTAGTAATCTACTTAATTATATAATAATACATGACATAATCCCAACGATCTAAGTATGTTATCACAAAGCTTGTCTAATTAGCATGTTTGCAAGAGTAGAAAAACTTCATTATGCTATATGTTTGAATGCACATGCATAAGCCACTTGTATTATGCTATGTGGCATTAGTCTCTCATATGGTTGAATACTTTTATGACTGATATGGTATAGTTTGAGTGGTTTGGATATATATATCCTACATAAAAATTTCTCTCATAAGAGATAAGATTGCTCCCGTAGGCTATAAGTACTCTCTTCTTTTAGCTTGCCGTATGTGCACTCGTTGAGATTTGAAAAGAAGAATTATGAGAATCAATTAGTTACTAATCCAACGTTATCAATTTGTCATATGGTTCATAAGTAGATGGATGAGGATTCAAGAAGATGGCAAGTTTTGAATTTTGGATCTAAAAGCCCAACACACCTATTTTAT
This sequence comes from Litchi chinensis, assembly GCA_019925255.1. NCBI lineage: Eukaryota > Viridiplantae > Streptophyta > Magnoliopsida > Sapindales > Sapindaceae > Litchi > Litchi chinensis. The sequence continues at coordinate 23,250,556 of CM034466.1, forward strand.
GAAACCTTGTCGTTTGTGGACCAAAAGTTTTGACTACTCATTGAGCCCACATTCAACTTTTCGATTTTCTTTTTCTATATTGGTTATTCGGCTTTTCTGCAGTCTGCATACTCAATGCATTTGTTGTTTAGCTAGTTTACAATGAGAATACTGTTTGGGAAAGAAGGCAATGATGAATCCATGTAGTGAATTGATGACATAAAATACAATTTATTTAGGAAAAAAAATATAATTTATACTTGACTTGGAGAGAAGGGATTTGAACTTTGAACCTTTACTTCATGAAAAAATGTAATTATCATTAGTCTGTACCTGTGACCACAAAAACTGAATATGATTTGAAAAATAATTCAATTAAAAATTCAATAAGGAATCATTTTCGTTTCTAAATTACATTTGAGATTTGATTTTCAGATCACATATTAAAATGAGAAGTGAAAATTTTTATACAGAAAATAATATTTAAATTCTTATGAGCTTATCTTTCATTGTCCGTAATATTTCTCATACCTGTGGTCCTGTAGATTTTGAATGCCTTTCGTTTATGCCAAAAAATATCAAAGTAAAAACTCTAGTGTTGAAGAAGAAGAAACTTTTAACTAAAGATGTATCACAGAAAAACACTGGTGTTTGCTTTCATATTTCAGTTTACAATATATTGCATTTTCCAAGTTAAGCTATACATGTATGCAAGCCCTGATAATTGTGCACCCATCCGCTATTAGGTGTGGGGCATTTCGTAGTTACATTATTTGATGTCGTTATCGTGTAGTATCACAGTATACATTGTCATGGACTTATAGTTGAGTTGCCTGTTATCATAATTGTATGACTCTATATCAAAATGACATGGATAGAATGGCTTTTAATTTGGTAGTTTCTAAAAACATTATAAAAAAATTGTGCAATTTTACAAGTAATTTATAATGAAGTTGCATTAAAAGAAAACAAAAATTATAACGAAGTTCAACAAATTAAATAAAACTTCAGAATAAAAAGTTTTCAAAACATGAAAAGTCTGGCCATGGTATGGCTGAAACTTAGATTAGCTGATAGGAGGCTAGGAGCTAAGCTAAGCTACTGATATGTCCGATTCAACATAATAATTTTATCCTATAATGAAAATTAATAAAAATATCCAAAATAAAGAAATTCATTTTTTATCTAATAAAAGTTAATCATTTTATGCAAAAATGAAAGTTCATTTGATTTCATATAGATATTAACCTATGTAACAATATTAACTTACATGAAATGTTGTGTAAGATGAAAATGGGTTAAATATGATTGAAGTTCCACTCGAGACCAAAAAAAAAATTTATTTTGGACAAAAAATGATACTCTCTTTTTTATTTAGGTAAAAAATGAACCTGTTCCTCATATCCTTATAGGGCGGAGTATAATTAGTGATAAAGTTAGAGAGTCAATGTAAAATATCTTTAAGAACAATTAAAATTGGGAAAATCCTAAAAAATCAACCACCTTTTGAAAGATTATCTATTTTCCCCTATGCAATTTTATTTTTATCCAAAAAACCTCATTCTCTCACTATGATAACAGAAAGAGTTAATTATACAATACCTTTTTAATGTTCAGCTAAATACAGATGCATTAATATTTTAGTTTTAATAACACAATCCCCTCAAGTTAAAGGTATATGTTGGATGCTAGTAGAAGCGAGAAGGGTAAACGGTAACTTTATATTTATTTTAAAATTAAAAATAAAAAATTATGTTTGAAATTTTATTTTTAAAAAAAATGCTTTTTACAATTTTCTAAAAATAAAAACAAGGGATCTCCACCATCTGTGGAGATCAAAGTAATTAAAAACCATATGAAAAAAGGTAGTAAAAAAAAAAAATTGATCTGAAAACCAGAAAATTTCATCATTCTTAATCTCATCTTCATCACCACAACGAAATCAAAACATCATTTCCATCATCACAACCAAATCAAAACCATCATCTCCAACAACTTCATCTACTTCATGATCATCTTCCACCATCAACTTGAACTTAAAATTTCTTCGTGTTTTGGGTTCAATCGAACTCAGAACTTCATGTTCTGGGTTCTCGATCAAACCCAGAACATCATGTTCTGGGTTTTCGATAAAACCCAGAACGTCATGTTTTGGGTTTTCGATCAAACCCAGAATAACTTCATGTCAAACCCTAAACCACATCTCAAAAATCATCAAACCCCAAATCAAACCCAGTATCTTCAAAAATCATCAAATCCCAAATCGCACCCAGCATATTCTAACCCAAAACTGCATCTTCAAAAATCATCAAACCCCAAACCGCATTAATCATTAACCACAAATCAACAATAGAAATTTTGAACAACAAAAATTGAAAATAATCAACGAATCTAGAGGAACTTTCCTTTGGGTTCGTCAATTCGAACCCAGATGAACCTTTATCTGGGTTCAGCGATGCGACGGCTGGATGATGTGGGAGAGAAGGAAAGATTTTGTGATGATAAAGGGTGTTGGATCTGCAAGCAGAGAAAGAGAGAAAGAGAGGCTATTAAAGCAAAAAGGTAGAGAGAGAGAGAGAGAGATACAGTCGGACAAGGACGAAAGAAAGAGAAAAATATTTTTTTGTCTCTTTTGTTTTTTAACATTTTTTTCAGTTTTTTTTTCTTAATTCCTAGATCTCGATGGATGGACAATGGAGAACAAATCTGTTTGAGATTTTTTATTTTTTATTTTATTAAAATTTTAAAATATATCATTTTTTTATTTTTTAAAATAATAATTTCCACTGTCCATCAATAATGATGGATGGTGGAAATTCAACAATTTTTTAAAAATGTATATTTTTATCTTTGTTAAAATATTTTTCATTTTAAATTTTGAATATAAAAGTTTTGTCCTTATTCATGGACATTTTTGTCATTGTGTAACAGTCCAAGGTCAAACGTCAACTTTAACCATGTTTGACTGTTAGCGTGGGAGTTGTGTTATAAAAATGAAAAAGTATTTTCATTTATATTTAAGTTAAATTTAGAGGGGTTTCGTGTATTTAACTCTAATGAAAAAATTTAATTGAATAAAAGACCAAACTACCCCTATTATAATGTTTTAAAAAATTAAAAAATAAAAGAAATTTAAAAAAAAAAATTGAAGATTCAGATTGGATCTCTACCGTCCATCCAATTGGATAGACGATGGAGATCCAATTTAGATCTCCACAACAATGGCCCATCATCATCTTCAACCTTCTACACTCCTGGATCCCCTCTCTCTTTCTCTCTTTCTCCCTCTTTCTTCTCTCCCCATTTCTAACTTTCCAAATCAATCTACCATAATCATTAAACATCAATCTCCCACAATCATCAACAAACATCATAAAAAAATAATAATAAAAAAAACCACTGGTTTGGAAACCCATATTTCTCATCATTAATCTCCCACAATCATTAAACATCAATCTCCCACAATGATCAGCAAACACTATAAAAAAAAAAAAAAAAAAAAAAAATCTCAATCAATAGAACATAACAGAAAAAAAAACCACCAGTCTCCACCGGTGAGGACCTAGTTCGAGTCTCCACGGTGGAGACCCTTCTGGGTCTTTAGTCTCCGACCGTGGAGACCAAAAGGATCTCCACAATCGAAGACCCGAATGTCTCCACCACGGTGACGTTGTCAAATCCCCGTACAAAGTTAGCCGGAGGTGGAGAGAGAGAGGAAAAGAGAAAAGAGAGAGGGAGAGAGAGGACCTGAGAGAAAAAAAATACTCAATATATATTTTTATTTTTTATTTTTAAATAAAAATACCTTATTTAATATTATTTTTCATTTTATATTTTTATTAATATTTTTATTGAATTTCCTTTTTTATCTTTAAAGTCAAACGATCAATTGTAACAGTCTAACAGAATCTGTTATCGTCAAAAGTATTATCGGGGGTATTTTGGGTGCTTAATGATGAAATATAAAACATGAATCATGAAATTAATTGGCTGGGTAAGACAGTTACATGGTTTTGAAATTGATTCTTTTTTGGAAAGATGTAAAATCTGATCAAAACATAATTAATCTTGAATAAGTAGATAAGACACTTGGATGGTTTTGAAATTGATTTTTTTCTCAACAGATGTAGGAACTTATTAAAATAGAATTAATCTCGAACCGGAAATTCTAAATTGTTATTTTTTTTAACTTATAACAAATACGTTAGATTAGAAGTGGTTGTGAAATTGATTCTTTTCTGGACAGATGTAAAATCATATCAAAACATAATTAATCTTGAATAAGTAGATAAGACACTTAGATGGTTTTGAAATTGATTCTTTTCTCAAAAGATATTAGAACTTATTAAACTAGAATTAATCTTGAATGGGAAATTCAAAAATGTTTTTTTTTTTTTTTAACTTATACCAAATGGGTTTGAAGTCCGTCGATATCTTTCGAAATTATTATTATTATTATTATTATTATTATTATTTGTACATTTGAGACATCAACACCATAATCGGGAGATAACTATTCCCACAATGAAAACATAAAACTACCCATTAGACTCCGTTTAATACATAGGATTACAATGAGATTGAATTGATTTGATTGAAATGAAAAATCACTATCTCATATTTAGTAAAACTTGATATTGGATTAAAAATATCTCATATTATGTTTGATATAGGTTGTGTTGGATTGGACTAAAATTAATTTAAATGCTTTATTATATACTTAAAAGCAATTTGAAAATTAATTTTATAAAAAAATCCGAAAAAAAAAAGAAAAATATATTATTAATTTAAATACAAATGTTAATTTTAAATAGTAAAATTTAGGTTGGGTTTGGATTAAAATAAAACTAATTTAAATATATTGTTATATATAGCTTATATTATAAATAAAATAAATCCCATAAAAAAATTTTCTAAAAAGTTACATTGATTTTTTTAGAATTATATTATTTTAAAGTATGAGTAAATAAATATTAATTTTGGGACAACTCTTGTTTAAATAATAACATTATTTCCAAATTTATATATAATAAAATTAATTTCACAAAGTACATTAGAAATAAATGGGGTTGGTAGAGAAACAATTAATGAGAAAGAGAAAAATCAATTCTCAATGAATTCCGTGGTGAAACTTGTGATTCAACATCCTCATGAGAATGGAATTGAAATGAAGATGACAGTGAGATTTCATTCTCAAGTTGGTTGCTTCAAATATGAGATTTAAGAGTTTAGGATATTATGAATATCAAACTCACATCAAGTCTCAAGCACCAAATATAGTCTTATTCCCACAATAAAAATATAAAGTACCCACACAAATTGGTTACATGCATTTAGTGGGAACTGAACTCAAATGGATGATGAGGTGCCCAACCACATGAGAAAAAGGTGCTATGTAATTTCTTTTTAATTTTTTTAAAGAGTTTGATGAGAAACAATAATATCTTATTATCTTAGACTCAAGATTTTATTTTATTTTTTTTAAATGTCGGGTACAGTTTAATTTTTGGTCAATAAATAAAGTTGGATAAAAGTAGTAATTATTATCTTAAGAACTTAGATTTTATTTAAAAAATATGTGATTCAGAATATATATAATAATTCTATTATCAGTATCTTTTAACTTTTTTAAAAATGAACTAATCAAATCATCTATTACATTCTCACTCTTACCACAAATTCTCTTTCTTATTTTTTTTAAATGCAATTGATAAATTTAATTAATTCGTTTTAACTTTTTAAAGTTAAAAACACTGATGATAGAATTACTCTATATATATATATATATATATTCTTTTTGTCTATAATTTCATGATAATCTCACCTTCTCTCTTAATTTGACTTAAACATTATTTATGCCCACTCATTTTGTATAATCCATTTTACCCTGTTGTTACTTCTATTACAACTTATTGAAAAGTACATCCTAGTATCCACACATGATGCAAAAGATCAATTTAGCCCTGTTTAATAGAGAAAGCCATAAAAGTGCCCTCACATTTAATAAAAATAAAAATTATGAAAAAATTAATAAAACTTAATAAAAATAAATTTAAGATGTAATTAAAAATAAAATATATATTAATAATTTAAAAAATAATAATATGAGATTTCCTCTGTCCATCATATTGATGGATTGTAGACATCATTTAAAAATAATCAAAAAGAAAACTGAAAAAAAAATTAAAAAAAAAAAAATTCTTTTAAAAAAAATTCTTTATGGAGATTGGACCTCTATCTCCAACTGATCATCATCAACACAACATCATCCCATTTATTGCCATAATCAATGTCAACTCATTCATCACCATTATCAATATCATCAACATCATCTCCATTACCATTTTAGTCAATCGGGTTACTAGAAGCAAGAACCCCGTTTTCTAGGTTGTCAACCATTGGAAACCTAAATTTTTTGAGTTTCCAGCGGCTATCTGGCTTTTCAGCTTTGTTTGAAACCTAGAAAATATGGGTTTCCAAACCCACATTTAAAATAATAATAATAATAAACATGAAGTTTTAGGTTCCAGCAAAACCTAGAACCAGAAGTAAAGCCACACCACAAACAAGAGAAAGAAAAGAGAGAGTGAGAAAGAACCCTCTGATGTAGGAATTGACAAGGACAGAGGAGAGAAAGATGGACTTCGACAATGGTTGCTGCTCTTGCCTACCCAGGAGAAGAAGATGGACAGTGTTGGGTTTTGGAAGAGGCATGATAAGGGTGTTGAACTGCTGGAGATGGTGTTGAAAGAAAGAGATTTTGGGTGTTGAATGGGAGGAGATCCTTCGCCCTTCAATTTTTCTTTTATTTAACTATTTTTAAGTATTTTTTCTTTATTTGTAATTGAATTTTAATTGTTTATTAAAGTTTTTAATTTTTTATTTATTTTAATTTTTATTTGTTGATGAGGTGTCAATTTATGATCCCTTCGTTTTTTTTTATTTCATTAATTAAATTATTTTATTATTTATTTTATATTGTTTGACAGTTTTATCTTTTCAAATTAAACCTTAACTTTTAAGGTCTAATTTGACGATAATCAATTTTTTAGACGTTTTCATATATTACAAGAAATATTTAATTTATTTCATAAATCAATAAAGAAAGTATTAATGATTTCTTATAATACTAAATGGTTTTGACTGTTTTATCAAACTATAGGTAAAAATAAGATAATCTTTTAATTCATGATTCATGTGTTATTTTTTGAACCATATGACAAAATCAAACTCTTCTACTTCTTTTTACTAATAATAAATCGGTTTTCAAACACATGTACTACGAGCACCGATGGAGCGATGTGACGTGAGGCCAAGGACCATGTTAAAATAAGAATATTCCTTAATTTTAGTGATAGATTCAGAAAATTTGTTCAGGTATGACACATAAATAAAGTAATAAAAATATCAAAAATTAAGAACATATTAAATATGTAATATTTTTTTATAAAAGAATGTTTGATAACACTAGATAGTTTAAATAAAAATAAAATATACATTATATTTTGATAAAATAAATAGTCTTATGTTTAAAAATGCTAATAAAATCATTAAAATAAATTAAAAAACAATATTATATATAATTGAATCATGACAATACATTATACATGGATAATTTTAATGTAATAATTTATAGTTTAAGATTTTAGGGTTTATTAATGGGATGTATATTAAATTCTAATTATTGAAAAATAAACAAATTAAAAAAGTAATTAATTTAGGAGACTAACCTGGTAAGTCACAAGATATCAAAGTGAAAATAAAGAGATGTCAAATAAAGATGAAAAGAAAAGGAAGAAAAAAATTGTTCACTAAAATTGTAAATTGTTAATGAATTTTGTATAACACACAAAAAATAGAAGTAAATAGAATTTATATAGATGAGAACTAAAAGAATAAAATTGAAAAATAAAAATATTAATTAATTAGGAGTAAGAAAAATATTAGAAGTAGAAAAATTAAGTCTAATAAAGGGTATCATATAAGAAAGGAAATTAATTCTAATAGAAATAAGAAAAATAATTAATTAAATAAAAAAATAATAAATAATTTAAAAAATAAAAGAAATAAGACACGAAATTTGTGTAAAAAGTGGGGCTGGTAGACGAAAGTTGTAACTTTCAAATCAGTTTTTAAAAAATATATATATATAAAAGATAAATAATAATAATAATAATTAAAATTAAAAACATTAATTGAAGTAGATAAGTGTAGCACTTACTGTTACTGCACAGTATCTGTAGACATTGCTGCACGTCCGTAGTCTGCAGACTGTAACCGTTCAACACTTCAGTTTTTTTTTTCTTTTAGATTATATGGTAAATTAAACAATTTTTTTTTTCAGATTTCAGGAGGAGCACGTGTCCCCCTGGCGCAGCAGTAGGTCCCCCTCTGCTTAATTTCATGATTCACGTTTTATATTTCGAAGCATGTGTCAAAATCAAACGGTTCAACTTTTTTATTAATAAATCTTTATTTTCACGTGCATTACAAGCAGTGACAGAACCATGTGATGTGAGGACTGAGTACCAGTGCAGAGTGGAGACCACATCCTCGCCTAAAATTTTTAATGAGGTAATCCTAAAAAAATTCATTAACTTTTAGTAGATTATTCTTTTTTTTCTATATAATTTTATTTTTATTCAAAATATTTTCTAACTTTAAATTAAATATCTAAAATATCCTCAAAAGATTATAAAAAGACAATAATATTCTTGATGATAACAGATTCTGTTAGATTGTTATAATTGATCATTTGACTCTAAAGGTAAAATAGAAAATTCAATAAAAATATTAAATAAAAAATAATATTAAATAAGATATTTTTATTTAAAAATAAAAATATATATTGAGTATTTTTTTTCCTCTCAAATCCTCTCTCTCTCTCTCCCTCTCTCTTTTCTCTTTTCCTCTCTCTCTTCACCTCCGACTGACTTTGTAAGGGGGTTTGACAACAGTAGCGTGGTGGAGATGTTCGGGTCCCTGATTGTGGAGATCCTATTGGTCTCCACGGTCGGAGACTAGAGACCCAGAAGGGTCTCGACCGTGGAGACCCGAACTGGGTCCTCACCGGTGAAGACTAGTGGTTTTTTTTTTTTTTTTTTTCTGTTATGTTCTATTGATTGGGATTTTTTTTTTTTTTTATAGTGTTTGCTGATCATTGTGGGAGATTGATGTTTAATGATTGTAAGAGATTGATGATGAGAAATCTGGGTTTCCATACCGGTGGTTTTTTTTTTTTAATGGTGTTTGTTGATGATTGTGGGAGATTGATGTTTAATGATTGTGGTAGATTGATTTGAAAAGTCAGAAATGGGGAGAGAAGAAAGAGGGAGAAAGAGAGAAAGAGAAAGGGGATTCAGGAGTGTAGAAGGTTGAAGATGATGATGGGTCATGGCTGTGGAGATCTAAATTGGATCTTTATCGTCCATCCAATTAGATGGACGATAGAGATCTAATATGGATCTTCAATTTTTTTTTTAATTTCTTTTATTTTTTAATTTTTTAAAACATTATAACAGAGATAGTTTGGTCTTTTATCTCAATTAAATTGTTTTGTTATAGTTAAATACACGAAACCCTTTTGAAGTTAACTTAAATACAGATGAAAACACTTTTTCATTTTTATAACACAAAACTCCCACGCTAACAGTCAAACATGGTTAAAGTTGACGTTTGACCTTGGAACGTTGCATAATGACAAAAATGTCCATGAATAACGACAAAAATTTATATTACAAATTTAAAATGAAAAATATTTTAAAAAGATAAAAATATACATTTTTAAAAAATTGTTGAATTTCCACCATCCATCATTATTGATGGACAGTGGAAATTATTATTTAAAAAAATTAAAAAATTTTGATATGTTTTAAAATTTTAATAAAATAAAAAATAAAAAATCTCAAACAGATTTGATTTCCACCGTCCATCTATCGGGAACTAGGAATTAAGAAAAAAAAACTGAAAAAAATGTTAAAAAACAGAAGAGAAAAAAAATATTTTTCTCTTTCTTTCGTCCTTGTCCGACCATATCTCTCTCTCTCTACCTTCTTGCTTCAACAACCTCTCTCTCTTTCTCTTTCTCTGATTGCAGATCCAACACTCGTTATCATCACAAAATCTTTCCTTCTCTCCCACATCATCCAGCCACCACATCGCCGAACCTAGATAAAAGTTCATCTAGGTTCGAATCGACAAACTCAAAGGAAGGTTCCTCTAGATTCGTTGATTATTTTCAATTTCTGTTGTTGATTTGTAGTTCATGATTAATGCGGCTTGAGGTTTGATGATTTTTGAAGATGCGTTTTTGGGTTAGAAGATGCTGGGTACGATTTGGGGTTTGATGATTTTTAAAGATGCTGGGTTTGATTTGAGGTTTGGTGATTTTTGAGATGCGGTTTAGGGTTTGACATGAAGTTATTCTGGGTTTGATCGAAAACCCAAAACATGAAGTTCTGGGTTTGATCGATAATCCAAAACATGAAGTTCTGAGTTCGATTGAACCCAGAACACGAAGAAATTCTAGGCTTAAGTTGATGGTGGAAGATGATCATGAAGTAGATGAAGATGTTGGAGATGATGGTTTTGATTTGGTTGTGATGATGGAGATGATGTTTCGATTTAGTTGTGGTGATGGAGATGATATTAAGAATGATGAATATTTTTGGTTTTCAATTTTTTTTTTTTTTTACCTTTTTTCATATGGTTTTTAATTACTTTGATCTCCACCATCCATCTCTAAGATGGATGGTGGAGATCCCTTGTTTTCATTTTTAGAAAATTGTAAAAAGCATTTTTTTTAAAAAATAAAATTTCAGACATAATTTTTTATTTTTTAATTTTAAAATAAGTATAAATTTACCGTTTTACCCTTCTCGCTTCTACTAGCATCCAACATCTACTGTTGACTTAGGGGGACTGTGTTATTAAAACTAAAATATCAATGCATTTGTATTTAGCTGAACCTCAAAATGGTATTGTGTATTTAACTCTTTCTGTTATCATAGTAAGAGAATAAGGTTTTTTGGATAAAAATAAAATTGCACAGGAGAAAATAGATAATCTTTCAAAAGGTGGTTGATTTTTTAGGATTTTCCCAATTTTAATTGTTCTTAAAGATAATTTACATTAACTCTCTAACTTTATCACTAATTATACTCAGCCCTATAAGGATATGAGGAACAAGTTCATTTTTTACCTAAATAAAAAAGAGAGTATCATTTTTTGTCCAAAATAAAATTCATTCTTTTTTGTTTTCGGTCTCGAATGGAACTTCAATCATATTTAACCCGTTTTCATCTTACACAACATTTCATGTAAGTTAATATTGTTACATAGGTTAATATCTATATGAAATCAAATGAACTTTCATTTTCGCATAAAATGATTAACTTTTATTAGATAAAAAATGAATTTCTTTATTTTGGATATTTTTATTAATTTTCATTATAGGATAAAATTATTATGTTGAAGCGGACATATCAGTAGCTTAGCTTAGCTGCTAGCCTCCTATCAGTTAATCCAAGTTTCAGCCATACCATGGCCAGACTTTTCATGTTTTGAAAACTTTTTATTCTGAAGTTTTATTTAATTTGTTGAACTTCGTTATAATTTTTGTTTTCTTTTAATGCAACTTCATTATAAATTACTTGTAAAATTTCACAATTTTTTTATAATGTTTTTAGAAACTACCAAATTAAAAGCCATTCTATCCATGTCATTTTGATATAGAGTCATACAATTATAATAACAGGCAACTCAACTATAAGTCCATGACAATGTATACTGTGATACTACACGATAACGACATCAAATAATGTAACTACGAAATGCCCCACACCTAATAGCGGATGTGTGCACAATTATCAGGGCTTGCATACATGTATAGCTTAACTTGGAAAATGCAATATATTGTAAACTGAAATATGAAAGCAAACACCAGTGTTTTTCTGTGATACATCTTTAGTTAAAAGTTTCTTCTTCTTCAACACTAGAGTTTTTACTTTGATATTTTTTGGCATAAACGAAAGGCATTCAAAATCTACAGGACCACAGGTATGAGAAACATTACGGACAATGAAAGATAAGCTCATAAGAATTTAAATATATTTTCTGTATAAAAATTTTTACTTCTCATTTTAATATGTGATCTGAAAATCAAATCTCAAATGTAATTTAGAAACGAAAATGATTCCTTATTGAATTTTTATTTGAATTATTTTTCAAATCATATTCAGTTTTTGTGGTCACAGGTACAGACTAATAATAATTACGTTTTTTCATGAAGTAAAGGTTCAAAGTTCAAATCCCTTCTCTCCAAGTCTAGATTATATATTTTTTCCTAAATAAATTGTATTTTATGTCATCAATTCATTTCATGTATTCATCATTGCCTTCTTTCCTACACAGTATTCTCATTGTAAACTAGCTAAACAACAAATGCATTGAGTATGCAGACTGCAGAAAAGCCGAATAACCAATATAGAAAAAGAAAATCGAAAAAGTTGAATGTGGGCTCAATGAGTAGTCAAAACTTTTGGTCACGAAAAAGACAAGGTTTCACAAAATAGGTGTGTTGGGCTTTTGGATCCAAAATTCGAAACTTGCCATCTTCTTGAATCTTCATTCATCTACTTATGAACCATATGACAAATTGATAACGTTGGATTAGTAACTAATTGATTCTCATAATTCTTCTTTTCAAATCTCAACGAGTGCACATACGGCAAGCTAAAAGAAGAGAGTACTTATAGCCTACAGGAACAATCTTATCTCTTATGAGAGAAATTTTTATGTAGGACATATATATCCAAGCCACTCAAACTATACCATATCAATCATAAAAGTATTCAACCATATGAGAGACTAATGCCACATAGCATAATACAAGTGGCTTATGCATGTGCATTCAAACATATAGCATAATGAAGTTTTTCTACTCCTGCAAACATACTAATTAGACAAGCTATGTGATAAGATATTTAGATCGTTGGGATTATGTCATGTATTATTAAATAATTAAGTAGATTATTAAATGGTTAAATATATTCTATTCACAGTAAATTATTTGTGCAAATCTAGAAACAGAAAAAAGGAAAGCGAGCCTTACAGCAGCCCATCATTCAATTTCAATGAAATATTTCAATTCAAGACAATCACTCACCTCCAAAAACTGATCATGCTTATGATGACTTTCTTGTAATATCTATGCTTACGCAAATTCAATTCACTTCTGATCCACTACTTCAAACATGTCATGTCTCTCTAACATATGACTTGTCTATATCATATTTGCAGCCCTTTGTATAAAGCGTCTCATAAATACCAAGACTAAGGCTACCCAGCCCACGCAAACACACACATCCCATATACCAAACCACATTATCAATTGTAACGGTGCACTAGTATATATGCAACAAAATGCACTAGATTAGATATTACATTATCAATTTATTTACTAGTAGAAAGCCAATTATATACTAACATGATGTAACCAGAATGAAATAGATATTTTGTTCTTATTATCTTCATGGAACAGTGAATCTGATATTATTCTATTTAAAATTAAATTATTTGTCGTTACTAAGCAAGACTCAATAAAAAATTATATTGTTTGTATTACTCAAGTCAAATAAAGATTTTTCTTGAAGAATTTTATAAGGGGAGCATTTCATCAAGGTTATGTTTAAGATACATCATCAAGTTTATGTCATTAAAAAAATAATGTTCGTATAATTCAAGTCAAATAAAGATTTTTCTTGAAGAATTTTTTAAGGGAAGCATTCTTTAACAGGAAGTGTATAGTCATTACGAAAATATATGTATTGTACTCTTATTTCCTTCGACTAGATTTTATCCCATCTCATTAATAAAGTTTTTTTTTTCTTTTTTTGAAGTATATTAATAAAGTTTTTTATGAAGGAAGCACATCCAAAGACTAAATCCAACAGATCTACATATATTTTTACCTTGTCCAGCAAATTATTAAGTATCTTTTACTTTTATCCCATTAGCCTTTTATTAACACCATTTAAATGTCATATAATGGTGTCATTCCAAACGGATTATGAAATAGGTGAATCCCACTCCCACCATATTTTATTCTCAATCAGAATGTGATTAGTCTAGATTGAGGCAATTGTTATCGGTCAAGTAATTAGGATGAGTTGATTGGTGTGGTGGGTGGTGGCTTAGCCGACTCAAGACTCCAACCCATATATCATTCGCCTCGATAAATACTTGTAGTTTTTCAAGCTTAAAGCACCATAAAATTATATGTTTTGTTCTCCTATTTTATTTTCGTATTTTTTCTCTTATTTTCATTTTATATTTCTTTTCAATTAATATCTCATTTTCCTTGTATTCTTATAACTCTTTTTTTTTGTTTGAAATATTAATATTTTATAACAATTAGTTTAGTTTTCACTGAATTTATTTTGTTTTTACTTTAAAATAAATCTCAAAACATATAATTTTTGTTTTATTATTAATTAAATTATACGTAAATTACTTTTATATATGTGAACAACACTTCTTAATTTGACTCCATATTATTTTCTTATGTTAGTTAATACGAAGTATTCCTTTTTTAATTTAATTTTTTAACAAAACACTAATTGATCCTACAAAACAAATTAAAGCAAAAATAAAATACTATAATGTCCCTTATGTGTGATTTATCACTCCGATTTGACGACTTTATTGAGATAAAAAGTAGTTACTTACTAGTAGCTCCCAATGTTACTTAGTGATAGAAAGTCTTAATTTGTTCTGATAATAACTCAAATTTGAGTAGCTATAATATAAATGATAATAATAATAAAAAAAAATTATATTTTCAGGCTAAAAAAAAAAAAGAGAAAATAAGCTATTACTTGCTTTCAATTGTAAACGTTATATTAAAAACCAAATCAATATGAGGTAGTGTCAATTTGTGCCCTTACAGGTATAAGTAAAAAAAATCACAATTAACCAACGAATGAATGTATTTATTTTATCTGTTTTCTCTCTCTCTCTTTTTTTCTCTCTCTTAGTCTTTCATTGATTGATTATAATTTTAACCTATATTTTAAAGGCATGGATTAACATTATCCTTTAACATTTTATAAGAACAAGCATAAGAAGATATTTGCTAACTAAAAAAATGAATCCAATTACCAATAATTAAGAAGCAAGCTTTACAATGGTAATGCACACTAAAATGAAATTGACTGAATTAGTATTACTCTTTGTACCTAAGTTGAAAAATGCTACGCATGAATTTCAAAAAGAAAGAAAAAGAAAAAGAAAAAGAAAAATGCTACGCATCTATTAATATGTCATGTTGACATCAAATCATGAAAAGTGCTTTTTTTTTTTTTTTTTTGGAAGATAATGATGAAAAGTTTTAGCCATCTCCGTTTCTTCAATAAGTAGGAATTGTGGGGCACAAAACTTTTTAAAATCAATTTTTTTATTTTTTTGAAACTCTATTAATTCCGTCTTCTTCATCTATCCAATGGCCAAAAGACACTGAACACTATTTCAAAAAAAAAAAAAAAAGACACGTGAATTTAATAATTAGTATTCATCAAATCAGAATAGACAATACAATCGGTTTCATACATGAACAATTGTACTGTCTATTCTTTTTTTTTTTTAGTTCAAAAAACAAAAGAATAGGCAATACAATTGTTCATGTATGAAACCCTTTTTTTTTTTTTTTTGGAAATATGTATGAAACCGATTTGACTCGGGAAAGTGTAAATTACTTAATTTTAGAAATCTGTTTTTAAAATTTCGATAAAGAAAAGATTCCAAGTTTCTATTTTGGTCGCAACACGGAGCTTTTGCTTTCCATAGTTGATGACGAAGAGATTAGATCATTTCAATGTTTTTTATTTTTTCATTTTTTTTGGTTGCACTTTTGAACCATAGGCTATAGAAACAAATTTATTTTTGGCCCGCATAAAAAATTATTTTTATTTTAAAATACAAATTATTCGGATTTAACTTTAAATAAAACTTTAATTGTGTTTTTTCTTTTAACCTACATCAAGTATTTCCATGAATGAAAATAGGTCAAAAGGGAAAAAAAAAAAAAATCTCGTTTGAGGCTTGAGGTACCTTTTGTGCATTAAAAATAAATTTTTATTATTTTTTCTTGGATGTTTTTACCAATTTTCAGTATAAAATTATTAGGTTGAATTTGGACGTCTAGATAGCTAGCTTAGCTCCTAGCCTCCTACCATCTAATCTAAGGTTTTGCCGTACCATGGCCAGACCCTTATGTTTTGAAAACTTAATTTTAAAGTTTTAACTAATTTTTTGAACTTTATTATAAATTACTTGTAAAATTTTGTATTATTTTATACTATTATTTTAAGAAAAATATTCTAATACAACATACAAAATACTCTGACTAAAAGTCAAGATTATTGCAACTCATTTTGATATGGAATTCTACTATGATAACATGCAACTCAACCATAACAATGTAGAATGTAATTTTACGCAACAATGATACCATACAATGTTACTACAAAATGCCACACACCGATAACTATTGTTTAAAAACTCGATCGATTTCTCTCCAAGAAATCACCATTGGACCGGTTGTCGATCTAAGAACCCTCAGATCGAAGGTTTAACTAAGTTTTGTTGCAAAATCAGTCCAACTCGAGTCGTTAACTCAACCCAACTTAGGACGAATCCATCAACTCGGCCTCTTTTTTTTTTTTTTTGCCAAAACGATGTTGTTTTGGTACGCTGAAACAACGCCGTTTTGGTGTTATATACAAAATAGACCAGAGGCCTTAGGGCTCGTCATTTCTTCTCTTCAATCTTCTTTATTTGTTTTGATCTACTTCTACTGGTGGTGCACTGCTCCTACTGCCGCTATCTTCTTGGTCTCGTTCACCGCTCTATCCATCGCAATCGTTGTCAATGTCTTCGTCTTTGTCATCGTCTCCGTTTAAGATCACCATGACCGTGAGTTATTATTTTATTTTTTGTTTTTTTTGTTTTTTCGTTTTTTGCTTTTACCACATTTTTTTGTTTTTCACGTATATTTATTTAAGACCGGATAATAAATTGATGATTGATGGATTATACAAGTTATATTTGTTTAAGGTTTTGTACATTTGTTACATTGATAGGAACATGAGATTTAAATTCTTATGTTATGTGTTTCAATTCATCTTATGATATTATGTTATATACTATTTGTTTTGTAACAGATGTTGGACACACTAATATGTTTATTCAATAGCTAGTTTACATAAGGTTATAAGTTATAATAGATTTTGCACTTTTGTTACATTGATGGAAAAATATACTCTTTAACTATATTTGTTTAGAGTTTGAACTTTTGTTTAGGTGCTAATATATTATTTTCAGATCAATTTTCTTGATAATTAATATTTGTTGTGTAAATGTTTCCATGCTTAAACATTTGTTTGATGATTAGGTTGTTTTATGTTCATCAATTATGGATAATGAATCTTCGGGAGCTTTCATTACCCCATCTTTTAAACGAAATTCAGATGATGTTGGATGAGATTATGAGAAGTTGGTTGATCCAAACATTATGGAAAGAGTGCAGTGCATATTGTGTGGGATAATTATATCTGGAGGGATACATAGATTGAAAGAACATGTGACTCACATATCTGGAAATGTGGCTAAATGTATAAAGGAAAAATCGGAGGATACAAATAAATGTAGGAATGCACTTATGAAGTCAAAAAATAAAAAGAGAAATAAGATGATTGAAGAGAAATTGAAGAGAAGAGAAGTAAATATCAATGAATCAGAGGAGATCGAAGAAGTAGAGATAAGAGGGGTAAAGAAAGAGTCTCATCATCTTGGCCTAATAGATAGGTTTATAAGATCCATTAATCTGGAGTTGTCACTAAATTCAAGGAAGTCAATGCGACAACAAAACATCAACGAATCACTTTTTGAAGAAAGACTCGATCATATGCTCAATTGGGTGACAACTTGGATGTTTAATAAAGTCGTTCCATGGCATGTTGTTGTGAATAATGATTCATGCATGCTTGTGAAGCAATTGGTCAGTTTGGGCCTGGTTATAAGCCTCCAAATTATTATGAAATCAGGGAGCAATAATTGTCAAATAAGGTGGAAGAAACCAAGTTATTATTGAAAAGGCAAGAAGAAAAGTAGGCTAAAAATGAATGTTCAATTATGACGGATAGGAAAATGAGGAGCATAATGAATTTGTGTGTGAATTGCAAGTATAAATTTCATATAATTTATCTACTATACAATATTAGTTACATATTATATTATTTAATTTATGTTTGATTGATATTTGATTACTGCAGGTTAGGAACCGCTTTCCTTTCTTCCAGAGAATGTTCTGATGTCGCACACACTGCGGAACATATTTTCGAATATGTGAATGCATGCATTAAATAAGTCGAACCTGCAAACGTTGTTCAAGTAATAACCAACAACTAGCAAAATATGGTCGCTATCAAGATTTTGAAGAAGAAGAGGCCAAACATATTTTGGACCTCATGTGTTGTTCACACCATCGACCTCATGTTTGAAAGTATTGGCAAGCTTTTGAGGTTCAACAAATATATTGAACAAGTAAAGCAGCCGACAATCTCCATTTATGCTCATCACAAGACTTTGGGAATGATGAGATCTTTTACCAAAAAGAATGATATAGTGAGACCGAGAAAGACTAGATTTGCATCCGTTTTCCTTACTTTAAAAAGCTTGATGGATAAAAAAAAAATGTTTTAAAGGCAATGTTTGGTAGTGAGGAATGAGAGAAATGCAAATACTCAGAAAGTTAAAAAAAGGATATTAGCGTACGAAATTGTTATGAGTTTGGCGTTTTGAAATGGTATAACATTTTGTTTAAAGGTTTTTGCACCTTTAATTAAACTATTAAGACTGGTGGATGAGGATTGAAAGTCATCAATGTCTTGGTTATATGGAGAACTAAAAAAGGCAAAACAATATCTTAAAGAGACCTTGAATAACGTGAAAAATAATTATCAGTCAATTATTGAAAAAATTAATAAAAAAATGAAAGACAGGCTAGATTTTTCATTGCATAAGATGACATTTCTATTAAACCCCTATTACCACTATAAGGATTTAAGCATTTTTGATAAAATTGAGTTGTTGAATGACTTTATAGAGTGTGTGGAGATTTTTCATCATGGTGATATAGCTTCTCAAGATGTAATTATCATGACTGAATGACCACTATATCAGATGAAAGATGGTCCTTTTAAGAAACCGTTGGCCACTAGAGGATGTGACAATGATTCTAAGGATCCAGGTAAAAAATCGAACATTTTAATTTATATAAATTATTTTTAGTTGTTTAACTTGTTTACCAATTTCTATTATAAATTATATTTTTTACATTGTATTTATGAAAATATATCTTCCAAAAACTAGTTATATATTTGATTATATTTTATGGTGTAGTTACTTGGTAGAACATGTTTGGAAGCCACACACCTAACATGCATAAAATGGTAAAAACGATTTTTTTATTGACAACTAGTTCATTTGGATGTGAAAGAAATTGAAGCAATTTTGAATAGGCAAGTGCAAATGTGTAATATCCACAACTTATTTTTAACGTCTCAAATTTTAATTATTTACTTATTTATTCAATTTTAATTTTTAAATCTTATATAGATACATACGAAGAAAAAAAAATAGACTGAATACAGATCGATTGAACAATCTAGTTTTTGTTAATTTCAATTCACAATTATCAAATAAAACGAACAAACAGATTGAGAAGAACGTTGATGTATTACTAGCAACTAATGTTGATACCGCTGATGCACAAGGATGGTTTGTTCCAAGTGGTGATAATGATGATGAAGTAGGGGCCAGTTTGGAGCAACCGAGATAACTTGATGAAGATGATTTTGATTCTGAAGAAGAGGAGCAAGAGGAGGAGAAGAGAGGGGAGCAGAACATTGATGTAGTTTGAGTCCGACAATGAACAAATTATGGAAGACATTTATGGAGATAATGAAGATTGGTTGTATGTCCCATCTTGCCTTTAAAATTTTTAAGGCCTTAAGTCCTTGACATACTTTCATGGACTTTTTCTTTTGTTAGCTATTTTGTTCTTGACTTCTTACTATGTTATTATTTACATATTATATATGATGTTGGTTATGTATTTATGTTTGAGACTGAAATAATGACGCAAGGTCTTAAGTAGTTTAGATATGATAGATTTTCGAAGTGTTGTTATTTTTGTGTATTACAGGTGGAATTGTTGAAAAAATAGTAGTTATGTTGTCGAAATTTTTAAGGTTGTAATTATGTGATTATGTTAATGTAGCTTTGGAGATTACATAAAATAAATTTTAAGGGTTTTTGGGGTCATATGATTGTATTTTAATCCTATGAAAAATTTTTAAATTTTATTTTTTATAGGTTTAACCTAATTTAATTGTGGGTCAACAGTTTGATCATTGACCGTTGACCGACGGTTAAACCGAATACTCGGTGAAATACTTTTCGAGTTGCCGAGTACTCGCTGCTCACTGCCTCACTAGTCGAGTTACGAGTAGTGAGTTTTGGAACACCGTCTATAACCACATGTAACCTAACACAAATGACCAACCACAATGTGACTAAATCTATGTTTTTAAACTACTTGTATCCAATTCTATTCGGACAAAACTTCAAACGAGGAGAGTAATTTTTTTTCCTGTGTGCTAAATTACTTCATGGCTTGCAGGCAGAGCTTAAATTGGAAAATGTACCATATTGTAAACTAATAAATGAAAGCAAACGCCAGCGTTTCTCTATGATACATCTTCAATTAAAAAAAATTTCTTCTTCTTCAATGCTAAAGTCTAACTTTTATAATTTGTTAGCATAAAAATTAAAGAAAAGGGTATTCAAAATCCATAGACCTCTATTTCAAAAAAAATAAATAAATAAAAAATCCATAGGACCTCAGATGATGGACGTTACAGAGTAAAAAAATGCTCATTTAATATTTTAAATATTCTTTTCATAATAATTACATCTCATTTGATTTGTGATCCAAAATTGAAGTCTCAAACTTAATTTAGAAATGACTGTGATTTCTTATTATCTTTTATTCGAATTAATTTTCAAACTATATTCCCTCTCTCTTTTTTTTTATATCTTTAAAAATGTCAAGTGTGGGTATCATTTTTTTCCTAAATAAACTGTATTTTCTGTCATCAATTTATTACATGTACAATGTATTGATTGCCTACTTCCCTACACAGCAGGACAACGTTGAATATGCAGACTGCAGAGATGCCAAAATACCCAATATAGAAAAAGAACAACAAAATAAAGTAAAAAATTTGATGGGCCCAAGGACTCATCAAATCAAAGAAGAAAGAAACTTTATGTCCACAAAGGTCCAGGCTTCACAATATAAAAATGTTGGGCTTTTAATTAGATCCAAACTCCTAAACTTGCCATCTTTTTTTAATCCTGATGCACTTAGTGTGTCGCACCTCCATCCAACAAGAACGTCAGAGATGAACGTCCAAAAAGAGTGTTGTGATAATACGAGGTTATTACCATTTAGATAGTTGTGTACTGGTATCTCTTGATGATTATTTAGAAATTATATCTATATAATTTTTCTGTTATTATCTTTTCATATTGAGATAATTTTACATATATCTAACATATATATACAATAGTACATAGTTATATACATATGTACTTTAACATCTATTCTAATACACACACACATACATAAACATCTATTGTAATATATATATATAAAAGTACATAATTATATATAGAGATAATTTCAAAAAACCTATTGTAATTTGTAATAATATAAATTTTATCATCTATGGTTTCTTTTTTGTCCAAAATTCTTTCCTAACGTTAATCAAAACACTTAAAATACCTCCTAAAGGCGTGTGAAAGGATAACAATGTCATTGATAGTTACAGATTTCGTTAAGTTGACTTAGTTGACCATTTGATTTTAGGAGTAAAATGGGAAATGCGATAAAAAAAATTAATTAAAATAATATTAATTAAAAGAATAATCCTAAAAAACCTATTATAGTTTACAAAAATATTCATTTTACCACTTATGATTTTAATTTTTGCCCTAAGTCTCCCCTTACATTAATAAAATATTCAAAATACCCCTCATATGCGTGTGAAAGGACGATAATGTCACTAACGGTCCCAGATTCATGGTTAACTGTTTGACTTTAGGGGTAAAATGAGAAATACGATAAAATCTGGGTCAAATAGACATCTGGATTCGGAACCCAGACGGATATCATTTCGATTCGTCCAAGATGATGTTCGTCTAGATTAGATTTGAACCTAGGTGTCTGAGTTCGTGGAACCCAGATTTCATCAGATATGGGTTCGATTTGAATCCAAATGATGTATTTCAGTGATTGATGATGTTGGCTGTATAATTGTTAACTGGTGATTGTTGAATTTTTTTTTTAGGTATGTTAATGATTTTTTTGTTGATATTTTTTGTTTATTATTTGAGTTTCAACGGTGAAGATTCAATTTAAAAATTGGATCTCCACTTTTAGAACTGAGAGCTCAAAATTTTTTTAAAAAATATTATTTCATAATTATTTCAATTATTAATAAAAATATCAGGATTAAAATTGTCCTCTACCCTTTATGTAATTTTTCCATTAATTTATTAATGTTAGAGAGGATTTTGGACAAAAATGAAATTAGTGGGATAAAATAGATATTTTTATAAACTACAATAACTTTTTTGGAATTATCCCTTATAATTATTTTATTTATTAAATAAAAATCTTAGGGTTAAAATTATCTTTTTACCCTTTATATAATTTTTTTGTTAATTTATTAACGTTAAGAGGGATTTTGGATAAAAATAAAACTAATGTGATAAAACGGATATTTTTACAAATTACAATAGATTTTTTGGGATTATCCCTTTTATATCTCTAGATATATATATGTACTTAAGCATCTATTGTAATATATATATATATATATATATATATTGTATATAATTATACACAAGTGTACATAAAAGCATCTATTGTACATAATTATATATATATTACTTATATATATAATTATGTGATGCTTAAGTACATAATTATATATATACTATATATAATTATGTACTTACGCATCTGTTGTATACAGTCAATTGAATCAATGGAATTGGATCTCTCTCCTTCATTTTCTAATTATATTGTAGTTTTTAATCTTTATTTTATATAAGTATGATAATGGTGAATTACTAACTAATATATATCTCATTATTCTTCTATTGAAGGCTTCATGAGTGCACATACCACAAAAAGAAGAGTACTTATAGCGGATAGAAACAATCTCACAGAGTACTTATAGCGTATATATAGAAACAATCTCATCTCTTGCTAGAAAAATATTTCTGTATGTCATATCCATATGTCCAACTCACGCAAACGATACATACCATATCATAAGAGTAATCAATCACATGATCACATGGTATGATATAAATGACTCGCACATATAATTCAAGCATATAGCAAATCTGTAGCTTTTCTCCTGTAAATATACTAATGAGACAAAAGTACTACCTGATAAAAAATATAGATTGTGTGACAAGTTGTTCGGATTATTTCATTAATTGCTTAGTTAAGTCTATCATTGGATAATTACTAATCAAATAATTTCTACTCATGCATAATAAATGATACATGTGAATCAGCAATAGAAAGAAAGGAAGAAAGAAAAGCAACCCATCATTCAATTGCAATGAAATATCCAATTCAAAGCAACATCTCCACAAACTGATCATGCATATTAAAAACCTTCTTATAATGTCTACTTTATGCAAATTTAGGAGGTGTATTCAAACTAGAGTTAATTTATTGAAATTTGATGGATTTTTTTTAATGATAAATTTTTGCTGAAATTCATATATTTTTTAGAGTCTATATTGGTTTTGTTACAATTCTTTAAAAAACTCAGATTTGTTATAATTTTTTTTTATATAAATTATTTTAAAATTTATCTAAATCTATCATTTAAATTATATCTATAAAGTCAATAACTTTTGAATACATCTAAATTAGATTCCATATGAATTTGAATTGAATACACCTAAATTTTATTAGATTTCATATAAATCTAAACCTTGGATTTTAATTAATTTTATATAAAACTGGATTGAATACAACTAGAGTTCAATGAAATCTATTCAAATCTAGATTAAATACACCTAAATTTTTAAAAACTTTTAAATTCTAATTAAATCTTAGATCGAATACAACCCCCTCAATCAACTTGTCATCCACTACATCATATATGTTAAAAAATCTTTTATGGGATTGTCTCAAATGTTATGAGACGTATCTATGAAAAAAGTAAAAGGTATAAAAAAAAACCAATGAGAAAGCTGAGAGAAAAATGAATTATACTATTTCATTTTAGTCAAGGAAGATTTGGTCCACTCTAACAAATGTCTCTTTGTGTCATGCATGCAGTCCCTCATATGTATGTATATAACTTGTCATACATATACCACGACACACATTAGTACCAAACAACATTTCACTCACAATACTCAAGATGAGTAACAACATCATACAAGCTTTAAATGTCCAAGTAATCGGTTCCGGAGACAACTACATCATGTTTGGGCATGGATTGGGCACGGACCAGTCTATATGGCAACGGATCCTTCCATACTTCAACGATGGTACGTACCGTGTCATTCTTTATGATCTTGCATGTGCCGGCAGCATTCGACCGGAATTGTTTAACTTCAACAAGTATGCCACCCTCGACGGGTATGTCGATGATGTGATAGACATTCTCACTACACTTGGCGTCCAGTGCTGCACATTTGTCGGTCACTCCGCCTCTGCCATGGCCGGAATGTCAGCAGCCATTCGCCGTCCTGAGCTCTTTTCCAAGCTCATTCTTCTCAGTGCTTCCCCCAGGTAATTCTTCTAACTTTATTGATAAATTAACCTTGTTCACTTTTTTCATTTAGTTCCTTTTTAGTCTAAGTTTTGATAGATAAAAAGGACAAATTTACTTCAACCGATATACGCTACAATTTATGTTTAATAGTACATCCCTACTTGTTCAATTTATCTCTCTCAACTTGGATGCCCTGAAGAGGGCCTTGGAAAGTTTTCGAATACATGAAAGGGATTCGTAGATCCTCTAGACATAAAGATATATAACTTGAATTCATAATCTTATTACCGTTGTTAATGAGAAGCATATCACTGAACCAACCTCATCTCGTTTGGATTTTTACTTTTTCAGGTTAATGAATGACATTGATTATAATGGAGGAGTTGAGGAAGCTCAATTTGGGAAGGTGTTTGCGGCAATGGAGGCCGATTACACGGCTTGGGTGGGCTGGTCTGCAGCAAGAGCAGTAGGGGCAGAACTACCGGAGGCCATACAAGAATATAGCCGAACCTTGCTCAACACCAGGCCAGATATAACAGTATATGCTCTAAAAACCTTCGTAAACACTGATTTACGAGCTGTCCTCGGCCACGTGAGAGTACCATGTCACATAATTCAGACCGCCAGAGATTCGGCGGTGCCGATATTGGCTGCCGGATATCTATGGCGACATTTAGGTGGGAGAACCACCTTCGAGATTTTAATGACTGAGGGACACTTGCCTCATTTGACAGCGCCAATGTTGTTGGGTCCGGCTATACTACGAGCCCTATCACCATGATGCTACACGTTTCTCTACCTGGGTGTACCATTGGGTCCCTAACTTTCAATCAAAAACTCAAAACAAGCAAGCCTGTTTTCTTATTTAGATTTCAATTTTACTTATGAAAAATTTGAATGTGAAGAAGTTTATTTAATGTAGGTACATGATTATTATTATGTTAGCAGTGCCTGGTTGCATGGGTTAAGGTTTGTGTAAACGACTACGTTAATAGTACTTTATTTCAATAATTCTGAGCATGTGAGATACACATTTAATTGCTGTGATTTCGAAGATAATATCGTTATTTTTGTTGTGCTTTCTGAGTTGTTGATATTTCCATTTTTTGCATGAATATGAACAAAGCAGTGGTATATGTGATAATTTGCAGAAAGAAGAACAGGTCTCGTCGCTAAATATAAGATATGTGTGACCTACCCACTTGATGGGCTTTGCCAGAGAATCTTAGGCTTGACTTGGGCACTGTTGCTCTTATGCTTTTTCAGATTTTATTAACCGTACGCCCAAACCTACCTTTCAAATGGACTTGCTTCAATTGTAACCATAACTTTAGTTCTTTTTATTCAATTTTTCTTTAACAAATGTTATTTTATAACTTTGTGAAAAGTTAGACTTGCACAAAATTTATATAGTGGTCCATCATATGAACTGTTTTTCGTGAAATTTACTTTTAAATAAGAATATTTATGTGAAATATTAAGTTACTTGAAAGTCATTACATAATGAGTTTTAACATGTGACTTTAGGTATACTAACACATTAATAAAATTGTTCTTAAAAAACACATCTAACCAACAAATATGATACTCATAATGTCAAAAATATAGTAAGTTACAGTAACATAAGATTAATTATATAGAGAGTAATTTTTCGCTCTAGTAAAACTAAAATGAAATTTAAGGTTTATAATTCATTAACATTTCTGTTTGGTGGAACAAAATTGACAAAACCCAAATGAAACATCTGAAAGTTTTCAGGAACCTGTACATTTCATTTTGGGGTTTGATTATCTTACCTAATCACTAACCTTACCCATAAATTATAACATTTGGATTAACTTCAATAATTACCCTTACAACAATTCAAGAACTATAATTTATGGATAAGGTTAGTGGTTGAATAAGATAATTGAACCCTTCATTTTGATGATGGAACAATCATTTTCAATTTCTGGATATTCCAAATTATGGGGCATTTACAGTGTCCTAGTACAATCATGATTCAACAATTTGGGCTGCTGCCTCAGTCTCTTTGGGCTATGTATAGAGGCAACAGTTCAGTAAAATAGAACTGAGAAGCTCAAAACTCTTCAGATTTCCACCCTATCAATTCCTGAATCATCCTCATTCTCTGAGTTGGACTCCCCTCTAGAAATCATATTCATGAAGGTCTTCGTGGCTTGGCCAACTGCACGTGAAGTCTTTTTTGCAGCCCCAGCGACTACAGGTTGCAATGATATTATAGGCAGGCTTGCCCTCTCTTGAATCAACGCTGAATCATATACAGACAGTCGTAGATAAATTAGTCCTGGTAAGGGAACGGAAAACAGCGATAGTTTTAGTTGTTGTGGGACGGAAAAAGGAATGGAAACCAGAGTTCAACTTACAGATAGTTTGTTGGCGAGCAATAGTACCAATCTGTCGGATTCCAGCTTCTGCTGCCTGCACGGCTTGGGCTGACTTGTTCACCCCGTCAGCTATCTCTTGGCTGAGGGACAGTTATTTATAGTATTCAAATCAGAACAGATAATACAATTGTTCAGGATGAAGCAAATTAGACACTAAAGAAAAGTGAAAGAAACGGTCATTGATTACATGCATGTACGAATTAAGATCTCTACTTCAAAAGGTTTTCTTACTGGGTTTAGAGAGGGACCTAGACTCATTAAATATAAGGATTTAAGTTGTCACCTTAAGTCACTCAATTCGAGCGTAAGATCACTGATTTCCATGCCAGATAGTCTAATTGCAGCCATTGTACTGGGAAGTTCCTCACGAGCTGTATCAGCTAGCTTTGTTAGAGATGTTGCCGCTCTTCCCATTGCCTACAAAACAGATGGCAAAACAAATAAAATATGACCAGCAGTTAACAAACAAAATACACCTCATCATTACACTGCATTAGATAATTTTGTGAATGATCATAAATTCACAATCATCCACAATAGCGAACCAAAAATGAAAGGAACTAAAAAGACAAGAACCCCCATTGTCATAGAATAACAGTTAAAACAGCAGGATTCTGTGGGATCAACAATGATTTGAGTTTTCCATCTCTCATAATGAGTCCAATTATTAGTGGGTACTAACTAAAGAAGCTATAATACATTTACCAAACAATTCTATTTGAAACAGGAATGCAAAATTACCACCCATAATCCTCTCTCAAATGAATGGATGAACCACAAAAGGCAGCAGCATATTATCAAAAGTTTACAAGTTTCAAAAACATCACGGATGCTCTCCAATGTCCAAAACCTAAATCTGAAACTATGCAAGAAAAAGAAAGCAGGCAGGAAGTTACATCAAGGACCTGAAACTCTACTCCATTTAAAATCAAGTCAGTAAAGAGAAGGAAGATGACAAGTTCTTCACAGCCATATAAATCCAAGCTTCCCTTTGCTGTATTTAGGCAGTAGATAACGAAGCAGACAATAATTTTACTTCGACAGCAACTGAAAACTCTTATAGGGCATTTAGTGAGATCAAATCTTCTACTCAACCAGCGGGAATAAAAAAATTTATACTGAAGCAAAAGCAGTTTGTCTTCATCACCCAATCTTAGTCAAGCTGATATGAGAAATTTAGAATGATTGAAGTTTATAATTGCTTTGATTGCAAGAAAGACCAAATCAACAAAGGGGCTGAAGCAAATTAAATCCAGGTTCAAAAATAAAAATAATTTTTTTTGTTAAAAAATAATAATTAAAAAAAATAGCAAATTAAATCCATAGGATACAACAGAAAATTGTTGAACCCACGACACAATCATTTTAAGCTTATATTGCAACTATAACATGAAAATGGAAGACATATAGCATAAATCAAGAAAGCATATAATGGCAAGTTTATATAATAATGTAAAACTTACAATAAGTGTCGGTACTGCTGCTATAACAAGGCTTGTAAAAGCCACCGAAGTCTACATGCAATCAAAGTAACTTGTATTAATAAGTGGTGAACCAAATTGCCAACCTCATATAATCAACATAAAAATAGAAGGCAAAGGTGAAACAATATAATATATCTTCAACCAAACCGAACTAATCCAATCTTAACCGCAACATTTTATATATCGAAATAACTCAAAGGAGTTTTCCCAAACTTTAAAGCAAGATAAATAATAATAATAATAATAATAATAATAACAATAATTTATTCAATTTGTTATCAACATTATTCTTAATATTCTTTAACTAGTTTACTACTCTAAAGATCTCTATTCCCATAAATTCCCGAATCCGAACATTCCCATCAGATTGATGTATGCCACTGCAGTCTTCTTCCATCTATGAGAACCCAAACAAACTCACAGAAAGAAACCACCCCTTGATGTTTTCGGCCCCTCTAATCTTACAACAACAAACCAACAAAACCAGAACTAACAAAGTCACATATTTCCAATTTACATAACCAATATCAAAACCAAGTACTTCCAATATGCAAAACAAAGACTAACACCAACTCTGAGCTCCTAACCATAATCAGAATGAAACCAATAAAATCAAAACTAATAAACTCACCAAGTTGCAATAACGAATTATATCATCCCATACTTCCAAATGACATGACCAATATCTAAACCAAACACTTCCAAATATACAAAAAGAACACTAACAAGAACTCAAAGATCCTAAACTCAATCACAATTTTTACCCACAAAAGCATATCCTCAGAAACTAAACAAAACAAGCAACAACACCTATTAAAAAAATCAAACCTCCTAATCTCTTAAACTCATAAACACACACTAGACAAAACCACATAACGCCACAACCAATTTCAAATCCACACAAAACCCACATGAATTCTCACAAAATGACGAATACCCACCAACCAAAATCGAAACTTTTAAGCTCCCAACAAAAGAAATATACAAGTAGACTTAAAACATACCGTGCAAGCAATAAAAGCCAGCAAATAGAAAGCTTGATCGCCCAAGCTGAGCTTTGGGGGCGGGAGATACGAGGGAACAGTAGCAGTGGCGATCTGGGTATTGAAATTGGTCTCGGAGTCCAACTCAGGAACCGAATTGTGGGATGTGGGGTTGAATAGGTGAGCAGAGTCGTGGGTTTTTGTGGGAGTTGAGGAACAGCGAATAGGAACAAGAAGAGAGTGAGGCTTTTTGGAGAGAGAGAGGAATCTGGTGAGCGAGTTTGAGGTTTTGGGAAGTGGGATTTGATTGATGAAAGAAACGGATTGAAGCGGAAGAAGAGAGTAGGAAGAGTTGGCTGTCATGAGGTTTGGTTTCATTGTTTCAAGTTCTGGAGAGAAGAAATCGACAACACTCACAGCCTATACAGTATTTTTTAAGGTTTGTTCTTGTTTACTTGTCATGTTTCAAGATGCTTTTTGGGCAGAAAAATAGTGGAAACGGTAGACGGTGAAAATGGTTGGAAGTGGCACCGTTTGATTTGTCATTTTCTTTTTAATCATACACTTTCAACATCGACATCTACTAAGATGAGATTTTAAAGTGTGATTTAAAACTCTATTCTTAAAAGTTGGAAGAAAAAGTTAACACAAATAGTAGAAATTAGAATTGAACCTCTAACTTACGTGATGAGACAAATGAAAGTGACTTTTATGACCAGTACTTTTCTCAATTTATGTTGATATTTTGTCACAAACTAAAATGTGTCATAAATTTAAAGAGTCTATTTTAAAAAATATAAAAGCAAAAATAACCTAACTCATAATAACAATAATAATTCTCAATTAACTGTTTATTAATAATAATAATTTCTTTTTTTTTCCCGAGGATTGACATGTATATCAATTTACACTAGTATATAATGCGTTTAATACTATGCGAACTAATATGTACATATTTATATTCAGTTGTGTTAGAGAAAGAAGAAAAAAAAATGGAAGACTAAACTAACTCTCTCTCTTTATATATATAAACACACTGTACAACTTTGATTTATTTTAAAGCAAAGTCCAAACAATGTTTAAAATTTAGACTTTATATAAAGTGGCCTAACTTAATTTTAATATTTGTCAATAAAAGATATGAATGGACAAAAATATCCTTTTATTATTTTACTATCTTTATTAAAATAACAAAATTCAAAACAACAAAAACAAAAATAAAATACAAAATACAGTGCTGCATCTTTTGTGGTCTCTATTTCCCACCTCCATCTTCTCACGTCCATCTTTAACCTCCATCTTCTCCGATTTCTATCTCCATTAAACTTGCTTGATGACATTTCTGCTTTTATCTTCTTTCTTTCTCCTTCTCATCTTCCTCTTTTTTCTTCTTCCTCTTCTTCCTCTTTCATTTTGTTCTTCTTCTACCTTCTTCGGCGAGGATAGCTTCCCATAAAAAATGTCGGATATATAGATTGGTAGATTTGTAAATTCGAGTCATGTTGGGAATTTCTTACGTGACTTACAATGGAATATACCAACATTATTATGCTGACGTTCATTTTACATATATCATATATGTACAATTTTCTTATTAAAATTTTATGTGAATGAATCCAATTTTAATAGGCACATTTCTTAAAGCAACATTCATAAATATATTAATTAGGATCAAATAAGGTTTTGAATTGAAGTAAAATTGAAGTTTAAAATTAATCTAATTGAAGTAAAATGAACTTTAAAATCGGCTATTTCTTCAACATTAAAGTTTAAAATAAACCAAATAAGTGATTGGAGGCCATTTTCAAGGCCCAAATTAACATGGACCAACCCAACTTAAGTCGATCCATATCAGTTTATACAAACAATTTGGTCATTTTGGTTTTCAATAATGAAAACTGACTCGAGTCGATTTTGGGTCGGTTTTCTCCAAAATTTCAAGTTGCAAACTTTACCAAAAGCCTTCCACGAGATCATTTCTATTTCTTGTGTACTAAACAAGCCTCCATCAGTCTCCCTTTGAGGGAGAATATTAAGGTAAAGGACTCCAGTTCCAGCAACAAGAAAAGCTATAGAACAAATAGCAGAGGTGGTGAAAATAATTTTATGTATTATACTAGAATTCGACAAGGTAAACATTATTCTTGTAATCATTATGGATTCTTGATTAGTATGAATCAACGGTTCAAACCGAATCAAGATCCAAACCTTACTCTTAGTAGAAACAATGTTATAGTTAGTAGCTAATATAGTTAGATGAGTTGGCAAGCCGAGCCTTGTTATTCCGTTAGCTAAAGAAAATAGTTCGTATATAAGCTCGATTGATTATCAATACAGAGAAAATCATTTTCTCTCTTCTCTCTGTTTCCTCCATTTAAGTGTTTGGAGACATAAAGAGTTCTTTGTGAACTTTCATTAAACACTTTTCAATTTTTGTCAAACATTTTCAACACAGACAAAATGAGCATCGTTGTTCCACATGGAATGAAATAAAAACACAAAATTAAAACAAGACAAGAAATTTGATGGTAATGCAATTACGTATGTATAAATCACTCCTGGAGCTGCATAATGAAAGGTCTGATTTTGGCTGCGGTCAAAGGCTTTTCATGGAAAAGATCTAATCCAGCTTGAACAAAGACTTCCTCCTCTGCATCATTGCCACGAGAGGTCACCCCCACGATCCTGCATGTCACCCCCATGGCTCGTAACTGCTTCGTTGCCTGTATAATATGAAAAATATATATAATTGACATATGTTAGTACAGTAAAATTTAATTAATTATCAAATACACATATACACTCTGATAAATGTAATGATGTAAAATTTTAATTTTTGAAAACTTAAAGAGCAGCTCTGGTTAAAGTACTCGTCGCTATTATGTAATATCAACGTAATTATAGCATATTTTCATGTAAAAACTATGTATATATAGAATTTTAAAAGTGGTGCAAGTTGTAGCTTAAATATGTAAAATCATTAGAAAAATATATTTAGAAAAAACTTATTTGTAGCTAGATTCATACAATAATTAAATATTATAAAACAAACACATAAATTGAAAAAGTGAAAATTATATCAAATAACACTAAAATTTGAAAATCTATAAATGATATACCTCAATTCCATTCATGATAGGCATATCCCTGTCAACAAACACAACATCAAATTTGGCTCCAGAATTGAAAAGATCAATGGCTTCTTTTCCGTTTTTAGCTATTTGAGTAATGAGCCCAAATGACTTCAAAATCGCCGTGTGGAGTATTCGAATGACGGGATCATCATCAACTATGAGAGCAGATAATCGTCCATTGATTCCCACCTCCTTCATTTCTTCAATCATCCTGTTTGAATCAGATCCAGCCCCACCAAGCATGGTCAAATTTCCTGTAACATTGAAATACATTATTATTCTCTTCAAATCTTATAGATAATTAAACAATGGAGAGATTATGAAAAACTAATAACACATAGTTTGAAATACCCTGCTAATTTGCTACTTGTAGATATGAGAAACTAAGAAACATAAAATATTAACTATGAGAGTCCCTTATAACTTCGTCATGGTTTTATAGGCTAGAGAAAGATGGTAGCCTTGCCATGCATTTATTAAAGCATATGCTACAAATAGCACTTGCAGTCCAAAAATCAAAACTAGATATGATTGTTATCCTTTAGTCATAAAACGACAAGATTTACAGTACCACATTGTTGCGAGATTTAAAGTTGTAATCTTGAGTGTGGATTTTTTTTTCCCCTTTTTAGATTTATATTCAGATCTCAGAAAATCTCATTTTTATAGATGTTTTGACATTATTGTTAGAACCTTCTTATCATCGGATATGAAATTGAAATCATATTATAATTACAGTTGTAAATAATCTAATTGGATTTGATATATTCATTAAAGAGTTGTTAAGTAATATATGAAATTGTGTGCGTTTATGATACATAGGGTGCCGTTGTTTGAGAAAATCTAGACTCTACATTGTTGTTTACACCTATATTTTACACTTACTATTTATCTATCAATAAGTACAAAATAATTTATGTTGGTCATTCGGGCATAAATCAACAATCCTTACAAGATTGAGAAAACACGCTAAAATACGTAAAATTTATGGCTATTAAATTTTGAGTTCTATATATTTTAAGAATGATATATTATAAGTTATTTTCTTGCTATATATAGATTTAAAATCACATTATATATACACTTAAGGTATTCCATATATTTGAACACCAATTATAAACGTAATGCAATTGTGTGTGTTAGTAATGCATTGTCATTTGAGAAAATTAAAGGTCCGGTGTCTTGTTTAAATTCACCATTTACCTAATCAAATAATACGAGATAACATAATTTACCTTGTAGGTTATTTATAATTACCACGGTGAGTACATAAAACTTAGTTACAGTCATATGCTGCAATGTAGACATAATTTTCATACTCGTAGAGTTTTAGTATATACTTATGAACTTGATGAAAGTTCTGTAATTTTGAGTTTTACATATTCTTAAAAGCAAAAACTCGAGATTTAGAAGGAGGAAAGTATATAAGATATAAACTTTGTTGTCAATATTTTAGAGAAATAAATTGTTTCAAAGTGACACAAATTAATAAACGAATTTGAATTTCTTAACAATATAATACCAACATTTTTTTTTTGAAGTATACTAACATACTACTAATTAATATGTTACAAGTACATTTATGTTTTTTCCTTTATGGTTGTTAGATGAATGAGTAATGCTAACAAGTCCAAAAAATTAATTCAAATAATTTAGTATGTAAGTTGTCAAGATCATATAAAACATTAAATAATATAGTGATTGGTGTGTCAATGTACAACTTGAATAACCTTAGATTATCTAAATATTTTATCCAAATTCATGTTCAAAATGTGAGTTCAATATCATATTCATTATTATATTATTTTATGATTTATATGATATTAACAATTCACATATCATCTCATTAGATAAAAAGGTAGTCTAGCATTATTTATTACAATTCACATACCAAATTATTTGATTATGAATTTGATAATTTTATGGACTATCTAGTATTATTCATCTTTTATTTCTCCTTTTTTTAATTTAAATAAAAAAAAATTGGAGTAGAATTAAATTTACATGATGATTAATTGATCAATAAAAACCTACTATAGAGAATTAAATAGTAGTAACAATGACACAAAACTTTCTAATTAGGAATTACATTAAATAAATACTAAAAAATAAATGAACCGAACCTTAAATCATGAATCCATGATCTTAAACACATCAATCGATTGAAATGAATTAGCTCAAAAAAAGTTACATAATATAAGATATAAAATTGACTCAAAATTTTCTAATCGATAAGAAATTGTAGTTCAATTTTCTAATGAATTGGTATTAGTATTACAAGAGGCTTGGGCTAAATATTTTAGGCCCATTACATATTACATGGGGCCTTACTTTAGACATTTATTCAGGTGAGAACTGAGAACTAACTTCACAAACTTTTTACAAGAAGAGTACTGAGATTTGTTTACACCCCACTTTTTTCACAAATACAAATTCAGGACAGGATTTATTCAACTTGTTAGGGAAATTTTTCTAATATTAAGTTTTAACATTAGATTAGAAGTGAAAACTAGAAGTTTAAGAGAAGTTAAAAATATATTGGCAAGAGATTTGGATACAATTCGAGGGAAGGCTGCTTTTGGCATTATTTGTTTTAACATGTTAATAGTAACTTAGAAAATTTGATATAATCATTAAAACATGAATGTTTGTATTCAGTGGCTTTGAGGGTCTGAAATTTATTTTTTAACCTTTGACATTGAATTCATCCATTTCGTTCTCTTTTGGACTTGGACACCATTTGTTTTAATTAACTAACACAAGAGTAGAGGTAGAAAAACTAGAAAAAACTAATTTTTTGTGCTTAATTACTTGTATGTGATGTAAGATGTTGAAGGTGGGATTGAGAATCTTGGGACTATATTCAATCTAAATTAAGGCTAGCATTGTTGGGATTTTAGAAGGCTGAAATATAAATTGTTGATCTGTTTACCCTGCACATTAGTTAAATATCATTTAGGGTTATATAATCCTGCTGTTATCATTATACATTAATAAGTTGATTTATGATAAAAAAAAAAAAAAAAAACTCGTAATTTATAAAAAATTTCTAAACATCTAGATTTATCCCAACTTCTATCTTGATTTATGATACAAGACTGAAATGTTTAGAGTTGGTAAATATAAAATTTTTAAGGAAAGAAAAAACTTCAAATCCTAAAGGAGTAAAACGGAATTTTCAAATAACTTAACTTCCTTGAAAAATAAAAAATAAAAACTTTAATGGTACGTTTCTAGTAAAAATGACTAGAGGGACATGGGAGAAAGAACCTTTAACAAGTTTGTCAATCATGCAACCATTTCCATATTTCAACCATGCAAATATGGAAAAAGGGCCAAAAAAAAAAAAAAAAGAACAAATCTGGGCAAATAAACAAGTTAGATAGAGCAACTCAGGTTATCAAACCCATCAAATATCAAAATGTTATTTATTTGCAGATATATCATCATTTGAGACCATTATGATCCCATCATTGTTTTCACACCAAAAAAGAAAAAATTTACATACACAAAGGAAATAGTGGAACGTTGCAGATCCAAAGTCTATGCCAAAAATGACTCAGGTCATAAAAAATGCTCCCATATCAACCTCAAGTTGGCCTTAAAAACATCCAAGATCGAATCCTTTTCAACCTTCTCTTCCTGAAAATTGAAAAACAAAATTTTAAGTACAAGTTGGATGACATGTGGATTAAAATAAGATCAATTGACAGAGATTTAGCTTAAACAAATACATTTGCTTGCTTTGAACAATAGTGCATTGCAACAAACCATAGTTCTCACTATGCAAAATTAGACTTATTATAAACACTGGAATTAGTAAAGGAAATTTATAACTACAGAAATTTTTGGACAAACTTCACTATTCCATAGAAGAAATCTTATAGCCAGAAATAAATTCGCAACCAAATGATGTAAAAATATTCACCATGTTTTGAAAATTGTCACAGCTATAGAATTTAACATAAATAGCAAATTTCTGCAGAGGAAGGATGCATCATCCCAGAGTAGTTAACTTATACACAAACATAGCAGGTAAAGTGAAAAGGTCAAACAACATTCACCTGTAAATCGGAAGCTATTTTTTTCAACTTCAGAACAACCTCCATCGTAGCTGCCCCAGTTGCAGTCTTGAAATCATATCGATCAGCATGTCTTACTTTAAGTTTCAGTAATGGGGTTATATACCATTTTGTCGTCGTGTGCCAAACTCCAATAACACGAAATCCTTCCTTGGAGTGGGACTTCCCGTAAGCCCATTTCAACCCGCCCTTCACCTCTGGATCTAGAACTGCCAAGTTAATCAGATTTCTCATACTATTCATTTCATCATCCTGAAAGAGTGAAACAATTAGTTTGATGATAGAGTCCTTGATCCTTAAAATATGGTACATAAATGATAAATAGCAGTTGTTACTAGCTTACCATTTAAACTAGTTTTTAGGAGTAAGCTGTATATATTAAATTTACTCTCAAGAGATAAATGGAGAAAAGAAAGAAAAAATCTTATTTATTCTGATGATTTTGTTCTCAGCTATACTTTATTTGTTAACTTTAATGATTGCAAGAGAAGCTTTCCATCGAAATCAGATGACTGCAAAAACTAAAAAAAGGAAGAGACGATGCTAAGTTGGTTTAAGTACAGCATCTCAATAAGCATTGCTGATGCCTTGACGATTAACTTACAGTCAGGGCGGTTAAGATCTTTTTGGTGAGTAACATCAGCCTCAGGTCAAGATCCTTATTAACACATGATACATCTACAACCATTTGACGAACTTGATGTAGCTCAACCTACCAAAAAAAGAAAAAAAAAATGAAAAAACAAAACAAAACAAAACATTTAAATTTCAGATTGTGCCTCTATATACAACAATAAGGAGTGGTGAGAGGGAATAGAAAGTAGAAAGTCTAGTACAAACAAATTAAGAAGTGACTGTTGACTGTTGTTTTCTCAATTCCTTCTTCTTAAATGATCAGATTTTGATAAAGTTTCTCCATGTGAAATTCCTAAAGCCCCAGATAAGATAGTTTTGACATCCTCCTTATTCTTTTTCTTTTATCTTTCTTGTTTGTATCATATTCTAGTAGAATTTTCTGTCAAAAATGAATCTTGGGCCTAATTCCACCAAAAGCTATCTCAACAGTGGAGGTTTACCCTCACCTTTTAAACAACACAAACCTATCTTTTCCAACCGATATAGAACTATCTAATAGCCTCACTCACACACCATATACACACCTTTTTCAACTGATAGAGGACTATCTAAAACTTTCTAAGTGAAATTCCTGGAAGCCCCAAGTAAGATCAAAATTTGCTATCCTTATTCTCCTTTATCTTCTCTAGTTTGCATCATTTTCACCAGAAACCTTTATCGATATTATTTTAATAATCTAACTTCTGAATACATACATACATATATATAAATGTACATACGTATGTATGTATAAAATTCAAATATCAAATCCAAGGGTTGTTCTACAAGATCCAATTGAAATGCATTGGTGTGTTGTTATCCTATTGACAGGGCAAAAAATGGCTGCTTACATGCCATATATAAAGAATTGTTAACATAAATCAGTTTGTTAGTGGCAGGCCACTTGCCTTATAGATCTCCAGTGTTTTATCTTCTTTCATCATGCATTTGCAACAAATAGTTGAGTCTGGCCGCCTGCTGTAAGAGAACTATGCAAGAAAAATACATACACAGTTATGAAGCCAATAGGTAACAAAATCACAAAACAAGAAACATGAGAGTTTAGCAAAAGAAGTACCTTCACAAGGAATACTTCCTTCTCATCTATAAAACTGAATCCAATCTTTGGCACAACTTCACTTACAATATTCTCCATGTAGGACGATGGAATATTGGTGTCAAATGATCTCCTCAATTGAGAAACGTCACTTTTTCTGACACCTTCCAAGCCCCATGGAGGGCTCCTGCATCAAGAAGAATGAATCTGTGATTGCTGCTTAGCCCCATTTTAAAGTACAGCTCGTATCTTCATGGCTTGCTTCATATTACAAAAACTAATGTGTGGAAGATGCTCATGGTCAGAACAAAAATATATCGAATACACATAGTATCATTTTAATAATGTAAGAAATAGGTGAGGGACCTCATATTTCCCCAAAGAAATATATTATGTGAATGATCAATCAACAAATACTCAGGCGTGGCAACATATATTTTTTATGGCTCTAAATTTAATCCTATTCCATGTTTCAATCATTCTGTTCTGACTACAGCCAGGATATAATAGACCGGCAAATCATGGGAATGCAGGACTCAGTATACCATAAATAATCTGATTAGAATATGATTCAAGCTAAAAGGTATATAAGATTACTAACACAACCAGAAGAGGTCTGAGAGCTTAATTTCTTAGGTTGTCTTCTACAATTTTCAAGACAATGTGAGTCAGAGATTTACAATTTTAAAAGAATAAAACACTCGGAGATTTAATTTACGCTCTACCCCTTTCAGGAACTAAAGTTACCAGAAAAGATCAAAATTTTCCAGCATTTAAACTGCAAATTTTCAGTAGACCACAAGATTCCCGCAAGAATTTCATATTGGTCTGCAATCTTTAAGTTCTAAACTTAATATTTAAAGAAAACGGTAACGAAGAAGTGTCCGATATGCAATCTTCACACCAATTAAACGAAATGATAACCTATTACCAAGGGGAAAAATAGCATACTCGATGAAGAGAATGTTTCCAAATCTAGCAACCAATGTTGGCTTTAGTTCTTCCACGTCTTCACTTTCCATCTTGTTCCTCACAATATCATAGGATGACAGCAAATCTGGCCATACATTTTCCGCCATAGTTTCCCATGGTCTACTAGAGGTATTATCACTCCCCTCGCCATTTTCTGCCATCCAACAAAGATTCCATGCAATTACACAAAGTTGAACAACAGACCAGAATTCAATCACAAAAATAGAACACTAAAATGAGCAGACCCTAACCTTTGGCTGGCTTAGTATTCACCAAAGCCAGGTGCTCTTCTGCTGGCTCAAGATTGAAAGAAGAAGGAACCTGGTCATCCTCATCGAAACCAACATCACACCATCTACGTATGGCTTTATCATCATATATAATCTTTCCACTCCTGTCTACATTATTATTTTTCGATGATCCCTGATTAAATCTTCTCTTATGTTGCGGACGAAGCAGGTCTGGAGTTAGAGAATGCCTTTCAGGACCCCTCGAGTATCGCTTGTTAGGTGGAACATAAGCCATTACGACAACGATAACACCTATAAAGCCTAATAGAAACAATCAAACTTTAATGAAATCACTTTCTTCAGATAAACAAACAATCAAACAAACACCAATTCTCTTTAACATCAACCCAACATTCACATTTCATTTATCTACAACTAGAAGATTGATCATTTTATCATATAAAAACCCTGAAAAAACAACAAAAGAATTCAAGATTCATCTCCCACTAACAATTCTCAAGCCACAGAACAACAGAACCAAGATCAAACTGGTGTGCCTAGCCTAGTTTCATTTACTTAAAAACAATTCTCCACAATCAAGAATTAAAAACCGATACTACAAACAAACAGCAGTTCATCCAAAAACAAAATATAGTACATTTACATGGAATATTCACAGTTGTAAATGAAAAGAGCCATGAGAGCACATACCAGAAAGCAGAAATGTTATGATCAGCAAAGGTTGCAAAGGCTCGCTTACAAGTTGTTGGTACGCTTTGGGTAGTGTCCAGTCCAGTCCAGTCCAGCCTTTAAATAGGCACACACAAGCACCAGGAAACAGCGGGGTTCAAGATTGTAAACCCACTAGAAGAAGTTTTGAAGTGGGCTTTTTGAGGAAAAGTGAAGTCAACAGGAAGTTGTTTGAGATGATTGGAAGATGGAAGGACCCTCACTCCTTCCACTTGAAGAGGTTGAAAGCAAATAAGAAAATGGAGGGAAAGTGGTCTATGCACTTTCTCTTTAGCTGGTTGAGACACTGTGGACCCACGCGGTGATACCTATTATATGGATTGGAATGTTATCAAAATGAATGGGTTTGTATAGCATGTAAATTTTATTTTGTGACACAATCGTAATTAATGAAGTATATGCAATCGTTTCATCCTAGATTCTCTCACCAATCAAACTTTATGTTTAATGAAAAACTTGACAATAGTTCCTTTAGTAGTTAAGTGGATTGATTATATTATGTGTATTCTTAAAGTATGTTTTTTTTTCCCTTATATAAAAAGTAAAGACTCAAACCATAATTTCATTTAAAGTAAATGTTAGAGACATTATTTAAACATCCTTATTCCATCGGTTGTGATTGAGATCATAGATTTATATTACGGATTTTCTTAAAAGTTGTATAATACCATTTCATCAAAATTATTAATCAGAAAAATATCTTGTATTATAGACATTATTAAGATAATATTTTCAATTCATTATGTCATCAATTAAAATATAAAATATTTTTGTTAATTTTTTTCATTAGCGGGCTTACATTTTATGTCCAAGTCCACCCTCTTCTCCGGGCTTGGGCTAAGCTCAAGCTCTCCATATTGGGGGCTGTAAATAGATGGGCACCAAATGTTGGAACAAATTTTGAATATGATATCATCTCTAATACTCCCATGTGCAGTCAATCAAATGCGTTTTTTATAAAATTATCCTTTGGCCTTAATTATAAGATTAGTGAAGTTGGTATAATTTTTAGTCACAACATGCTTCATATTGTTGTATGTGAATTAGTTCAACTTAAAAAAAAAAAAAAAAAAATCAAATGAAAAAGGAGTCTTCATTTCTCTTTAATGCATTGAGTGTTTTTTTAACAAGTTTTGAAGTCATGTTTGTATGTCCAAGTTCCAAGAGAGGTAAAATGGACTTAAAGATCAGGCAAATAAACAAGTAAGAGATAGCAACTCAATGACATTAAAGAAATACATTTACTTGAAATATTTGACCAATTGACAAAATGATGACTTCTTTACAGTTTCAAGAGAGTAGGAGAATGCCTGCAAAATCTGTTAACTGTCTATGCAAAATCATGCTCATGGCACAAAAAATGGTCCCATATCAACCTCAAGTTCTCTTTGAAAATGTTAAAGATGGAATCTGTTTCAACCTTCCCTCCCTGAAATTTGAAACAAAAGAAATTATAAGAGCATGTATCTCCAACAATCACCACAAAACATAAACAGCTGAGCTCATTAAATTGTTTCAAATAAAGTCTATGATCATAAATATCATATTGGTGTAAATGTGATTAATATAAAAATAGTTATCTGTGAAATCTTCAATGCCTAAGTTATTTTCCAGTGACATGGTGAATGAAAAGTTGCACAGTGCATGTTAGAGTTATCAAAAGCAGTTTTAGTTAGCAACAAGCTTCAATTAGTAAGTAACACTCAAAAAAAAAAAAAGCAGCTTCAGTGAAAGCAACAAACAGAATTTACAATTACCTGTAAACAAGAAACAATGCTTTTTAACTTCAGAACAACTTCGATCGTAGCTTCACCAATTGAAGTCCCGAAATCAAATCGATTTACATGTCTTGCCTTAAGCCTAAATGAAGGGCTCTTATATTTTTTTGATATTGCATGCCACACTCCAATAACAGCATACTGATCCCCGGAACATGACTTCCCTAAGGGCCATCTCAACCCACCCTTCACCTCCGGATCTAATATCACAGAATTAATGATATTTTTAATACTATGCACTTCAGCATCCTGGAGAAGTAATTGAATGCAGTTAAAAAATCTAAGATATGGTGAATGCAAATTAGGAAGCAAATTGTAAGTTGTTACATTAATCATTGTCTGGAATGGAACATGTCCTGGTCAGATTTGATCATGATAGAAATAAAGAAACGGAAAAAAAGTAACATCTTATTGATTAACCTACAGATAAAGCAGTTAAGATCTTCTTGGTGTATAGTGCAAGCCTCAGGTCAAGATTCTTATCAATGCATGAGATGTCTATGACCATCTGACGAATCGCGTTTCCTTCAACCTAAAAGAAAAATGTTTATAATTCAATGTACATTTTAGAAGAAACAGGATAAGGTAAGAGGAAGTAAAACAATATGTAATTATGAATTAAATCAATCTCATTCTTGCTTTGTTATTGGTTGCTACCGGTACTAAAATGCTAACTAGGAAAATATTCTGATCATATTCAGAAAAAAAATCCCTTCACAGATTAAACGTTTTTGGTTACAGTCAGACACCTTAATAGTAGTTAATTATAATTCACTATAGCAAACCTGGTACAAAAACGATGAAGAAGTTATAGAGATAATATGAGTATGTGTGTATATGCTTATTTACTTCACCAAGCGATATTGTAGTGTTCTGTCCTAAATATCTTTTAACTGGTGCAGTTCCTTGGTGCTACACAAAACTTGGGATAGGTTAATCTAATGATAGCATACATATTTTCAGCGCATATTTATTTGTAAGTAGAAGGACACTTGCCTTGTATAGCTCAAGCTTTTTATCTTCATTTACACGACATTTGCATATAAGAGCTGATTTTGGTTGAGTGCTGTCAGACAACTACATGAAAAGAAGTAGAAGAATCAACAGCTCACTAAATTAGATGCGCATGGATAATTTGTCATAAAATGCAGGTTTGTGGAGCAAAAGGAATACCTTGATATAGTAGGTATCCTTCTCCTCTTCATGAACAACCCCAATCTTTGGAACAACATCATTTATAATGTTTTCCATGTATGAAGAAGAAGTATTTGCATAAAATGTTTTGTTCATCTGTCTCAAAGTGGTTTCAGCAACCTGATCTTTTCTTACACTTTCTGATCTCATGGAAGGAGTCCTGCATGAAGAAGACCGATATAATAATTGCCGCACAATCAACATGAAGCACAACATTGTAGATTTACATTACAAAATCTAATATGAACTTCAAAAAAGTGATGGGAAGAGAAAACAATATTCGGTACTTATTAACTCAAATTGATAAGAGATTGGTGAGCCAATGAGAAGTTCCTGTTTCATTAATTTGAAGAACTACTACAATGTGGCAGTAAATTATCACTAAGAGTCTCTCCACACGATAAATGAACAAAGGATATGTGTAATATATAACATTAAAGAAAGCCAAATACATAAAGTATTAGATGAGTAATCGGGGGAAAACTAAACAAACCCGTGGAAGAGAATCGTGCCAACTCTAGCCACCATTGCTGGCTTTCCTTCATCCAAATCTTGAGTCTCCATCTTGTTCCTCACAATCTCAAAAGAAGATAACAGATCAGGCCACACATTCACTGCCACAGATTGCGATGGTGTAATCGATATGGTTGCCCCCTCGACATCGGTTTCTACAAAACAATAAATTGTGTCAATACTAACAAGTTGAATGTATAATATATTAAGGAAATACTAAAAGGGCAGAACCATAACCTTTAGATGGATTCCTTCTTACTAAAACTAGGGGCTTCATTCCATGTCTTTGCTCAAAGGATTCCACTGAAATTGGCTCAAGGTGGAGAGAAGAAGGGACCTGGCTATCAGCAGCCAGACCAGCAATGAACCATCTATAGATGGCATTGTGTGCATACACAACGTGACAACTCTTGACTAGATTATGGTTGGATGATTTCAAGTTTGAGTGTCTTGTTAACTGCGGAACTAGCAATTCTGGT
Source organism: Litchi chinensis (assembly GCA_019925255.1). Classification (NCBI taxonomy): domain Eukaryota; kingdom Viridiplantae; phylum Streptophyta; class Magnoliopsida; order Sapindales; family Sapindaceae; genus Litchi; species Litchi chinensis. Next base: position 23,295,149 of record CM034466.1, read on the forward strand.
GTTGGAGATGGCCTTTTTGAATCCTTTGAGTGTCTCTTGTGTGGTGGAATGTATGCCATTACAATAATATATGCTTTGTACACAAAATCCTAATGGGCACATTCAAGATTTGTAAAATGAAATCTGCTGCTTCTGATAAACCAACATCAATTCTTCTTAACAGCAAGGTTACTATACATGTCACAACACTCATGCATACAAGTAAAAAAAGCCTAGCTTCTTCCATTCAATTTCCAAGGAGTTTAGCTTTAAAATGACAAAGATACTAACAATTACAACACTTTTATTATCATATAAAATAACAAAATAACAGAATAACTCAAAATTAAACTAGAGCCTAGCAAGTGTCTTCCCTTTTGACTAGCTAAAATTGCTTTATCAAATGACAACAATGTTTACAAAGAAAGAGAATGATCATGCAACAATAACAAAGACAACAAAATAACTAATCAGTTTTTTATCATTATTGTCTAACAGATTTTGCATTTATACCTCAATCCAACCTAATATATTACCATAACTTGGACTAGTTTAGCAGTAGTATATGTAATACTACTATTCGTGTTGTAATTTCTTTAACTTTCTTCTTAGTAACCAAACAAATTATAGAAGAAAACCATAGAGCAGCAAGCAATTCAACAAATGAAAAATGAAAAACAATTTACTTCAGTGACGCATAAATATCTCTAAATGAAAATGCAATTGTTTGAGAATTAAAAAACAACTCAAACGAAATAAAAAAACAAGCAGACGAAATCATAGCACATACCAAAAAGACAAATCTTTGCTCACCAAAGAATTCATAAGGCTTTTGTATTTATAAGTGATTATTCTCTCTACACACTTAAATGCACCAATAAATGGAAGAAACTATCAAATGTCAATAATATTTGTTAAGTGTAAGAGAGCTTTTGAGATTCTTTGTCATGGGAAAAGTGAAGTCAACAATAACAAGACTTCAAAGTTTGGAAATTGAAAAGGCAACAACTTTTCACCTTGCCATGGAAAGGAGGGAAACTATTGTAATATCTCTTTCGTTCTCTTCTATTGGTTCAAAGTTTGAACCAAATTGACTGTTATGGACCTTATGGTAGTAGATGGAGAGAAGCTATAGCTTGTATCCAATGCACGCATGGATGGTCCATCATCCACTTATTTCCCCATGTGTGAGGAAGTGATAGAATCAAAGCTTGGAAATCCGGGTCACCAGTTTATAATGCTAGAAAACTACTTGATGTGTAGCATGGCAGCGGCGTAGTGGTAAATAATGCTGCCTACCCAGTTCCTTGCTTAAAGGTTGAGGGTTCTACAGTTGTTTTCCCTCACAATTTGTGGGTTTCTCTCTCTAACATATTGTGGGTTGTACCCTCACTTAATATAAGTTGTTCCCTCATATCTTGAGAGTTATTTTTCAAACCACACTAGAATCATATCCCTTATTCTGGTTGCCATTAAGCTAAGTACTAGTTGTTAAAAATATATATATATATATACTTAATATTAAAGTTGGAATTTTGCATCTAATATTATAAATTTAATTTTTATTTATGTTATAGAAATGTTATTTTATAACCATTGTTATGCCCGTTTTCACGACACAGTTAAATGGGCCGCTGAAAGCCCTAAGGATGAGTAAAGTAACGAAGGGTTCATAAAACCCAATCCTCAGATCGTGAAGATAAGCTCGCTGGATCCTCCAGCTTGCGTCCACGATAAGCCTACCTCAGCTCATGCTCATGCCAAACTCTATCTCAGCACATCTTCAGCTCACAGAACGGATTAGATCACCAAGCTCGCCTTAACCTTAGGAAGCATATGACAGACTGTTCTAATTCCTTGATTTCATGTCGGCACGATCTCTACAGTTCCCGAGAGGCATTTAATGTGGTGACGGTTGTGCCTTTAATACATTGAAGACTTTACATGAAGTATTTAATGCATGTATGAGTATGTAGGAATGATCAGTGCAAAAATAATAAATGCAGTATGGCCAAAATTAGATTAGTTGAAAATAATAATGATTTTTAGCGTGTAAGACACTCAATTGTAATCCTCATTCTTTATAAATAGAGGAAAAATTCATTGTAAAAAGACAAGTTAACACTAGTATTATCGTCACTCTGCTAAAATACATTCAGAGTGACCCGTGGACGTAAGCACACTTGCCAAACCACATAAAAATTTTCGTTTCTACTTTGTTTTCTTTCTCTCTTCCCCCTCTTTATTACATCTTTATTATCATCCTTATTATCATCCATCTACTTTAACCAACATTTAATCTCCTTTATTGCTATTTACTAACTTTAAACAATACTACTTTTTATTTATTATCAGAGTTGTAGTCTGGGTCCCTGAATCTCCAGGTCGATCGATTCCAAACGTCGACATCTTTTGGCGCTAAAAGGAGGGCCCAACTGCGACTTTGCAATCTCTCCTTTAAATGCCTAAATCCCAACAAACTGTGATGACAAGAATAAGAAAAACCAGGAATGTTAGTGTGGTGGATGAGCAACTTGAGGGTCAGACAAACTAGCAAAACACCATGCTGTCCAGGGGAGACACCACTCAGGAGTGGCAACAGCACTAAGAAGCCTTAGAAAATACAGTAAGGCAACTGACTGAAACAGTTAAGGCACTGACAGAAGCCCAAACCCAGGTCTCGCGGAGACGGGTTGACGTCACTCCCCACAGATAAGCTCGCCTGCAGCCTGTAGATGAAGTTTCAACTTCAAAAGATGGAGCTGGCAGGGAAAGGCTGTTGTCTGAAGAATCAGTCTTCTCCTCAAGTTTGAATCCGAGAAGGAACGGACGGCGAGCTTAGGAGAGGGAAACTACGCCTCACCTCGCAGATTTGAGAGTGAAGGTAAGTCGTGATAGTAGCCAGTGTATAGGAGTTAGTCATAGGCGTGAGCGAGCTCGCAAGCATCGTGATGATTATGAGCATGAACCTTGAAAGGGTCCGTGATAGGTAGAAAGTCCTGACTAGAGATGTAGGTTATGAGTAGGTCATGAGGTCGCTACTCGGGCGAGTAGAGGAGCACGAGTAGGCAGTCCCCATCTAGGAGATCCAGGCCCTAAAATCCAATGATGAAGGAATTGCTGCACAGGGTCCAGCAATTAGAGGCACGACTTGGACCCCAGAATCAAGAGCAATGTCGCGATGAGAGAGTTTCATTTACTAGGGAGATTGAGACAAAACCCCTACCTCCGAAATTCAAGCTCACAAATATTTCGCCCTATTATGGAAAAAGTGACCCTTATGACCATCTGGACGCGTTCAACGTACAAATGGACCTCCAGACAAATAACTCACTGGTCAAGTGCCGAGTATTCCCGACCACCCTAGGAGACGCCCCACCAGCTTGGTTCAAAAGCCTCTCAACTCGTAGTATAGGGAGTTGGAAGGAGTGCCAGTAGAAATTCATCAATCAATACAAAGCCACATCCCCTCCGTGTCACCTCGCTACCATCTTCCAAAGGCAGAACGAGTCATTGAAGGACTACATTATCCGATTTAAGGACGAGATGAGTAATGTTGAAAGTCCTTCAGATGAGAGCATCCTAACGGCGATCTTGGCGAGGCTAAGGAAAGATGAGAAGCTCCACGAGAGCATATACAAGTCCTCAGTGAAGAACCTTGGCGAATTTTTTGAGCGAGCTACTAAGGAAATAAAGTGGGAGGAAGCCTTCGGGCCTAAGAAGTCCATCACCCAGCACAATGAGGCGAGTAGTTCCTACCAAGAGAAAAGGAAGAGTCATGGTGGGAGTGGGAATGACGAGCAGAAGAATTGCTCCGCCAACATAGTGGCAAAGCGAGCTAGGCCAAGCCAAGAAGAAAGCGACCTCAGCATCGAGGTCGATTTGGAAGCTACAGCGTCCTGTCAGACACGCAGGATAAGATCTTTGCCACAGAAAGAAACAGAGAGAATTTCGAAAAGCCCGACCCCACAAATGTCCTAAATAGGTTCCGAAATTTAAGAAAGTTCTGTGTCTATTACAATGAAATTGGACACAACATTTCATACTATTGGCAGTTGAAGGATGCCATTAAAGATCTGATCAGACAAGGTTGCTTAGGAGAGTATGAACTAAAGTCCACATTCACCTAGAGAAAGTGCAAACGAAAAATTCTTCAGGTTGTGAAGAGAAAGGCAGGTAACCAAAAACCAGTGGAACTTGTAATCTCCCACGTTGGACTTGCCGCTACCCTTGGACAAATATTCCTTATAAATAGTATTGCGAGCTGAAATACAGTACAACCCATCTCGCTTCTCTGCTTGGTGGTTGTGACTACCCTTAAAGCTAAATAAATTACGAAGAATTCGGGGGCTAGGAGGGTCAAGTCTATGCCTAATAAAAGCTGCAGCTAGGGAAGTAATCCGGGCATATGAATTGGGGGTCAATTGGAAGGGAGCAAAACCTAGATCGTTTAAAAGGACTATTAGGTAGCTAGGAATGGGGAACCTGAACCCGGATACCATATGTTTGCGACCGATAGCGGCGAACCCGAAAGGGGGATAAGCCGCGTGGTCATGGAGGGCTGGAGTCATGGCACGACATCCTGAAGGGAAATTGTATTCCTCAGTCAAGGCTTTCAACGCCGGAAAACTCAGTTCTGAAGCATATCGATTGAAGACCTCCCGAGCTGCCCTTCCTCCATTTACGGCCTGAGATGTTGATGGCTTAGCTCGCCCCGCGGGTTCTTCTTCGACCTCACCGCTTTGGGAGGTCGTGTCCTAAGTAGTTCTAACTTGTTCCATTTGTTCTTTGGGGGTGGAAGCTTCATCACCAATTCGAGGATCACGACACGAGCGACCTAACATCTATAGAGAAAAGGAAATGATATTAGAACGCTGAAAGTATAGTGAACTTAGCGAGCTAAAACAAAGAATTCCTAAATCTATTTTCTATGTGTTAGGTCGCACGTTTTACTGCTAAAAATAGTGGGGGCTCAGAATGCAAGCCCATCAGAACGTCTTGGCCCACCAAGCTAAAAAAAGGTCTGATACCTAAGGCTATGGCCCTACATCTACAAAACTTATATCAAATAGTTCGAAGGCAAACCGCCTCAAACACGAACGTCAGAGTCATACCAACAGACAACAAAAACTTCTAGCATCAAAATCATTCCAACAAACAATAGAAAATTTCAAGCAATATACAAGAGCAGTTAAAACGCAAAACATATAGGCAAGATCTGAAGCTAAGACGTACATTAAAAGACAATGTACGCCAAAAACCAGAAACAAGTCACAAGATCTAGGAGCTAATTCAGATGACTTACTTTGTATGTTCGTCTACTGGTGAAGGGCTCTAATATCTGAAAATAGTGAATCTGAAGAGGACTGACGCGGAAATGGAAAAAATAGAGAATAAATGGAAAAGGAAAAATTTTGGCAGAGTTTGGTCTCAAAAATAGCGAAAGTGAAAAATGAAAGTGAAAAAGCGTCATTCTTATATAAGCACGGGCTTTTATCTCCAACCGTTCGATCTAACAGCAGTGTAACCGTCATAAATCTGACGGTTCAGCGTGAGCTTCGGTCTTTTGTCATCATGCGCTGTCAATTACAAGACATGCGCATTAAATGCGCATAGCTCGAGACATGCTTATGGTACCGATGCCTGAAGAGTCGCCACATGTCAAAAGTAACGAGTCCAAAGTTGAAACGACATCCTCGCGAGCTTGCAAATGGTTATTTGAATTAACATGGTCAGCTCTCAGCTCGCAAATTGCACTGAGAGCTAGAGGGCTAATGTTGTGCCCATTTTCACGACACAGGTAAATAAGCCGCTGAAAGTCCAAAGGATGAGTACAATAATAAAGGGTCCATAAAACTCAGTCCTCAGATCGCGAAGACAAGCTCGCTAAATCCTCCAGCTTGCGTCCATGATAAGCCTACCTCAGAACGACCTCAGCTCATGCCCATACTAAACTCTATCTCAGATCACCAAGCTCGCCTTAAGTAATCCCTCAGGAAGCAGATGATAGACTATTTTGATTCCCTGATTTCACGTCAGCATGATCTCTACAGTTCCCGAGAGGCATTTAATGCGGTGACGGCTGTGCATTTAATGCAGTGAAGATTTTACATGAAGCATTTAATGTAAACATGGGTATATAGGAATGATAAGTACAAAAGCAATAAATGCAATATGACCAAAGTCAGATTAATTGAAAATAATGATGATTTGACATTCAATTGTAATCTTCATTTTCTATAAATAAAGGGAAATTTTATTGTAAAAAGACAAGTTAACACTAGTATTATCGTCACTCTGCAAAAATATATTCAGAGTGACCTGTGAACGTAGGTACACTTGCCGAACCACGTAAAAATCTTCATTTCTACTTTATTCTCTTTCTCTCTTCCCTGTCTTTATTGCATCTTTATTATCATCCATCTACCTTAACCAATATTTAATCTCTTTTATTGCTATTTACCAACCTTAAACAATACTACTTTTTATTTATTATCAGAGTTGTAGTCTGGACCTCTGAATCTTTAGGTCAACCGATTCCAAACGTTGACAACCATCTAATCAATTTAATGACAAAGGATGCTTATTTAATCTAGTGATGTGAGTTTTGGATGTTATTTTCTAAATATATCTATATCTGCCATTTGAATAAATCCTAAAAGATTATATACATACATATATATATATATATATAGTTAAAGAGGATTGAATAGATATAGGAATTTTATCACGTATAAGTAATCATGAGTTTTTATTATTTTTCTATACTTAGAGATTATTTGTTTTTTTCACTTAAAACCTAATAGTGTTGAATTGTATCTATTAAATTGTTTTTGTTTATTTTTTTAAGTAGTCAAACCATTTAAACTATCAAAAAATAATTAAAAAAATTAAGTAAGAATTTTTAACTTTTCACTTAATTGCAAATCACTTAATGATATTCAAAAAATTTTATTTCAAATCTATCCTCCCCAAAATAATATAATTTCAAATTTATTTTAATTTTATATTACTCAAATTTTCTTTCTTTTTCTTGATACTTACAAAAAATATATTTAAAAAATAAAACTTAAATACATCTCATCCCAAATTATCTTAGAATTGAACTAATATATTTTAATTTAAAATTTAAACATTCATTTTTTAGTTGTTTTTAAAATATATTAATATATTTAAATATAAATATGATTAATGCTACTATATTTTTTAATAATATTTTAATTATGAATAAAATATTATTAATATGTACATAAAAATATTTTAGAATTTATTAAATTATTTATTTTCAAATATTTGTATTAAATTAATTAAAATTATGTAATAACAAATAGTAAAAAAAGGTATAAGTATCAATTTACTAGTTTTCAGATAATTTTAAATTTAAAAAACAAATAAATTTATGACATATTCAGAGGTAAAAGCAAAAATAAAATAAACATGTTATTCAGATTTTAGATTTCAGATACTATTCAATTTACAGTATTCAGCAATGCTGTTCAGCCTTCAAATTAAAAAAACAAATAACCCCTTAATGTATGAATTATGACATTTAAAATGAACCGGTTTTTAATTACTGAGTACAGTATTTGGTTTGTAAGAATATGAAGATTGTTGATATGGGTTAAGGGTGCCTTAATGCTACACAAACTATTTGACGGTAAGTTGGTAACTATGATATGTCATTCAATATTTACATTCTAATTGCCGAAGATACAATAGAAAATTAAAAATTCAAAAATTTCACATAAATTCTGATATCATCAACATCTGCACTGTGTTCCAACTGAGTCAATAACTATAAAAACACAGAAATACATATATAATAATAAATCTAGTACATCACTAAGTTCAAAAAATATATATATATATAGTACATTACTTGAAGTACTGACAGTTATAAATGTTGTCACTTTTCTCAGTTTTCTCCTAACCAAGCACTTCGAAAACTCACATAACTAGAAAAAACTTCGAAAACCTACATAAGAATATAACAATTGAAAAGAGACAACAGCATTGAATGCACATACCAGAAAGCAAATGTTATGATCAGCAACGGTTCGAAAGCTGGCTTACTAGTTATTGGCACACTTGGGCCTGTGTCTAGTCCACCCTTTACACAGACGCACAAAAATGCCAGGAAACAGTGGCGTTCAAATTTGTAAACCCACTAGATTAAGTTTTGCAGTGGGCTTTTTGGGGAAAAGCTAAGTCAGCCAGAAGTTCTTTGAGATGATTGGAAGAAGAGAAAGTATATAAACCACTTTCCTTCCTTTTTCTTATTTGCATTCAATCTCTTCAAGGGGAAGACACTGCTAATTAAGCAATATGGACCCACGCGACGAATTTTTATTTTTTATTTTTTCCAAAAAAATTGTTATGAGATGGGTTAGTGATCCATCAATATATATATGAAAATAAATAATTATTTATATAGTTTGGAGTTATCAGAATGAATGAGTTTGTAGCATGTAAATTTTTATCTGATGACACAATCGTAATTGATGGAACATGTGCATAGATTCTTTCACCAATCAAATTTGGACGGATTTGAAGGGTTTAATTAGAAACTTAACAAAAGTTCCTTTAGTCGTAATTAATCATGTAACGTTATAGTTATTTTCTGAACATCAAAAAGAAAATTTTCTGTTTGACAAACATTAATTTGGATGTAATGTAGTTTAAAAGCACTTTATCTATCATCAATCAATCAATGTGTCCTAATGATATTGACATATTTAGAAATAAATTGTTAGCAGTATCTAAAAAAAACAAAACAAAAGGGTCTAAGACTAAATCCGTTTGCCATAATTTTTGTTGAATAAATGAAGTCTTAAAAAATAAAAATTCATGAAACAATCAATTTTATTTTGTAAAATGAAATCTATTGCTTCTGATAAACCAACATCAATTCTTCTTGACAGCAAGCTCACTATATTAACTACATGCCACAACGCCCATGCGTGCAAGTACAAGATGCGTAGCTTCTTCAATTAAATTTCAAATATCTTTAGCTTCTAAAGCAACATTAACTGATTAACAGTCAGAACCTTTCAACTGCAAAGACACTAACAATTAGAACACTTGTATTATCATACAAAATAACAGAATAACCGAAGTTCAAACTAGAGTCTAGCCAGCGTCTTATATTTTGGGGATAATCTCAAAAAATTCATTGTAATTTGTAAAAATATCAATTTTACAACTTATGTTTTATTTTTGTCCAAAATTTCGTTTGATGTTAAAAAATTAACAGAATATGTCAAATTTACCCTCCATGACTCCATAATTAATTTGTGTTCATCGAGGATATTTTTATCATTTCACACACCTTCAAGAAGTATTTTGAGTATTTTTATTAACATTAAGATGGATTTTAGATAAAAATAAAATCATATGTGGTAAAATAGATATTTTTATAAACTATAATGATTTTTTCAGATGATCCCTACATTTTGATTAGCCAAAATTGCTCTATCAAATAACAACAATGTTTATAAAAGCTCTTCCATGCAACAATAACGAAAATAACAAAATAACTAATCAGTCTTAATCTTATATCATTATTGTCTAATAGATTTAGTACGTACACCTCAATCCAATTTAATGTAGTACCATAATATGAACTAGTTTACATGTAAAAGAGTATCTAATGCTACTATTCATGATTATAATTTCTTAAACTTTCTTTGGATTTCTCAGTAACCAAACAAATTATATAAGAGAGCAAAAGTGCATCGAGCAATTCAACAAATGAAATGACACATCAATTACATTCTACTTCACTGACACATAAACGTCACTACAGTGAAATGTAATAGTTTGAGGATTAAAAAACAACTCAAACGAAATCATTGCACAGACAAAAAAGGCAAATCTTTGCTGACCAAAGACTTTGAGAGACTTTTGTACTTATATGTGATTATTCTCTCTGCACACTTAAATGCACCAAGAAATGGAAGGAAATATCAAACGTCAATAACATATGTAGGTGTAATTAATCCCACTTTCACTTGCATAAGATTTGAAGAGAGCTCTTGAGATTGTTTGTCATGGGAAAAGTGAAGTGAACAACAAGACTTTAAAGTTTGGAAATTGAAAAGGCAACAACTTCTTCACCTTGCCATGGAAAGGTGGGAAATAATTGTAATATCCCCTTCATTCTCTTTTATTGGTTCAAAGTTCAAACCATATTGATTATTATGATAGAATCAAAGCTTGGAAATTTCAAATTTTGTTATGTTTGAAATCATCATTTTTTAACAACTCAATGATGCTTAAAACCAATGTTGAAATTGAAATTTTACATCTTACATTAGAGATTTAATTTTTTATTCATGTTATAGAAATATTATTTCGTTGCCATCCAATTAACTTAATGATAGAGGATGCTTATTTAATCTAGTAATGTCTTGAGCTTGAATTATTGTATACACTATAGATAATATTTCAAAAAAAAATTATTTCTATACATATATATATATTTATAGCTATCGTCCATATAAATCCTAATAAATAACGATGATTAAAAAGATATATGAATTTATATAAAGTATTAATAATCATGAGTTTTTATTATGCTTCTATATTTGATGTATGAATTTGGACGTTTAAAAAAAAACAGTTTTTAATTAATGAGTACAGTATTTGGTTTGTAAAAATATGAAGAGTGTTGATTGGTTAAGGGTGCCTTAATGCTACACAAACTATTTGATGGTAAGTTGGTGACTATGATAGATCCTTCAATATTTATATTCTAATTGTTCAAGATACAATAGAAAATTTTAGATTGGATTGAAAAATAAAAAATTCAAAATTCAAAATTCAAACATTTTCCTTAAATTCTAATATCATCGACATCTGCACTGTGTTCCAACAGAATATATGATGATGATAATAACAATAATAAAACACAAGAGAGTTTGATAATAATATAGTAACTTTTATTATCCATAACCCATGAATGAAAAAACATGTACATTTAAAATGACTGAGTCCATATATCCATGTCCAAGACCATCAAATCATCATCCGGCCATTCCCAATTGCTGCTTGTCTTATAATCAGTCAATATAACTTGTTCAAGATCAAAGTCAATATCTGCAAGCAAATCACCAAAATTGACATCTTCACTGCCTGGATTTTCATTGCTTTCCGCGTTCTGAGATTGTTCAAATTCTGGATGTGGTAATATTAACGGGGCACTTGATGAGCTGCTTGCTTCTTGTGATGGTTGCAATTTTGGCATCTCCTCCTGCAGGCACGGTGGTGGTTGCACTACTAGGGTTGTTGCATTACAATATCGTGGCTGGGGCCTTAAAACTTCTACTTTGGTTGTGATTTGCTTCTCTTCCTTTTGATCTTCTTCAGCATTCGGCTTTCTACTCAAATGGCAATTCCAATAATTCTTTATATCATTTCCTGTTCTTCCTGGTAATCTAGCTGCAATTAAGGACCACCTGAAAACCAAAACATTGTTACCTTTCGATCCAAAGAATAAATTGTTAAGTAAGAGCCCAACAATAATGTTAAAATTGAGAACACACTTTTTTAGGTATGCCATGAATGTCTTTTTTTTTTGTCACACAGAATAAAAAATTGAGCTGTACACCATCAATTCAATTTATTATATCGGTTGTCAAACCAAACATATATTGATCTCACATCACTTGACATATATACTTTTTAAAAAACTATGCAATATATTTTAAATGAATAGATACATAGGAAATCAGTAAACAGATGTATATTAAACTATCTCACCAGTTTTTCCTCAACACGAAAGTACTAAAAATAACATCTTATTTATCAAATTGTTTGGTATTACTTGTACAATTACTTGACATATATACTTTTTAAAAAACTATGCGATATATTTTAAATGGACAGATACATAGGAAATCAGTAAACAGATGTATATTAAACCATCTCACCAGTTTTTCCTCAACACGAAAGTACTAAAAATAACATCTTATTTTATCAAATTGTTTGGTATTACTTGTACAATTAAGTTTGTAGCTGGAGCAACTAATTGACATGATATTAGAATCTATTTGATAAAAAAAGTCTTATTTGAATTAATTCTCCATTAACATTGTTACCATATCAATCCCTTCTATCAAACATTATCTACTATACTTAGATTATCAAAAACCAGTTACACCAAAATTCAATAGAACCCAATCTAACACACATGTTGTGGACTCAAGATAGTAAAAGAGACCGAGAAAATTTTGCCTGTTCCCCAGGAGTTTGTGAAGCCTGACAATGAGATCAATTTCATCTTCAGCAAAACTCCCTCTCCTGATGTTTGGACGAAGATAGTTCATCCATCCCAATCTACAGCTCTTTGGACATCTATTTAGACCTTCATTAAAAAAAAAAAAAAAAACACACACACACACACACCCCACAACCCCAATATTAAAAATGCATTGAAATTTAATCATGTTCACCCAAACAATCATGAAAAGAGAAACAATAAAAAAATTGCAACCAAATTAATTAATGTTAGTATAACATACCAGAAAGTAGAGGAATGCGATGCCACTTCCCTTCTCCATGTTGTTGTATGCATTTCTTCAGCAAGTGATCTTCTTCTTCACTCCAAGCAATCCCTCCCATCTCTTACACTATAAGTCTATAATTATAACTCTTCTATTTCAATTTTGAGCTAGCTCCTATGTGTGTTATGTTTATATATCCTTCTGTCATGTATATATTGAGATGTTTTTCTTGAAGTTAAAAGTCCATAACAACTAATTACTACAAAGCATTAAACCTTATGGTGATCAATGGTCCACGCCACTTTCTAAGTCTGTACGGCAGTTTCCATGTTTTAGGCCAGGCAAATTGAACATCGATGGTTGAATATATCTTTCTGCATTAGAAGATTGATTGATCGTAACAAAATTTTGTTACAACAATTTAAACGTATAATATTTGATACAATTTTGTCGCGTGTATATATGGATCTTGTTTTTTCAATCGTCTAGCGGCTCCAACGTTCAAAGCTATCCCCATTCATCCAAACTTTTACCCGAAAAGATCATATGATTTTTGGGCAGGTTGAATGTCATGTTCTTGGTTTAAGGCATGTCTAATATTAAGTACCAATGTGGTCCAGAATATGCCATTAAAAGAACAAGTAAGCACAGTACATTCAGTGATGAACCCAAACATTTACATAAAAATGAGCACTTTATAACAAAATATAATAAAATAAACTTTAAATATAAAAATAATTACAATTCACTTTTCTTTAATTACTCATGAATCTCATTTTCTTTACGAAACCCCAGAGCTCTTTTTTACAAACTCACTCTTCATCACTCAAATTCTATTAATTCTCATTTGAACAACATTAATAGCATAACTGGCCTTATTAAATGATAGGCCACCACCGTTTGGTTGATTGTTTGGGCAGATTAGCCTATGCGGTCCTGATGAACAGACAGAATGATGTAGCCAGGAAGCATGGACCACCCCTGCATGCATCAAGCGGTCCTCAATATTGAATCTAAACTTGGCTTGTGTATACTGATCAGCGTCTGATTGATAATTCCATTGTACGTTTTATTTCTTATAATCATTATTTACTCTTCGTCTTTTTCCCTGCCTGTAAAATTTATTAATTATACATAAACAGTCACACATTTATTGAATATAATCCAATAAGTTATCATAATTGATAGAGATACATAAATCGTAGAATTTTATTGGGTATATAAATAATCTAGTAAGAATGCAATCTAATGTAGTTTAATGATAAAAAGTTTATTGGATTTGAAAATGTTTTACTCTAGGTTTATTAAAAATAATAATAATAATAATAATAATAATGATAATAACAACATGTAAGTACGTCTAATTAAAGCTTGTTCAGAGAAGCTCAACTGTTCATGCCAACAACAAATTCACAGCGTCATAGTTGTTGGACTGGGAAGATTTTACTTTTTGGGCCTGATCTATTGGATGTTGGATTTGGGCCTTATCTATTCCTTCAAAGACTGGATTCAAAAATTAGAGAAAGGTAATGCCATCAACCCCCTAGACGATTTTCTTTGCACCCTATTTATTTATATTCCCTAACCTTCCAATTATGAAATGCAGCCTTTTCTTACCCTATCTTCTTCTTCTTCTTCTTCTTATTATTATTATCATCATCTTTAAAATTTGATATCAAACGGGTTAAAAGTTTACAAAAACTTGTCAAAACCAAATACTACATAATATAGTTTGAATATCCACTATCACAATATTGAAGAGAATTTTCCTCACACATAAGAGGAGGTGAACATTACCCAACTAAGAGCATATGTTCTCCTTACCTAAGTTGCAAAAGTAAATGTGTTAGGTAACTAAATTAGAGGATATGAAGGTCAGTAACACCACTCATATCATTTGGAGGAAAAAGAAAAAAAAAAAAAAACCACTCATATTATAATCACATGTAGCATACGAATTTTCTTTTCATGTTAGGCTAAAAATTTTAAATTAAAAAAGTAAATTCAATTTTAACCAATTTATATCCATTCAATCCACTAGCAAAAAAAAAAGAATGTTAATTAATTTAATTAATAATAACTCTTTAATTGATTGAAAATTAATAGGTGAATGTTAAAATTATTATTTTAAGCCAATTTTTTTAAATTCATATAACCTAACTTTTTTTTTTCAAATATCATGCTATAAATAAGATCATAAGAGATATAAATCATTTACTAAGTATGCTATATATTACATATTCATTGACAGCTCAAATGATATTTATATTTTTCTTCACATTTATAATAAAATTTTAAGTCTCATATTTATCCATAAAACCATTAAACTCAAACAAGTCTCTTAACCTTGCAACTGCAGCGGAAATCGTGATAAAACCTTGCAGTGGACGGTGGAAAATCGCGATAAATATTTGACTCAACAGTCAACCGGTCTAATTTAAAAAATAAAAAAAGCACATTCTTGGTTTTTTTTTTTTTTGAAATTACATTCTTGGTTAACTCTATGTTGTAAAATAATTAACTCAATATATTTTAGTAAAAATGATTTTTTAAGTATCACTTGTGATAGTGATTTAAGTAAACGTTATCAGATTAAATGCGTTTATTTTAAAAAAGTAGTGGTGATAATAAAAGTTTTTAGTAAAAACTACCCAACAGAACTTAATAAATACTTGAATTTCAGTGAAATCACATAAAAGTGTTCATACGATCATAATTCATAAGTTGTCTGTCCTACAAGGCACATGATCTATCAGGATTTATTACGCCACTCCAGTACTTTTCATGTATAAATGAACATGTTACAGTCAAACCATCTCATCTTATAAAGTTATAACAAGAACTAGATGCATACAAATATAATCTAAATACCCACGTTACATACAACAAAAATCTAGACAACAATAATATGAAACAGAATTGTGACTGATTGAAACCAGGATGACAAAAATCACCATGTGGTCTATCCAATTTTATGTTGTTTTTTTTAATATTCAAATGCACAACAAATCAAAGAATGAATGTTGCAAGCGAATTCAAAGTATACAATTATTTAAACTTCCATTAAAAAAAGGATAAAATAAATCACAGAAGTTGGACACATTTCAAAGTATGTGACGGTGGTCCAAATCAAACCTCGTGTCCGATCACGTGAACAAGGATTGTGCCATAAAAATTTCCACCAGCTGTTCTACGAGTCTTCGTTTGTAATTTGGTCTTATTCTGGTCTTTGACTTCACAAACTGGTAGTTTGAAGAAAAACTATGCCCAAGTCAAGCCAAGGACAGCATTGTTGGTACACGTGGCAGGTTGGATTTAATTTGGTCACATTGGTTGCATTGCACACGCTCCAAGAGTTGGATTATTATTATTATTTAATTTAATTTTGAAGTCAAAGTTTGGCACCATGGATCACTCCACGAGATTAGGTTAGGCAAAACCAAACTGGGAGCGCGCAGAGAGAGAGAGAGAGAGAGAGATTAGAGTGTTTGTTGTCTTCTTGGTTTCCCATTCTTCCACGGATTTGGAAAATCTTATGTCTCAAGTGCATTTTTTTTCCTCTGGTATATCTGGGTCTGCATTTACTTCTGTCCTCTTTACATGAAAAGTGCTTTTCTTTCTTTTTCCCCTCCTTCTATTTTAACTTTTTTCGACTTTTTTCAAACGTTTCCTGGGGTTTTGAAATTTGTAAAATTAATGAAGTCTTGTTTATTGTTTTCAGTCAAGAGAGACACTACAGTTCACAAAATTTAACATTAAAATACAGTTCACTTAAAAGTGACTTGCTTTTAAAATGACACATGTAATTATATTAATAATATTATAATGTAAATGAGGTGGATTGATAAAACCTTAATTGAACACATATAATGAGTAAAAAAATTTCTGAAACCTGTGAATGAATCGGATATTTATTATTAAATACTAAAAGGATTTTTTTTTTCTTACATACTGTTAATTGCCATAGTAAAACTTTACCATTTGAATTGAATTAACCAATAGGGAAAATTTGAAAAATACCTTAGTTAACTAATTAGTTGGTTCTTGCAAAGAACATAAATACGTAATTATTTCACATTGAAGAATATGTTTATTGTTAGTAAAAATGCAATGTGGACCTATTAAAATGAGCTTAAACATTTAGTGAAAACGAATCCTAATAAGGTTTAAGTGAAAACTCGAGCCACTGACAGCAATTCCAAAAAAATGCACTTCCATTCTGCCTTTTTCCTCTTTTCAAACCTACAGACACTGCTCATCAGTGGAGAAAAGCATTAGGGTGTTAGGAAATTAGCTTTTCAGGTCTCATGATAACCTAAAAAATAGAGCCATTCCTTTCCATTAAATATTTTACTTTTATCAGTCCAGTCATTGGCTTCACAACTGCACCCACTTTTTGTAACAGTTAAAAATCCCACAAATCTATGTCCAAACCCTGGACAGGACTTTTGACGTGGCCCCAGCCAGTAGTTTTCAATTCTGAGCCGCGTGAATCCAGCAAAAAGCACCTCTATTTTACTGGTTATTAGGGTTGAAAATGGTACCAACTGCGCCACCGCTTTGTTGTTAATATTATATGGTAAAAAAGTTGACAAAACACAAACCAAGCCAGATCATGACCTCTCTCCATCTCTCTCTTCTCTCTTCTTCCTTACTTTTTGTTTTTTGTAACTAGTACTGCACTGGTTACTGTGTTCCTTTAAAGGAACAGAGCTCTAGTATCTTTCTCGCTAGATTCTCTCTCTCTCTCTCTCTCTCTCTCTCTCTCTCTCTTCGTGTAAAGTCTGAGCTTCAATTTACATATCCTCCTCTGATTGTTATCTTTTCTTGATAATCCCCATATACAAGTCTCGTTTTTCTTTTGAAACACAACTGATCAGTCTGTTTCCAAAGCACCCAAAAGAAGTTTTTGTTTTCACTCTGTCCCTTTTTGTTTTGGTTTCTTTTGAAGTGAATTACCCACAATGGAATATGTGAGTTTTACTATATATTTTATCAACTCTTTTGTGCCTGGAAATGATGTTTTTGCTGATTTTGTTGTGGGGTGATTTTTAGGATTACTGCAGAAGGAGTGGACAAATACCTGCATTTGGTGACTGGGACTACTCCAATGAAATGCCGATCACCCAGTATTTCGAATGTGCAAGACAAGCTGGTTTGATCAGATATAGCTCTTCTTCTGGTGATTCTGATCCATATGTCTATAATAATAATAATGGTGGTGGTGGTGGTGATTTATATGCTGTTGATCTCAAAAAACCTTCTCGTAACATCAACAATGTCGCTCCTACTCGCAAGGTATGTACACGGTATACCCATGTCTATCCTTCTCTCCATTTTCATTACTGTTTTTTCAAAATGCCAGTATTAGCTACTACATGGTTACAAGGTAAAAAGAAGCCGACAAGTGCTTCTTCAAGTCTTTTATTGATACAATAATATGTAGTCATAGCTAGTAATATTAAACTTTCTTTTTTTTTTTTTTGGCTATATTTTGAGTGATGAAATTAATCAGAAAAATCGATGAAATTTAGTGTAAAAATGTGTAACACAACAAACAAGAACAACTCATGATGATAGATGATTGGTTTTGTAGACAAGAGTGACAATTGAAAAGCGAGGCTCGCATGTTAAGGATCAGAGAAAGCAAGGCAAGGTATTTGACGTGACCGAACCGCCAAGGAAGCAACAACTGCACCATGTGACTTTGTCTCATTTTGATGACAACACTGCTGCAAACCACAAGAAGCTCCACCCAAACTCACCGCCACCACCCACCGCTCGTCGCCGCCCCCCTGCCCGACCCCCTAAAGCCGTCGATGAAGATCTCTACAAAATCCCCCCTGAGCTCCTACTCTCTTCCAAGCGGGTTCGTTTTCCCACCCTCTCTTTTTTTTATTATTATTTTTTTGAAGTATCTTTTATATTATTATTTTTATTTCTTATAATTAATAATCAATTGCTCTAAAAAATATAGGACTAATCAATAAGATAAGAAAACCATCCCTTATATTAGCATTTTTTTAATTGATAGAAACTTAAGCATACAATTTATTATTGAATGTGTTAACGTAATGTATTTAATAAGTTTTCATTGGATGGATCTCCGGCTAATTTAGATTCTCTCCTATGCTGATATTTATATTGAACATTAAAAGATTCGATGACATGTATCCTCAATCGATAAGATAAATTCTTTCTTTCTGTTTTTTTAAATTTTTATTATTTCCAACCATATGAGAGAATCTCATCCCTTATATTGTATTACATGTGGTGTATGTAGCAAATTATGTGTACTTTGATGTCACCTAATTGGGTAATTTCAAACTACATAATTGGGTAATTTGAACAGAGAAGGTACGTGAGATACACGTTTCTATGGTTGACAAGAAATAAAGGTCTCTGGAGTTTTCTTGATCATAATTGATTAGGATTGAAAAAATGTTGTGGAACACCTGGAAAATTGGGTCCTCTAATGGTTTATGGTCAGAGAACAAGTCCATTATTGCAAAGAAACTATACATCTGTTTTGAAAAACAAATCCAATAATGCTACTTGCAAAGTCAATTAAAACTGCTCGGTTAGGTAAGCAATAGTGAATTTATTTATATTTTATAGAAGGAAACCTTGTTTGTCAATTACTTTATTGGTACATATCCATCCATCATGTCAAGGCCCATGTAACAAACAACCAATGAAATAAATGAGATGTCAATTAATTTGTAGATTATGTGAAGTGCTTGTTTGTAATTTAGTGCTAATTTGAATGTTATATCTTATGCTATTGTTTCTTTATTTTTGATGCAGAAGAAAATGCCAGGATTCTTTTCATGCCTGGTACCAGCATGTGCCTCATGAATCTAGTTTTTGACTAGCAACTGTGAGAGGAATTTTGAATGGGAGAAAATGTAGCACTGTGGTGCTCTCGTCATGTTCTAATCCCTTACCTTGTATGATGTGTATTACTGAAACCAAGTAATGCTTCGGATTGGAGAATGATGATAGCTAGAAATTAGTTACCAACCATATTTTATATATTGTTCTTGTTTTTAGTTGTCATTTGTTATTGTGCTACCATTAAATTTTGCAAGTCTAGAACTGCTCCATTTGCATAATTAACCAACACATATACAATTGACTACACAATTTATGAGAATGATCCTCCTCTTTGAGGTAGGATAATGATGCAGAAAAAGAAGTGCATTTTAGGGTTAGTATGGTCTTGTCACAAGACAAGTGCCCACGTGAAATCAATAAACTGAAAACATTAAATTGAAGGTTACAAATCCAAAATCTGGGACATTAACGCTGCATTTTGACGATACCAAAATCTAAAATTTGTGACATAAACACACTATATTTGTGATGTTGAGATTGTGACATTTCAGTACTTAGAGTTCGTACTGCATTCGTGGTATTGATAGTGATATTTGTGTTATTTTGTATTTCCGTGCATTACAAGTTAATTGAAAATTTTATATAAATAAAGACGTTATTTAAATTCTATTACATAGTCTATTAATAAAGATACCATAAATGAATATATACAAGAATTGAGTAATTGATTAGATAAGTGGGTGGAAGATATAAATGCTCAACCAAGTGGAACAGTATTGTTTGTGGTTAGAAAATTGAATAATTTGCTACACTGTAGCTAGTAATGATGTAGAAGTACTAGAAACATTTAATTGTGTTGCCACATTTGTGCTGGTGGAGGCTTATCCATGGATAGATGCTGTTTGCTGAAAAGTGAAAATGGCCAAACTAATTGGCTCAATGCGTTACCTAGATTAAAAGGCCGCCAAACTCGTTTGATTCGAAGGAGGGACTTAGTGGCCGGTGAGTGGTGGGAACTCTTTTAAAACTAGTAAGCTGTTTGTTAAACTGGATGCAATTGTACTTTTAACACCCCTCTATTTATTGAAATCCACCCCTCTCTCTCATTCATATGTACAAAGTACACTCACTGTGTGTGGAGATTCACATGGTACGTCCATCACTACAACACTATAGTGACTTTATATGATTTGTACTGTTCTAGACTGAATTCTGTAATGTTAGAGAGTCGATCGAATATATAAGATCCCATGCATAATACTTCGTACTCCCCTGTTCTTTTTATCATCACAAAGTCACAAACTATAAATTCTTTGTTTAACTCAAAATAGCTTTAAAACTAAAAAATTCTAATCTCCAAATTCAATGACTTCTTACTTACAAATACAGCATAGTAAGGAAGTAGTAAAAATTTATAAAACAAGGAGGTGATAGGGGGTGTGTTACTGGAAGAATCTGGATAAACAACTAAGAAGTGCAACTTCGTAAACGAAAAAAAAACTAATTAGTCAGTAAAATTATTTCATTTTAAATTTTTACTGCTGGCTTTTGATTGTTGGGGTAGTTTTAGGACGATTGTGGGGTGCTATTAGCAACAGTCGATGTTGGATTCGAATGTCTAGCTATCGGAACCCGCTAATATCAATTCAACTCCCTCTGAAAAATGTATAACCAACCATACTAAAGTACTAAAAGGTGATGCTAAATTATTCTCTTGCTTGTTAGTTGGTAGAAACCTCTCTTGTATGAGAAGTCAAGTAACACAAAGAATACTTTTCTTTTGTATTTAGGTCAAAGTCTAGACACTGAAATTGAATTTGATAATTTAAAATTATTTTGTGAATACATTATACATTCCGTAATGTTCTTATCCCACATAAATTGTATCAACTAAGCTATTATTAAATTGCGACCTAACAGTTTGACTGTCAATCGAAAATGACACATCGCAGCCAACACATTTGACAATGACATTTTAAAAAACGTCTACAGCATTAATAGAAGGTGGAAGCATATTCATGATCTTCAACTTTTTTTTACCATGTAAGATTTGAATGATTTTAGATTTACTGTGGGACAAAAATTCAATGAGTTTGGAATGTTTCAAAATTTCTGAAATTATGTTTTTGGTAGTAAATTTAAAACATTCTAAATCTAACGTCCATAATTTAATAAAGTTAGGAGGCACTGACATTAACTTTTGGAGTTAACCAAGTTAGCAACAATATTTTTTATCAGAACTTCCATGTCCAGCCATGGCTTCTCTTGCCAATCTCTTCCATTTTCCTGCATTGGTTCTTATCTCTTTGCCTATCTATCCCTCCAATATTTCCTTTATGCGGTTCTCTATCGCTTCTCTTCTAACAAAACCTTTTTCATCAGCTCTAGCTTTCAGTCCCATTTTCCACACATGACACACCCATGACATACTTTGCATTAGTACTTTGCTCTGTCCATTGTGGCACTGCGCCACCATTGGAACTCCCAAACTCAAAGCTTCCAATGTTGAGTTCCATCCACAATGTGTAACAAAGCATACTATTGCATCATGCGCCAAAACCTCTAACTGTGGGCACCAACTCACCACCCTTTTTCTGATGCTTCCTCCACAAAATTTTTGGGCAGTTTGGCCTGTTCGGATGCTCTTACGACCCACAAGAAGTACTTGTCACTTGCCTTCAGGCCACAAGCTAGTTCTTCCATTTGTTCAGCTTCCAGCTCTGCCATGCCCCTAAATGACATGTAAACCAGACCCTTTTGCTCGATCGTTTAACCATGTCACGCATGCATCGCTATTTTGCTTAAAGATGCCGAAAGCATAGTATTTATCATTTTCAAGTTGTTTATCCAAGTACACAGATGGTATTGTTGGTCCAACTGTCTTCAATGTCTTGGAACTTCCCGAACCATTCTATTACCTACACAAAATTCCATAAACTATTATAATTAGCTACTAGACAAAATCATGTCAAATATGAGTTTAACTGACACTCGGAATCTTTTTCTGGTAGGAGCTTTAACTAAATAAATTTTAATTTTCGTTGATACATAATTAGGATCATATTTTAATCTGTAAAAATACATTAATGAATAATCCTTTTGTGTTTGTATCACACTATTACGTCTTTGTACAAATCATAAATGATGTTGCAGTGAATCAAATCAGCTTTGTCACCTGTAGCATATTGACCATATATTGACACTTCAAAAATGATAGGATATGATCCAAAATCAGCAAGGAAAGAAGGCGGATCTCGAGGCTCAAGTGGAGGCAATCCAGGAAGAGAAACTTGATTCCCTGTAACTGGAACTTTGAGCAAGCCCTTGTACACATGGTAGAATATGCAATCAACAGCACAAGATTGAGTGATAAACATGGCTCCAACCACGCCAAACTTTCTTGCAACATCAAGAGCGCAAGGGAAAACTGAATCATAAACAAGGCAATCAACAGGAAAACCTGAACCATTCATCTTATCAACGAGCTCAATAAGAGTTTTAGATCCAACCTGCCCAAATAAAAATTCCCACGTCAGAATATGTTGGTTTTAACAAAATCATTATCTTAATATTGTATTAGTATATAGAAACATCCCATATATTGAGATCTATTTTTAATTTAAATAAATTTCCCTCAAATTTAAATACTATCATTGTAAAAGTAAAGCAGACTCTCCAGACATCCGCACTAAAGAGCTACCTGCTCAAATCTCTCCAAGTAGGCCTGAATATTTTTGCCACCTTCATCATAGCCATCGGATACTCTTTCGAGTGCACTTTAGTTGGATGAAGCTCTATGGATAGTTTTGGAGAAGAAGCGAGTAGTGACTAGAGTGACTTTGATTGGAAGCGCTTGGAGAATTGAAGCAGTGGGTTTATGCGGCCTTGAATTGGGTAGGATAATACCAAACAGTGAGCTTTGTAGGAATCGCCCTTTAAAGTCTATTGTTGTTTGTTGTTTCACAAAACTCAAGCTCTCTTTCTGCTCGAGCTGTATAAGATTTTGACAATCGCCACTAACAAGTAATTAATTCACATACCATAATTGTTGGAATTCAATTATTATAGTTATTATTCTTATTGGAACAGTATATAGCAGAGATTTTGAATGAACTTCAGGTGAAATTTGAAGTCTAGCTAGTAGCAACTAACACTCTCACACTCCCATCTAGGGGTTGGCGTTCTTCAATTCGAGTTGGGTTGGGTTGGATTAAAACTCTCTTAACCCAACGGATACTTTTTAACTCAATCAAACCCAATAGATTATTTAATCCAACCCAATCTAAACTAATAATAATCAGATTAGATTTGATTAAGTTCATTGGATTAAATTGATCGGATTGAATTTAATGTACCATAAAAACATAGAAGGTCTAATTGATAACTTTTATACTCTTAATAATTTGATTATAAATAAAATGAGTATAAATAAAGATTTGATAATTAAAAATAAAAAAATAATTCATCATAAAGACTGTCATTGATCATTAGCTTTAGCAAGTGTTCTTCTAGAAGAATGAAAAAAATATTAGATTTAAAATTAAGGATGAATGTTTTTCGGGTTGAGTTGAAAATTTTTCAAACCAACCTAATCCAACCCAATTTAATTTATAATCCAACTCAATATATCCCAATTTTTTTTTTTAAATTTAACCTAAATCAATCCAAAAATAAAAGGTGATTAGATTAGGTTGGCTTTATTGTGTTGGATTGGAGCTATCTAACCTTACTTCCATCCCACCACTATCAACTTGATGAGCCATTGTTGAAACATTGACATGATGTATCCATTTGCCTTAATTGATAAATTACTCAGCCGACATTAATATTATATTCTAAATGATAAATGATTGGTTTATACAGTTTAAAATCCTACTCAAGCACTTTTGATTCATAGATACAGGGATGATCTTTCATGTACCACATTTCTAATACGTGGGCTTGAGAATGTACTGTCTCTATATGTTCTGTCTTAATCACTCCTGAAGACATTCACAGACTACAAAAATGGGTTAAAATTAGATTAAAAAATAATAATAATAATAGAGATCTAGTCACATGAAAAGTTTTTGTACAAGAGAAAACGACCTTATTAGTGTCCACTTGGAATTTTTATCAAGAACACTACACATGAACAGGGACGCAGCGCCGTGTGAGCTAGGGTAGGCTCAAACCTACCCTACCCATCTTGAAAAAAATTATAATTATACAAATTTATTTATTTTAAAATTTATTAATATATACTTCATTTATTAATTTTTTATGTCAAAATAAATACTATATGTTTCAAACTTATTGCATGTATTTTCTTATTTATGTTTATATTTTTATTCAAATATTATATATATAATAACTTTGTTTCATATGTTAAACGTGAAATTTTATTTAAAATTTTCATAATTTACTTTTTTTTAATCGTAATATTATTTTCATAACATATTATTTAAATTTAATATTTTTAGTGTTTTTTCTAATCCACTTTTTATTTTGAAATGTGATAATAATTATGAATTATAATTATTAAATGTAAATTGTCTATGTTTAAGGAAAAATCGTTAATGTCATAACATTATTATGTTATGATTCATATTTAATAAATCAGTAATATTAGGCTTTTAAATATTTTATCCAAATTCATGCCTAAATAATGTGACATCTGAGTTGTCAAAATCTTGTAAATCATGAGATGATATGATAATCAATAAGATTTTGACAATTTTCATATCACATCATTTGAACATGAATTTAGATAAAATATTTAGGAAATTTAGTGTTACTCTTAATAAATTTGACAATTTAAATATTTTTAGATACAACTTCTTGATATTTGATTTTATTTACATATCATATATATTTTTTATATTTTGTTTAGTCTTTTACTTTTATTTTGTTAACATATTTATTTATAATATGAATTGTGAGAGTTAAAACTTATTATATCTTCTTTAACTAGGTATATTTATGTTTTTTAATTTATAAAATGTTTTAATACTGTTGAAGTTTATTTACTAATTTTATTCTAACTGACCCTAATGTAGAATTTTGACTATCTCCTTGCATTCAAAGTAACTTTCAAGATCTTATTTGAATAAACTTGTATGCACAAGGAATACTAAGCAATAAGAGAACATTATCAAGTCAAGAGCAAATGAAGCACAACATAATTCAAGTTAACTTGCATTATTCATTTATACAGTTACGTCCACGAAGGTCACCAATTTCATTATATATAATAAAAACTTACTTCTATCCCAAGATACAAAAACTTACTTGCTCTCACTTTAAAAACTTTGTTTTTTTTTTTTTTTTTACACATGTCTATAAGCTCTCATAATAACACATTTCTAGAGGTGGGCATGGTTTGGTTCAAAACCGAACCAAAACCCAAAAAAATCAGTTTTTCAGTCAACCCAAATTGCATGTATAAAAAGAATCGATATTAGTTCGGTCTGGTCCATATCGGTTTGGACCTTGAGAATAGGCCTCCAATTACAATTTGACTCTTAATTTATCTTTACTCAGTTTCAATTATCACAAATCTTTTCTAGAAATCTTCAAATAATATTGATCAAAATAATTGCACCATTGTATACGCACCTAAACTGATCTAATATCTCACAAAGCTTCTCGCAACCAATAAAACCAAAGAAAAAATTCAAATACCCTAAAGAATCCAAAAAAGAGCTTGTTCCTCTACCTCTTTACTTGAAACCAAAAAAGAAAGAAAAAAAATGAAACAAGAGAGAGAAATGACGATTGAACGATGAGTGACGAAAATGAGAGAGAGAAATGACTGTTGAACGATGAGTGATGATAAATGAAACGAGTAAAAAACTTACCACAGCGATCAGAGATGATCGCAACAACAACTGTGACAGATTTGAGAGGATTGAGATGAGAGATGAGAGTGAGTGAGAGTGAGGGATGGGTTTGATGGCTAAGGTTTGTGATCTGCTGAAAGAGACTCTGTGTGTGTGAAAAGGGTTTGTGGGCTTTTATTCTTCAGCTTTTTTTTTTTTTTTTTTTTTAAATGTGGTTTGGTTTTTGGCTCAAACTTGTCTTTATGATTCGAAACCAAAAAAAAAAAAAAAGGGTTTTTGACTTCCAAAACCAAATTGAACCGAAGCCAAGTTGAAAATTCATATTTTCAAGTTGGTTCGCTTTGATTGAGACTAGTTTGGTTCGTTTTTTTTTTTTTTTTTCTTTTTTTCCCCCTTGCCTTTAACTAAGTTATTGAATGTAAAATAATAATAATAATAAAGAATATAGGTGCAAACAATTTTTATATTTTTCGACCCTAAATTTATGTCACGGGTATTGTGTGTCAAAATCCAAAGGATCACTTGCATACGTATTGAGGACCACAAAACCGAAAGACAACACAAAATGTTGCTTGGACATTGTCTTCAAACAACTTACATACTAACTACATGATATATACTAAACTCCAAACACATTCTTATCAACCTTAAATTGACAACATCTTATATCTACTTGACCTGCCCTAATTTATGTAAATGAAGATTCCTCCCAAAAAATCCACATCAACCCTAACGACCAAACCGGTTAAGGACATATCATATGCTAAAAAGGTTGTCCTTAATTACTTACAATGACAGGAAATATAGTGTCTAGTGTTGAGAAGAGTTGGCTTTTCATGATCTATAAGAATTTTCTTATAAATTCATCACCATTCATTTTGAATCCCAAATGTCATGTCAGAAGTCAATAGCACCATATATCCGTTAATTGGAAGACCATTTTCAAGCTCATGAGAAAATGAAATTTGAGATGCATGTATGTTTACAAAGGAAGGCATGTTACAAAAATTCTCGAGGGAAGGTGTGAATAAATTTTTAATTTTCAAAAAGTCAGATGATTGCGGTACAATAACCATCTTGTCAAATATGGAACAGCATGAGTTGTGTTGCCAAAATGAGAGCAGGAATTCAGGCACCGCAGCCTCCTCTGACTCATTTTTAAATTAATTTTCTCTTTAATTACTTGTCAGACTTGTGCAAGGACAAATGAGCCGTTGGATCAAATCTAAAGTTGTCAACAGGCCATCATTTCAGGAATGGAAGAAGAAACCTTGCAAGGATTTATAAATGAAAAAGTGGTCATGTTTGTTTATTCATGAAGTTTGAACATCCATAAAGTTTTGTCCTTAATCTGTGGACAACAAATTGAGGATGAATTTAAAAGCAATTTGAGCACGTCATTTGCCTTTTTATTGAATTAGCATCTTCCGAGTTCAAAATCAATAATTCAATGAAAGACAAAATTCATACAGTAACCATAAATTAGTCAATACAGAGCAATAGCTACAATAATTTTACACATATAAATAGTAGACCTGTACAGTAGTCTTGGACAATAGAGGTGGTGGTGATGAAAAGAACAAGTCAGCGCATCATGTACATACTGGCTTTCAACATCCAGCTGCTAGCTCTAACGTTTCTTTCCTAGTTAATATTTCATTTCAACACTAACTCTAACTCTATCGAACCGACCAAATTTGTCCGGCATCATACACATAATTATAAAAGTTAATCCACTTGTTTGAAATCTTGATATTATTATACTACTATATATTGTGATATGGTGCCGACACTGTAAAGGGTTGGTTGGTGGTGATAACAGCGAAATTTTAGACCCTATACCTTCAGTCATCAACCTGCTCAACAACCTTTAATCAATTTCCTCCTCTTAGATAAATATAATGACTCTAATCCAGGTCGTTTTTGGGCTTAGTGAATACTCTCTACTATTAAATCACATTAAAATATGATGCTAAATATCATAATTTCAATAGTAAAACATCTAATGTGGGCGCTAAATAAATGCTACCAAAATGTCAACAAAAGGGGACAGGAGTTTAAAGCAAACCTAGTAATGCTGGAGTATGATTTATGATTGATGGAGAGAGGTATAAATACAATGTCTTTTGCTCATGTATGTACCTGGAAATGGATCAAAACTAATTTGACAATGAGTATAGGGAGGTGTAAAATCTATGTGAAGTTTTTTACAGGTAAATGAGCTCAAGTTGGTATGTACAGTTGCGAAGAAAGGGAAAGTATGTATCTACAATGGTTGGTCAGCGTTGTTTTCGGACTGGAGATTGAGTCCATGAAGCTGATCGCAGGCGTTGTGAACTTGAAGAAGCTGCTGCCTTTTTTTTAAGCCTCGAAATGATGCCACTAGCCTTTCTCTTGGCCCTTGAAGTCTCGTCGTTTGTAAGCATATTACTAAGTGTACTATTTGTTGATTCGTCTAACCTGATGCTGTCCAATTGAGTTGGATCCTTTAAGCAAATATCGTACAAGATAGCAGCACAGTTTTCCTTGGTGCGCGGACAATTGCTCTTCCTTATGATACTAAGCAAATGAGGAACCGCATCTAGCTCCCTGAATTTATCAACAGCCTCTTCTTGAGAAGAAAGCAAAGCAAGAATAGACAATAACTCTTCAACAAGTATATCATCTGAGATCTTTCTTAGGATCACCCTGACTGCCCCTTCGCTCACAGCAATTCCTTTATTCTCAAGTGCCATACATAGAATGAATATCGCTTGAGCGGCATCCTTCATCACTAATGGATTCCCTTCCTCTAAAAGAGCAATTAAAGGTTTGAAAGCACCTGATTTGCCAATGAGAAGCTTGTTAGAGTCTACGGCTGATAATGTAAATAGTGCAGCAGCAGCATTTCTTCTTGTCTCTATGGTTCCGGCTTTTAAGTATTCGATCAATACAGGGATGGCCAATGGATTCTCAACAATTATTTTCTTATTATCGTCATGAATTGAGAGATTTAGCAGAGTCGTAATCAAATCCTCTTGAAGTTGAGCATCGGTGTTAGCAATGTCAGATGTGAGTGTGTTTAGCAAGAGGGGAATGGCATTAGACTCGCCAATAACAGACCGGGATGATGGAAACCTCTTTGTTAGCATATGAAGCTCTTTCGCAGCTGCCTTCTGCTCAGAACGTGAGGAAGACATCTTCTCAAGCAGTGAATTTACCTTGTTTCTGTCAAGCTCAGTCTCTAGTTCATCAATCTCGTGAATGCGTTGGGACAACTCAACACAATGATCCCTGCACCATTCTGAAATCATCTCGCGCACCAAAATATTAGGAATGAGGACAGTGTGGGTAAGGCCTTGTTTGGTTTGAGGGCATGTTTGGTTGCCTTCGGTCAACCATTTCTCGATGTAAGAGCGATCGTAAGTCTGAAAATTCAAGACAGATTCAACAAACTAAGATGAATGATTCTGTGAGCTAACAATAATTTCAAAGAGAAAGCAGAACCATCAAGATCACATAACCATTTCTGTTTTGCTAAAACAAAATCATTTAAGCTACCAGAAGAATGGCATAAATTTCCACAAATTAGAGTCAGAAAAACCTTAACAAATCATTCATGACCATAAAGGTTCCATCTTTGGATTTCAATAGAACAGAAATCCATCAAAATTTCAATTATAGTTGTCATCCATCAAATCACCAAACACAAATTTTTAATTCCCCACTTGTCCATATATCAAATAACATGTTTGCTTATAACTCCATAGAGAAGTCAAACCCACCCCACCAAACAAAGACAACATCTGAAGAAAGCTACTCTCCAAAGACCATACAATCTCAATGCTTCATGCAACCAAGCCCTCAAAACATAAGAAACTCAACAAAAACTCGTAAAATTATTGCATACATTCACAGATATATAACCAAAAACAAAAAATCAAAAATTTGAAGAAAACCAACCTGCCCAGAAGCCAAGACAACAGGGTCAGTCATAATCTGTCCAGAAAGAGGACACTTGAACTCCAAAGGAACATCAACATCCCCACCATGAACTCCACTCCTACCCTTCAACTTCATCAAAGAAGACAAGACTTCAATAGCCTCATTAGTGTCATGTATGGCGTAGTCATCCCCATCAGTAATCGAGTCCACCACTCTCTGCAACTCCTTCTTCAACTCCGCCACCTCCTTGATACATTCTCGTTCCGCCATGGAAGAAACAGTCTTCGGAGAAGGGAGAAGGAAGAGAGAACCCAACTGGGTTTGTGAGAATTAGATGAGAAACAAAGGCAAATGATGCATCAAAAAGGATTGCAGTCCCTTGCTTTATGATTTTTTAATAATTGTTTTCACAAGAAGTAAAGAAATTGGTTACACTTGTCATTTATATGGCCTCCACTATACGAAAACCTTTTGGCTGTATACAGATAGTGGTCATTTGAGACTTGAGAGGGAGTGGTATCCGCTGATGAGGGGTGATAGCATCACTGGTGGAGGTATTTTGGCTTTGGGCACTCTGTGATTTGATGGCTTCTTTTGGGCTTTTACCACTATTTGGGCTTCAGTTTCGGAATCTATGATATTAATATATTAACTGTTTAAGTTATAGGCTTATAGTTTCACCCAATATGATTTTCAGACAATTTTGCCCGGATTAATGAGATTTGTGGATAATTATACTTTGTCATTTGCGTTGCCATTGATTGATTTTGCTTGAATGTAGTTGTTAGTATAGGTTTTGAAATAATATAGGGGTTTTAGTAGCTGTAATCATGGGGAAGGTTAAAATTAATTGTTGATGGGCGGGATTGTACTGAAATGGTGGTTTGGTGATATGGAGATGATAAACCTTAACGAGCTTGGAGTGGATTGGATTACGTTTCTATTGAGGACTTAACTCTAGACTCAACAACAAGTCTATCTCAACCCATAATTATAATATAAAAATAATAGATAATGAATCAATCGTCTAATCGAAATGAGCAAATGTGTTCTCTAGAATCAAACCAAGAAATTGATCTAACCCTAGTCCAAGTAAATTGAAGCAAGAATACTCAAAAGTGTCGAAATAATCTAGAATTAATTAATAAAATGATTTGAATTCTAGCCCAAGTAATTTTAGGTAAAACTATCTCTAAAAGTCAAAAACAAGATAGTTACCTGACAAAACTACAAGATGTTATTAATTTCTCCAAAACCAACAACATTTATAAACTCTTAAGTTTCATGGCTATGTATACCCTTACAATTTCTTAGGGAACAAGATTTCCTAAACAGAAACAATAACTAAAATGGAAAAAATATCAACCAATAAAAGAAATAGGATCAAATAATTAAAGAAAACTTAAAAGTAATTAATATCTAGATTTAAAAGGAAATGATATCAATTCTTAAAAGGAAATAATAATAAATAATATCAATTCCTAAAAGGAAATAAAATAACGAATCCTAATTCCAAAATTAGATCGCCGTTGACTTTTGCTTTGATTCTAGCCTTTGAAGTGCTTTCAAATTCTGTAATGAATACTTCTCTTTTCTCTTATTGATAGATGAAGGTTATCATCAGTTTGAGAGTTAATGTGTTTGAAGGTTAGATTATGCTAAACACAGCTTTTTCGAAAGTTAGTAGATGGTTTGAGAGTTAATAGAGTGTTCGAGAGTTATTTAATTGTTTGAGAGATAATGTATGTATGCGAGAGATAATTTGTGTTTCGAGAGACAATGTGTGTTTCAATATATAATGAATGTGTTCCAGAGATGATGCAATTTTTGAGAGTTAATGTACGTGTTTGAGAGATGATATATGTTTGGAGAGATGATGTAATTTTCGAGAGGTTATGTATGTGTTCGAGAGATAATGTATGTGTCATGATTCCAAATGTACTTGCATGTCGTTTTGGTGGAACTCCTATTTTTTTCTCTAATTACGTTTCTTGATAGGGTATGTTATTACAATTCGTCCCTATAATTTCCAACAATCATGTTATAGGATAAAACACTCTTTGTTAGCCCTAAGGTTTCAATAAGTAATTTTGATGCTAACAAATAATTGATTGAGGAAACTAATGCTTTTAGATTATGTGAGATGGTCGTGTAAGCTTGTACCAACGTTTAAAAGTTTCAAATTCAAGAGCCTAAATATCAAAAGCCATAATCTAAAGCAAATTTAAGTATGTTTTCATGCCCTGTTGGGTTGCCTTCTGTCCAACACTATTAAGTCTTTAATTGAAGTTGTAGTGGGCCATCCGCCGTTAAAATGACAATGATGACATGTCCAAATCTTTTTCTACACTAATTAGGCAAAGAGATTTCCTTGAGCGAAGAGCAAAAAAAGGTTCCAAATCTTTTTCTAGCATTGATATGATTCAATCAATTATGATAATGATATATTTCCATTAGTCAGCAAATTATGATAATGATATATATATTGATTGATTGATTAGAATAAATAATTATTTTAATAATATCATGTCAGTCTATTACAGCCAATAATATCACATGCATAGACTTCTAGTATTTGCCGCATGTAATTGTCCTATAGGATGTCTATACCATTTAGGCTGGCACAATTTCTTCAAGTGTACGCTTCATCCATACTATTATATGGGGCTCACTAGCCAATCCAGGTAATGATTGCTAATGGGTCTCACTCATCTATAATTAAATGAGTTAATCACTTAATATGGTTTCACCAACCTTTTAAAATTGAGGTCTACTATCACTATAACGATTATGCTACTTCTTATTTACTTGAACAATAATTTATATGCAGACTATTTTGCATATATGGTCCAATCCAATCAATTGCCAACCCCAAATGGAGACTCCCACTCGAATAAAATAGACATTATTTTATAGGTTTAAAGTTACAATTGTTACAACCTTTTGTTGTGAATTGTCAACAGGCCAACAAATGGTTGGAACCAAATCATTTATTTATTTTTGAAATAAAAACTAAATCATTTATTTAGTAACAAAGTAATTTTGATATGTCTATTTATTCACGGATATTAATCAAACACACATGACTAAAAAATACTTCTTGTAATTAACCGAACTCATGCTCATAACAATATGCGATACTATGGATCATAAATAAAAAATATTTATTTATTTTAGAAATAATTAATATTTACCCGCATGTTTTTCAAGGGCATAAGTTTAACAAGAATATCTTAGATTATTAGGTGAGATGAAATGGTAAATAGGAAAATTTTACAAAGATAGTTTTGGAAGTAAGAATTTTATGTACGATTCAATATGTTTTTTATTGGTGTGAAAAGCGAGAATTTTTTGAAGTGTTGAATTAAATGATTTTTGGAGATATTTCAGATTTTATTAACACATATTTGAAAAAAAAAATAGAGAAACACCATGCAAATAAGGGTTTAATAATGAAATTAAAATAATGAAACATAACATAAGACTTACAAGATGAGTTTAATTGAATCAAAAGGTGAGGACATGAACAGGCATCTAATGAGAGAGAGAGCTTTGTATAGAGTGTTGTATAGAGTTTAATTGGTTTATTTTTTATTAAGAGCTGATTTTTTATTTTTTTATTTTTTTATTTTTTTTTTGGGTTTAAAAAAAATGAAAAAAAGATAACACCTCAACAAAATACGAATTTTGAATGAAAACATTAGAGAACATTTTATAATTTCACTGCCTATTAATTGCTATTCAATACCATGTAGGAAACAATTCTTTAGACATTGATGACATGACAATGGATTGTGAAAAACAATCCACATTAGCATTGGAGATGCTCTAAGTAAGAAAACAAACAATCCCTAAATAAAATGTTCCTTACACCATTGCCAAATCATTTCTTGTGCAAAGGCATTAGAGATGAGAACAGTATGATTGAGCAATTGTTAGGTTTCAAGGCAAGCTTCATTCATTTACATATTGACAAGAATAATAGATTTATGAAAGAAAGCTAAATTTAATAACAAACCTTTTTTAAAAGGATCATTCTTGAGTATTTGCTCTAGGTCAAGCGTAAATAATTTATTTTTTTATTATTATTATTTTTAGAAACCATTTATGACTACATGAATGCTTATTACCAAAAAATCACATTGGGCAATAATTTATTTATTCTTATTTCAACAATTAAAATGATAAATAACTTTAAAGAAAGTGACTACTAATGGATTCAGAATATAATCAATGGTTAAATGTTGATGGCATGAATTTAAGTAAATATTTAAGTTAATATAGTGCCACTCATTAATGTTACAATAGGATGCATGAACTATTTTACTTTATAATGAAAAAATTCTTCTATTTTTTTTTATTACTAATTTTTGTTTTTCACTATAAGTGAGATTTATAATATTTATACATCTATGCAAATAATATACCTTCATAAGTTTTGATACATGTAATATCATTAAAACAAATAAGTCTACATGCAATGTTCATTTTTTTAAACAAAATAAGTCTTGACAACAATACAACATAATGAATTTTCCAGCTTTCAATTCAAAAGAGTCTTGACAACAATTACAACATAACGAAGTTTCCAGCTTTCAATTCTCAAAAATGGATGCTACCAAAACACAAATATAGTAAATTTAAAGTTGAAAAATTGAGTATGTGCAAAAAATGGTTGATTGTCGGATGCTGTTAAAGGTGCAAGTTATACGTCTAACTCACTTTAGAAATGGAAGTGTTCTCTTTGGTTGCCAAGGTGAACACCCGTCCAAATGAGTAAGAAACTTTATGCTATCGTAATAGATCTTGTGTTCTTGAGTGTCTAGACTAGAAGAGAAATGGAGATTTGATAGAGAACCTTGGAATGGTAAGAGAAATATGGAAGAAAGAAAAAGAAGTCATTAATTTGTGATGTATATCTACTTTCACACCCCATTGTGATAAAATAGCTAACCTTATTGTGTTAGTGCTAGTGCTAGTTTTAAAAAGGAAAAGAAGTCTTGGTGATGTTTTCCTCAATTTCCTATAATAATGATAAATGAAACGTGGTCAAAAACAAAGAGAAACTAGAGTGCACACCATGCATCTTTCTTTTAAACATGTCCTATGATGCCATAAATTTGACTGGCTACCCATAATCCGAAAGATGCAGTGCATGATCTTTATTCAAGTCTCCCATAACAGCCTTTTAGATACACATCCCCACCTATAGTCAGGGCGGCTCATTCCTATGATATTATCAGATTGAATGAATACCCTTCATTACTAAACTAAAGTAGATGATGGTTAATTATTATACGAAGTTTTGAATATAGTTTCTTTTATGTCGCATTACATACAAGTACAAAATATTTTAATTAGATACTAATAAAATTCAAGGAATTACAGTCTCACAATAATTACCTGAACCCTATAAGATATTGACATGCCCTTCTAGATGAACATATATATGTTTGGGTTTAAACTGGACTTTTTTATCGGAATGATTTTTTTTTTAAAAGTAAGTTAGCTCTCGAATAAGTGGTAAGACATAATAGTGTCTAATTGAGAATAATCTGTATTACAACTTATATTACAAGCAAATCAAAAGTAAATCCAAAGCTGTAAACCAAACAAAATCTCTTTACCTATTTGATCTTAATCAAACAGGTAGTAATTAGTCCGAAGACACCGCGGCAGCAAATTTTTAGACCCTTAAGGTTATACAAAGTATAAACTATATGATACCTCAGCTCACCTATTGCTCCCATCTCTCTCTTCTTGTTTCAACAACACTGCATGTTTCTCCTTCAACCTGAATCTCACCCTTTGCTTTTGTAAAACCCTGACAATGATGAAACCAAACTCATCTGTGCTCGCAAAAGCCGCAGTGTTCTGTTTTTGATAGTCGTAATCTACGTGCAGCAACTTAAGCTATAAGCAAAAATAAATTAAAAAGGCATCATTAACAATGGTATGCAAATCAGTGAATATGAGCTTTATGCAAATAAAAGGATTATAGAAGATATATTTTCATTTTACCGCAGGAAAATGAAGGAAAAATATTTTGTTGGGAAAAGTTTTACGGATTTTGTGTTAGGATTTTTTATATTTTTTAATATGGACTTACATATTAAATAACGGGCTATCTATTTTAATAAGACCAAATAAGTGATCTATTAATTGGACTTTAGAAATATCTATTGTGTATGGGCTTATGTGTAGAAACCTAATACTAATTAAATTAGGGTTAATGGAAACCTAATTATATTAGTATATAAAGAACATAATTAGGGTTATGGTCCCCAAATCAAATCAACGTAATTTTGTTCTCTCTTCTCTTTCCTCATTTAAGAAGAAAAATATAGAGTAACCTAAGGAGATTTGACTGTGGAAGATTCAATCCTACTCAGGTTTAACAATATGGATTCAGGTATGTTCTCTACAATAATTCTTATTGATTTAATATGAGTTTCTAGATTTTAATATAAGTTTTAACCTATTAAAGTTATTCTAACATTTTGTGCTTACATACTAGGGTCACATCTATGTTTTCAAAGGAAGAGTGAATTACCAAACCATGATGAAGGTCAGGGGGTTAGCCACAAGTCATTTACATGTGATGTAAAATTCCCAAACAAACAGGGGGGTTTGTAAAATAAAGAAGGAATGGCTTAAAATGATGTTAGCAGGGCAACCCACAGCAAACCAGTAAACACTTGAACTTGTCTGCACATTAGCACTCCTACTTTACTTTGTATCTGATGACCATGTTCCCTTGCCATCATCCAGAGAAGATTTGTATGTTTATTTTATCACAAATTTTAACAGCCAAATAAAAATATAACATAAATCATTACTATACTAGAACAAAGTGCTTAAAAGTAGGATGGTTAGAACAGGGCAATCAAAGCTGTAAACCAGAATCCAGCACTCTTGAACATGCAACTTGTTAAATTTCAAACTATAATTTGAGAGTGCAATTAACCACATCAATATGATGTAAAAGGGCCAGTCTGCCAAAGTTAATGGGAGTTGTAAAAGGGCCAGTTTGTTATAAACATTAATAGCATAAATACCATCTAAAATTTAATGCACGCTTATGCATGTATCAATATGTAGCACAAACACTGTCACTTTTCAACTGGACCAACTATTTAGTTTCCCAATATCAATAGAAACTTCACATCTAAGTCAGAATCATTAAGGTTAAATGACTTTTAGTCCCTGAAAAATTATATTCCTTTCATTTCCCCTAATTTATAATACCAAGATATAACTTTGTTTGAGAAACTACTTCTATACCACTACGTATGCTGGACTAAATTGGAGAACAAGGTAGTTAAAACATTATCCGAACAACACCTGACATCACGGACTTTCCAATTTCCAAAATGCTTGATAAAATATTATCAGAACAAAGCTTGACATCACAGACTTTCCAATTTTCAATATGAGGGGAACCAAAACGAAGCTCAAATGCGCTTCAATGTGTTCATTTACACTAGCTAAAACAATTTTAAATCTTTAATTAAAATTTCAAAATGCACTATAATTCATACTATTTCCTTTGGATTTTCTACTAAGGAGTCGTTAAAAGTCCTTATATGTAAAACTAAAATAAATTACATAAGTCTTACTTCAACTCTAGTCTAGGTTTTAAATCAGTTAGCCAATCTTGTATAGGGCTGGGGGTCAAGCATACAAATCTTGAAAGGTAATCATGAGAAGCTAATGCTAAGTGGAATGTGATGGTGGTGACATAAATGCAGGGAATGCAAATGTCATTTGTAACCCTCTTAACTTCCTATGTAAACTTCGTGAAGATGAACGAAGAAGATTAACTTTTAAAGTGTTACGTTGTTGCCTACCCTGAAATGGGGAATAAACAAAAAAAGAGAGAAGGAACAACTAAAATAACAAGAAGCAGAGTAACAATCAAAATAATCATAGTAAAGGATACAA
This sequence comes from Litchi chinensis, assembly GCA_019925255.1. NCBI lineage: Eukaryota > Viridiplantae > Streptophyta > Magnoliopsida > Sapindales > Sapindaceae > Litchi > Litchi chinensis. The sequence goes on from CM034466.1 coordinate 23,333,157, forward strand.
AAGGAGCATACAGGTGTAGGAAAAAGTGCTGAAGCCTGATGACCTCTTACTGCAAAGTCGTGTGAATAAATCATGTCAAAAACAAAACTTCATATTCATACTTTTAAAAAATATCATACTGAAAGTATAGCTTTAGTACTTTTAAAAATTACAGCTGACATTTTAGTCCCAATAGATATCCTTTTTTGAGGACCAACTTTTTGTGTCAATATTTGGTCCCTATTGCATTTCTCATAGTATAGCTTGATCAACCGCACATTTCATCTTTTCACCATTTCAAATAATAACTGATGTACTGACTAAGTAATCTTCATTGTTTCTTTATGATCGTAGATGAATCTTCATATTAATTTTGGGCAAAAAAGGATATTTAGAGAGATACAAAGATTGAAATGTCTAACACAATACTTTACTCGATTTTATTTTATTTTTTAACATAATTTATTATTTCATGCCCACAAACAATATCTCTATTATAAGATTATATCAAGGTGATCACTACAATGAATGACATATAAATTGCCAATTATTATCAATACATTAGTTACCATAATTCAAATATTCCTCCTAATTGTTATCCCACCAAAACTTCTTCTGAAGAGATTTCACAATATTCTGATCCAATTGGAAGGCTTTGGAGAGAACATCAGGATTAATGGCAGGATCAGATTTAAAGAGTGCATTTGCTATTGTGATGACACCAGGATTTTGGCTGCTCAAAGCAGCAATGACAACTGCCTTGGTTTTTCCTATGTTGAGTTGGAAGTGAATGAGCCCAATTGGGAAAACGAACACATCTCCCTTGTTGAGTACCTTGGTGAAGAGTTTGTTTTCAGGGTTTGACGTGACGAAACCAACATAAAGAGTCCCCTCCAGGACAACCAGAATCTCGGTGGCTCTAGGGTGAGTGTGAGGCGGGTTCAAGCCACCATATGGTGCAAAGTCGATACGAGCCAAGGAAATACCAAGTGTGTTGAGTCCTAGTATTTGGACTACATTTACTTGAGTGACAGTTGAACCAACCGGATTATCTGTGTTTCTAGGGATGTTGAGGCCCGGAAAGAAGAAGTCATCTGGTGTGGCAAGCTTGGGGTCTTGGCAAAACTTCCCATTCACAAACACTGCACATAGTCAAAATAGATTTTAGCATTATAGTAGATATAAAATGTCACGCATAAATAAACCATGAATTTTGTGAGATTTTTGCATGTAGAAAGAGCATATATACTTACCACCATTCTTGGTGTCATTGATGGCTACACAGAAATCCTGAAGAGGGCTAGGGTCGAAGGCATAAGCCAAGGAGAAAGCCAAAGCCAAGAAGACAGAAGCTACAAGAAAGTGAACAGCTTTCATGGTGATTAATTTGTCGTGTTTGTCTCTCTAATTGTACCAAGTGTTTTATTGCTTTGATGAGGAGTGAGAAATGTTGCATGACAAACAAGCTTATTTATAGATGAGGTTCATTGAACAGGTCTTTGCCTTTCCCTTGTTAGAGTAGATATGAAAACCTTACCAAGTCTTTAATTTTGTTAATATATATATTTTTTCCTGTATGAACCGTTCCTTGTAGCAATATATTATTTCACTTACAAATTTGGACATGGAAGTGGTCAATTTTTTCATCATCCGATCAATTCAATTGACTGAAGCCAAAAATATGCACAACAATTTATATATAGTATGCACATGGTGGGTGGCTTTTGGAATTTGGATACCTTTCTTTTAAAAAAGAAAAAAAATTAATAATTATCAAATACAAGTTTTCATCAGATATTAATAAAATTCAAGGAATTAAAGTCTCACAATAATTACCTTAACCCTTCAAGGTATTGACATGCCCTTCTAGATGAACATATACATGTTTGCGTTTAAACTGGACATTTTTATGGAAATGATTGAAAAAACAGAAGGAAGTTTAGCTCATCGAATAAGTGGTAAGACATAATAGTGTCTAAATGAGAATAATCCGTATTAGAACTTATATTACAAGCAAATTAAAAGTAAATCCAAAGCTGTAAACCAAACAAAATCTCTTTACCTTTTTGATCTTAATCAAACAGGTTGCAATTAGTCCGAAGACACTGCGGTAGCAAATTTTTAAACGCGTGAGGTTATACAAAGTATAAACTATATGATACCTCAGCACACCCATTGCTCCCATCTCTCTCTTGTTGTTTCAACAACACTGCATATTTCTCCTTCAACCTGAATCTCACTCTTTGCTTTTGTAAAACCTTGACAAGGATGAAACCAAACTCATCTGTGCTCGCAAAAGCCAAGGTGTTCTGTTTCCGATAGTTGTAATCTACGTGCAGCAACTTAAGCTATAAGCAAAAATAAATTAAAAAGGCATCATTAACAATGATATGCAAATCAGTGAATGTGAGCTTTATGCAAATAAAAGGATTATAGAAGATATATTTTCATTTTCCCACAGGAAAATTAAGGAAAAATATTTTGTTGGGAAAAGTTTTACAGATTTTGTGCTTACGTAGTAGGGTCACATCTATCTATTTATGGGAAGAGTGGATTATCAAACCATGATGAAGCTCACGGGGTTAGCCACTAGCCATTACAAGTGGTGTAAAATTCCCAAACAAACAGTGGGGTTTGTAAAATAAAGAAGGGATGGCTTAAAATGATCTTAGCAGGGCAACTCACAGCAAACCAGTAAACACTTGGACTTGTGTGCACATTAGCACTCCTCCTTCACCTCTGTATCCGATGACCATGTTCCCTTGCCATCATCCAGAGAAGATTTGTATGTTTATTTATCGCTAATTTTAACAGCCAAATAATAGATAGTATAAACCATTACCATACTAGAAGAAAGTGCTTAAAAGTAGGAATAGAATTGGTTAGAACAGGGTAATCATAGCTGTAAACCAGAATCCAGCACTCTTGAACATGCAACTTGTTTAATTTCAGACAATAATTTGAGAGCACAATTAACCACATCAATATGATGTAAAAGGGCCAGTTAGTCTGCCAAAGTTAATGGGAGTCGTAACAAGGAGCTGGGACTGGAATCATGACATGTTCAACCAGTTTGTTATAAACACTAATAGTGTAAATACCATCTAAATTTTAATGCACACTTCTGCATGTATCAATATGTACGCACAAACACTGTCACTTTTCAACTGGACCAACTATTTAGTTTCCCAATATCAATCGAAACATCCCATTTAAGTCAGAATCATTAAGGTTAAATGACTTTTAGTCCCTAAAATATTATATTCCTTTCATTTCCCGTAATTTATAATACCAAGATAAAACTTTGTTTGAGTGACTACTTCTATACCACCACATACCCTGGATTAAATGGGAGAACAAGGTAGTTAAAACGTTATCCGAACAATGCCTGACATCACAGACTTTCCAATTTCCAAAATGCTTGATAAAATATTATCAGAACAAAGCTTGACATCACACACTTTCCAATTTTCAATATGAGGGGAACCAAAAAGAAGTTCAAATGTGCTTCAATGTGTTCATTTACACTAGTAAAACAATCTTAAGATCTTTAATTAAAATTTTCAAATGCAATATAATTCATACTATTTCTTTTGGATTTTCAACTAAAGAGTCATTAAAAGTCTTTATATGTAAGCTAAAATAGATTACTTAAGTCTTACTTCAACTCTAGTCTAGGTTTTAAATCAGTCAACCAATCTTGTATAGGCCTGGGGGTCAAGCATACATATCTTGAAAGATAATCATGAGAAGCTAATGCTAAGTGGAATGTGATGCTGGTGACATAAATGCAGGGAACGCAAATTTCATTCGTAATCCTCTTGACTTCCTATGTAAACTTCATAATAATGAATGAAGAAGATTAACTTTTAAAGTGTTACGTTGTTGCCTACCCTGAAATGGGGAATAAACGAAAAAATAGAGAAGGAACAACTAAGATAACAAGAAGCTGAGCAACAATCAAAATAATCATAGTAAAGGATACAAAAGGAGGATACAGGCGTGGGAAAAAATGCTGAACCCTGATGACTTCTTACTGCAAAGTTGTGGGAACAAATCATGTCAAAAACAAAACTTCATATTCATCCTTTTAATAAATATCATACTTACAGTATAAATACGGCCTAGATGACTTACCCCACATAGTGAAACTGCAGAGGATTCATCACAATATAATGGATAATGCACTTCTGCAGACCAGCTGCTTGCATTCGCAGATTTATTCAGGTCTGATATCACTGTTTCTGTTCACAACATCATATTCGTACCAATCACGAGATTCCGAAGGATCGTATCTATCCTCAAATGCATTTGGTATGCAAGAGGCTGTACTGCTATCATGAGTGTTTCTTTGATGTGAATTTGACACCGGATAAGATGATCTATCATCAGAGAAATTTGACCTACTAGAAGATGACCTTTTGATCTTAGTATGCTTGTGTCTAGTCAATTCCACATCTTCTTGCTCCCTCTTATGGCTGCTCTGCTCATATGACCGGTCATGACTTCTGTGTCTTTCAGAGCTGCTGTTACAATACTCTCTGCCATACTTTTCTCTATCAGCACTACTTCTGTGATCTTTTAGATTTTCATGGTGCCCATGAAGCCTCCGTCTTGATTGCTCATGATTTCTAGGCAAAGCATCCTCGACTGTAGATTCGAAATTATAATCGTGCTGGGATTGTTTCCTGTTATAATTAGGACCACTTCTTGTTGCTTGAAATGAATCACTCTTGCTTTTCCCATCATCATCAGCTTCCCGATCATATGCAGAGAGTTCAGATGAAAATGTTTCTCCGTCTTCATTTCCCTTTTCAAAACACCCAATTCCTCTGGCTTGCTTGATTTCTTCCATGTATTCCTCTATTATATCTCTCATAACCTGTACAACAAGACTGAAAAATGAATTAAACCATGTGCAAATAAATGAACTGCAATTGAAAGCAGTAACATAAAAGAACATGAATATTATGACCACATATACTGGTCCAATTGGTGGGAAACTTTGATAGCTTTCTCTTAACAGATTTATCAAATATTTTTTTAAGTCTGAGAATGAGGTCGTAAATGTTTTCAAGAGGGAAGATATATTTCACAAGTTTATATTTTTTTATTTATAAGACATATTATTACCCTTCAAGCATAAGAGATTATTCAAATCCAAGTATTTCTAAGGGAAGTAAAGCAAAAAAGATCAAACACTAAATGTAAGCAGATGCGAGCGAAGGAAAACACTCAAGACCATAACCTTATTTTACCCTAAACGATATAATATCAGAAAATAATATAATTGCTCATACAGTTATAAATGCGTATAATAATTAAAAATAATAACAATAATGGGTCAAACAAGAGTAAATGATCAAGTATCATATACACACTTTTGCATGAAAATGATAAAAGTATCATACGAGCTTAAATTATATCAAATCGGCAAATTTGAAGAAGAAACGGCATTGCTTGCTTTTGCCTCATACTCTCATAACATGTATAGCCAATTAAATATCTTATTGTTTTTGAAAGTTGCCTCAGTTTCAGAAAATGAAACCTTCATATCACGGTTCAAGACACACATTCGACTAGCTAGAATGTTATCAAGTAGATAGTACATCTGACAAAATGTTATAGACATTGTCATCATACTAAAAGGTTCTTCATACCTGTACAGTTGTTCGCTTCACCTTCTTTCCCCGATACGACATTCTTCTGCGTTTGTAATCCCTTTCTTCAGCCAATAGTTCCTCTCTTGTCTTCGTCTTATTTGTTTCCTAATAATCAAAAAAATTTTGTCAATGAAAGTTTATCCAAAACACCTTTCACACTAAATTGAGTGTGATAGCATGCCGGCCAGATGTTGCATGTTCACTGAAGAGACTAATTTCAGGATATTACCAGCATATCAAAGTCTGAAAAAAATGCCTGGTTTATATAAATAACATATGTCCACCAATAATGATATGAATCAGCACATACAAACAGAGAAAGAAATTACATGTAAACCCATTGTAACTGTCTAAATTATTTTTGTGTTCCATGACATACAACACTACCAAATTTCAATTAGCCGAATTTGTGACTAGGTGAAAGTTAACCATCTATTATCATTGATGGTGACATCTGTGAATAGCAATCAGTTTTCCAACCATGAATCAAATTCCAATTAAAAAAAAAAAAAATGAACTCAATATATTTTACTGCATAAGAAACCTAAATAAATACCTGGTTAGATGATCGTTGCCAGGGAAGCCCATCATGCTCAATTATAGGTCTATAGTTAGGATGTCTCTTCCTCTCCTCATCAGCTCTCTTTGACACATATGCATGCTCAGCCATTCTGCAGATCAAAGAATATTCTATCATATACTTGCATAGAAGATAGCACATATTTAAGCAATAAAACCATCACAAAGCACAAACACCGCTGTCCTAAAAGCAAATTTTAATCAGGTTGGAACACTGAATGTAAGAGACACTTCATAACCAATACCATGGGAAAATAAATTTCTTTAAAGGCATTAACGATAAACTGGAGATTCTAGAAATCATTCAACTAGCTGTTTTCAAATAACAAAATGAATGTCAACATGTCAACAATGGGTAAGAGCATAAAAATAAAATTGATGACAATAACAAACCGCTGATAACTCGTAAGTGGTTGAGAAACCCTTAATGCCCTAATCTTTTCTTCAAGCCATGATCGTTCATACAGTGCTGCAATCGCTGCAGCCACTTGGGACACAAAAACCACCTTGCTATCAACAGTTTCACCCTCTGGATCCTCCGCACTGCTTTCAAGTGGCTCTTCGACTTTGACACTTTGAACATTATTGTTACCTAAATGTAAACTCTTGTGATCTCTTTCCAAATCAAAAGATTCAGTCAAATTCTGATCCCACGAAAATAACAACCTTGACGCACTTTCTAATACACAATGCTTAAAAATGCTAATAGCAAACAATTTTCCATTCACATTGCCATATAAAACAGAAAGCTGTGAAGCCAACCACATCAAAGCTTGAGTCAACAAAGGACACTTAAAACTCATACTCTTCAAACCCTTCTCCATTTCCCGCCCCTTCGCCAACTCAACAAACCCCAAAGCCTCCCTCACAACAGCTTTCAGACACAAAACAACAAGCACAAATATATGATCCCTCATATAAACATGAATCACAACACCATATCGTGGCGAATTAACAACTACCCATTTCTTTAAAATACACTCTCTCACCATTTTTAACCCCAAAATCGCACAAACAACATTGAAAGAACACACAGTCACATACTCATAATCATTCCAACCCTCAATTTCCCGCCTAATAAACCACAAATCAGAACCTAAAACCCTAAGCCCCACTTCACCAAAACCCTCTAGCTTCCCCTTAGCACCTGTCCCATCACAACAAACAACATTAGCGCATTCAACAGACAAAAAACCGGGTAAAGTAAAGGCCTTCTTCTACTAGCACTACTAGCATCAGCATCTGACAATGAAACCACAGCCGGGCAATCCTTATAAAAGAAGCTAGAATACCCAGAACAGAAAAAGTAATCATTTATAGAAAAGCAGAGTTCTTCAGTGAAATCTTGGAGAGTGAAGTTGGTTTTTTGTTGGTGTAAATAAGAGGAGGTATGGATGGTAGTTTGGTAATTCGGGGGGTCGACGGAGAGAGGGACTAGGCAGCGGAGAGTGTGGAGGAAGAGGGACTCAGGGGGCATGAGATGGTGCGGGTTGTAAGGGCAGGGGACAAATTGGTCATTTGGGGACTTTGGAGGGAGGAATTGAGGGTTTTGGAGGGTTTGGTGAGAGAGAGACACAAGAGTTTTAATAGAAGAGAGAGTTGTTGAGAGATCAGATGGGTTTGAGGCAATGTTAGGATTAGGGTTTTGAGGGGTTGATGGAGATGGAATCATTGAATTTTTGTTGGTTTTTGAAACAGATAGATTTGCAGAGAGAGAGAGAGAGCTCTACCAGCTCTGCTTACAGTGTTAGATGAAAGGGAAACTGTTAAACTGTGCCCCTCTAGTTTAAGATATTTGTCTATTTACCCCTTGCGTTGTAATTATAAAGTCAAATGCCTATTTTACCCTTTCTATTTATATGAATTGACTATTATACCCTTGAAATATTAAAATCAAACTGTTAAAATAAAACAATAAAAATAAAAATAAATTTTATTTTATTTAACGGTTGATCCTTTCTTTCATTCCAATAGATATCGTTTTTTAGGACCAACTTTTTGTGTCAAGATTTGATCCTTATTGCATTTCTCATAGTGTGGCCTGATCAATTGAACATTGCACGTTTTCATCATTTATAATAATAATTGATGTACTGGCTAAGTAATCTTCGTTATTTTTTTATGATAGTAGACAAATCTTCATATTAATTTCGGGCAAAAAATGATATTTAGAGGGAGACAATGATTGAAATGTCTAACAAAATACTTTACTTGACTTTATTTTATTTTATTTTTCAGTAACACAAAATAATTTATTATTTCTTGCCCACAAACAATATCTCTATTACATGATTATATCAAGGTGATCACTACAATGAATGACATATAAATTGCCAATTATTATCAATACATTAGTTGCCATAATTCAAATATTTCTCCTAATTGTTATCCCACCAAAACTTCTTTTGAAGAGATTTCACAATATTCCGGTCCAACTGGAAAGCTTTAGAGAGAGACGAAGATTGAAATGTCTAACACAATACTTTACTCGATTTTATTTTATTTTATTTTTTAATAACACAAAATAATTTATTATTTCTTGCCCACAAACAATATCTCTATTACATGATTATATCATGGTGATCACTACAATGAATGACATATAAATTGCCAATTATTATCAATACATTAGTTGCCATAATTCAAATATTCCTCCTAATTGTTATCCCACCAAAACTTCTTTTGAAGAGATTTCACAATATTCTGGTCCAACTGGAAGGCTTTAGAGAGAACATCAGGATTAATGGCAGGATCGGATTTAAAGAGTGCATTTGCTATTGTGATGACACCAGGATTTTGGCTGCTCAAAGCAGCAATGGCAACTGCCTTGGTTTTTCCTATGTTGAATTGGAAGTGAATGAGCCCAATTGGGAAAACGAACACATCTCCCTTGTTGAGTACCTTGGTGAAGAGTTTGTTTTCAGGGTTTGACGTGACGAAACCAACATAAAGAGTCCCCTCCAGGACTACCAGAATCTCGGTGGCTCTAGGGTGAGTGTGAGGCGGGTTCAAGCCACCATATGGTGCAAAGTCGATACGAGCCAAGGAAATACCAAGTGTGTTAAGTCCTAGTATTTGGACTACATTTACAGGAGTGACAGTTGAACCAACTGGATTATCTGTGTTTCTAGGGATGTTGAGCCCCGAAAAGAAGAAGTCATCTGGTGTGGCAAGCTTGGGGTCTTGGCAAAACTTCCCATTCACAAACACTGCACATAGTCAAAATAGATTTTAGCATTATAATAGATATAAAATGTCAAGCATAAATGAACCATAAATTTTGTGAGATTTTTGCATACAAAAAGAGCATATATACTTACCACCATTCTTGGTGTCATTGATGGCTACACAGAAATCCTGAAGAGGGCTAGGGTCGGAGGCATAAGCCAAGGAGGAAGCCAAAGCCAAGAAGACAGAAGCTACAATAAAGTGAACAGCTTTCATGGTGATTACTTTGCGGTGTTTATCTCTCTAATTGTACCAAGTGTTTTATTGCTTTGATGAGGAGTGAGAAATGTTGCATGACAAACAAGCTTATTTATAGATGAGGTTCATTGAACAGGTCTTTGCTTTTCCCTTGTTAGAGTAGGCATGAAAACCTTACCAAGTCTTTAATTTTGTTAAATATTATTTATTTTATTCCTGTATGAACCGTTCCTCATAGCAATATATTATTTCGCTTACAAATTTGGACATGGACGTGGTCAATTTTTTCATCATCCGATCAATTCAATTGACTGAAGCAAACAATATGCACAATAGTTTATATATTTATTTTAATATGTATATTTGAATGCGTAATGTCACAAAATCTTGAGCCAAATTCAACATTATATAACGAAATTTTTTATGTTAGTCAAACGAATATATGAGGTTGATCATGATTTAAATATGGTGTCTATACATATGGTGAGACGGCTGATCTTTATTTTACTTTACTTTACTTTTTTGTTTTTGATAAATTAGAGACACATAACCCACTTGAATAAAACAAAAGATTTGGTAATATTTTTAAATAGTAAATAGGAAGAAAGCTATCAGTACTTGGACATACCCCATTAATCAAAATTTTGTGCAGATGGTTACATATTGTAGAATTTGAGATCCTACCCACAACAAAGTTCAGGTTCCTAATTAATTTAGATTTATAAATTGGCTAGTTGCATTTTATTGGCCTATCCTAAAGTTTGGTCGAGTTATATACTAGTATGATTGTTTTGAAAAATAGGTAGAAACCTCTCTTACGTTTTACATGGGAGATTTATGAGAAAGATGGAATCAATTTCACGAAATTTTGGACGAAGTCTTTGATTATAGTGATTTTTGAAACTTTCATGGTAGAGCTTCTGTTGATATTAAATATATATATATATATATATATATATATATTGCATGTATTAATTTCAACAAACTGGTAGAAATGGTGAAGAACTTTTGCTAATGTATTAGCTTGTGAATTAGTAAAACGAAATTAAATTAGGAGAGAATTCTAAGGATTATTAGGTGGTAGTGGCCTCAAAATTCAAATCATATGACCTAATCAATAGATATGAAGTATTCAATATCTGTCCTTAATTATGAAAATAATAAAACATATAAGCTTCACAAAGAATGATTCTGTTATTCTTATTCCCATTTCAACTTATTCCAAAACTAAAGAGTAACAACCATACTTATAATTATAAATTAATATTAATCAAGAAGAAACCTCAAGTCACATTAACTCATACATATTAAATTGATTGCTTTCAAATGTGAATGTTAAATTCTACTGAAGCAAATATCAAATTTCAATTTTGATCAAAGAAAATTTGATATTGATAATTTGTGATATTTAAACCTTGTTTTTCAGAGCTGCTGTTATAACTTCTGCGTCTTTCAGAGCTGCTGTTATAATAATATCTGCCATAGTTTTCTTTATCAGTACTACTTCTGTGATCTTCTAGATGTTCATGGTGCCCATGAAGCCTTTGTCTTGATTGCTCATGATTTCTAGGCAAAGCATCCTCCACAGCTGTTGATTCGAAATTATAATCGTACTGGGATTGTTTCCCGTTATAATAAGGACCACTTCTTGTTGCTCGAAATGAATCGCTCTTGCTTTTCCCATGATCGTCAGCATCCTGATCATATGCAGAGAGTTCAAATGAAAATGTTTCTCCGTCTTCATCTCCCTTTTCAAAACACCCAATTCCTCCAGCTTGCTTGATTTCTTCCATATATTCCTCTATTATATCTCTGATAACCTGTACAACAAGATTAAAAAATGTATAAAACCATGTGCAAATAAATGAACTGCAATTGAAAACAATAACATAAAAAAACATGAATATTATGACCACATATGCTAGTCCAATTGGTGGGATACTTTGATAGCTTTCTCTTAACAGATTTATCAAATATTTATTTATGTCCGAGAATGTGGTTGTAAATGTTTTCAAGAGGGAGGATATATTTTACAAGTTCATATTTTTTTATTTATAATACATATCATTACCCTTCAAGCATAAGAAATTATTCAAATCCAGGTATTTCTAAGGGAAGTAAAGCAAAAAAGATCAAACACTACATGTGAGCAGATGCGAGCGAAGGAAAACACTCAAGACCATAATTTTATCTTAGCCTAAATGATATAATATCAGAAAATGATATAATTGCTCATACAGCTATAAATGTGTATAATAATTAAAAACAATAACAATAATGGCTCAAACAAGAGTAAATGATCAAGTATCATATAGTCTAAGCATATATACATTTTTGCATGAAAATGATAAAAGTATCATACGAGCTTAAATTATATCAAATGGGCAAATTTGAAGAAGAAACGGCATCGCTTGCTTTTGCCTCATACTCTCATAATTGTTTTGCCATGAAATGTAATGAATTTGTAGTGTAAATTTAAGTGTGAAGATTGAGGAAATGTTGGATTTATGATGCATGAAATGTTTGGCCAAGGCAAGCCCTTAACACTTCATTTTGAGTTTAAGTTGTTTGAATGATTTTCTTGCATGTTTATGTGATAAAATGTTGAGAATTGGTGTTGTAATGAGAAGTGAAAACTTGGTGTAATAAGCTGCCATGTTTTGGCATTAATGTGTTTATTGTGATGGAAGGTTGTTTTTGAGTGATTTGGATGATTTTATGAGTTATATGGATGATAGGATTAGCTTGAAATTGAAAGAAAGACTATTAGAATGTTAAATGGTTGATTGCACATGAATGTGCCATTAGGAGTAAATATAAATGGTTGATTTTTAGTTGTGATGTTTTTTAAAACTAGAATATGAAAATATGTAGGTGACGGGAAACAAAGGAAAATCTAAATTGCGTGCTATAATGAGGTGAGTTAAAAAAATAGGTGAGTGTTCCTTCGAAACGTAAATAAAGGATTTTATTTTTATTCATTGATTTTATCTTCATTGTTTAAAGATTATACATTTAATTATTTGATATCGATTTTAAAGTAAATAGATTGATGCAAAAACTCCTAAATAATTTTATTAAAGTTTTAAAGAAATGTGAAATGTGATATAAAAGAAAAACAATTGAAATAGCAATGTTTTATAAACCTATGGTACTCCTAATAGGTATTCCAGATATGATAAAGTTAAAGATAGATCAGGAGACAATACCTACTACCCGAATCCTTGAGGGCTGAGGCCCAAGAAAGGCCCAAAAGAGAGGGTAGTCGGGCGGTTGCATCCGAATCCATGAAGGTCGAGGCCGAGGCCCAAGAGTAGGGATGGATCGACTCGTTATATAAAGAGGTTATCCCGCCTAGAGATTCCCAGAGTTTTCCGGTCAGAGTGCCCGAACCCGTGCATGACAGTGTTAGAGAGTGTCTGTCATTAACAGCGAGAGGGACTGAGTCAGTTAGTCCAGTTAGTGTGTTGTCCATGCACGAATTATGACATATTATAGCTAGTGCCTTACCAGACAAGAGGTCGAAGTGAAGGTAACTTCTATGGAGGCCTGAGCAATGGTACATTCCATTTGTACCTAAGGTACCATGTGGTATGGACAAACAGTGGTTGGCCTATTTTCATATGGAGATTTTCCGAAAAATTTATCGTCGCCATTGTCTATGTTTTATAGCAGAAAGTTTAAAAGCATTTTAAAATGGTTTTCCAAATTTTGATTTATAAAGAATGAATTATATTTATAATGAAAGTTTATTAAAGCATTTAAACTCAACGGTTGGTTTTCAAGAAAACCGATTTTAATTCCATAGTATTGAAAAGTTTACAAATATGTTTAAAGATGTTTTAGGGAGGTTTATTTTAAAAGTAAAATCAGGATGAAGATTTTACGACACTCACTAAGCTCGTTTAGCTCATCTATATTTTATGTTTTATAAACAAAACCTCCTCAGGGATAAGTATAGGTACTGGTGCATCCGTAGCAGAGACTCCAACAATTGATTAGATGGGCTGAGTTGTGCGTGCTGTTGCATTCATGTATAATCATTATAGATGTTTTTAAAAGAATTGAATGTTTGTAAATTATATACATTCATTTGTATATATTTTGGAAAATGTATAAATGTATATATATGCATGACATGTAAATGGTTTTCAAATTGTCTTTGAATTTGAATGTATGTTTGTAGTTGCTTGTGGTTTTGAAATGAGAAGGGCTTGAGGCCCAGAAGTTGAGAAAATGTTTGTCTTTAGAAGTGTGCAAAATTTTTAGTGATTTGTTGCAATGTGATATATTTAGAAAAATAGTCGTTATGTTGCCCAAATTTTTATTAAATTTATTTTCTAAATGTATGATAAAAAGAAAAATTTACCACTTGTTTCTGTTTCCAAAAGAGATTTCTAAAAGATTTTAAGTAAAGTAAAACGACTTAGTTTCATGAAAACCTTTTAGTTGGATCAGTTATCCTCTGAAAGGCTACAGTGGGGTTGTTAGCGAGCTGTCGACGATACGAAAATAGAAGCATAGGAACGAGGCTCATCATGTTGAATCAGAGATCTCAACCATACGCATTCTTAACTTGCCTCATGTATGCTAATATTTCAACATGATTTAAAGATGTGACAGTTAGAGTTTGCTTTGTAGAATGTCAAGATATAGTAGTACCATGATATATAAACAAATAACTTGTTTGAGATCGTGCTTTATGTGGATTTGATAAATATCTAGCATCTGCATATTCAACCAATTCTGCTTTTGAGTCTTTTGAATAAAACAAACCTATGTCTGATGTTCCTCAAAGATAACGAAGTACTTGTTTAACACCATTCCAATGTCTTCGAGTTGGTGAAGAACTATATCTTGCTAGTAAATTAACAGAGAATGCTATATCAGGTCTTGTGCAATTAGCAAAATACATTAGTGCACCAATAACACTAAGATATGGTACTTTTGAATCAAGAATTTCTTCATTATCCTTTTGAGGATGAAAATGATATTTTTTCATATCAAGGGATCAAACAAGCATGTGAGAGCTTATTGGATGAGACTTATCCATGTTAAAGCACTTTAATACCTTTTCGATATACATTGATTGGTGAAGAAAAATCCCTTTAGATAGATTCTCGATTTGCAAGCTGAGACAGAATTTTGTTTGGTCTAAATCTTTCATTTTAAACTTATTTTTCAAAAATATTATCGTCTCTATAAGCTCTTCATGAATCCTGATGATATTCAAATCATCAACATAAACTGCGATAACAGCAAATCCAGACTTTGATTTCTTAATAAATACACATAGACAAAATAGATTGTTAATATATCGTTCCTTCAAAAGATATTCACTAAAATGATTATACCACATGCATTCAGATTACATTAATCCATACAAAGATCTTTGTAATTTAATCAAATATATTTCCCAAGGTTTCGAATTGCATGCATTAAGCATTTTCAGTCCTTCAAGGACTTTCATATAAATGTCACTATCAAGTGATCTATACAGATAAGCTGTCACAACATCCATTAAATGTATATCAAGTCCTTCTGTAATTGCCAAGCTAATTAGAAATCTAAATGTGATTGCATCCACCATTGGAGAATAAGTAACCTCATAATCAATACTAGGTCTTTGAGAGAAATCTTGTGTTACAAGTCGTGTTTTATACTTTACAACTTCATTTCTCTCATTATGTTTTTGTAATACCCTCCACCTAATTCCCATTCGAATGGAAACCCGAGTCGAAAAATGTTACTTTAATCGGTTTACTCGTTATTATTTTACGTATATGCACTAATAATTTTTTTTTAATTTACCAATAATTTAAGTTCCCATTTCACAAAAATAATATATGGTAACGCAACATTTTTACGCTTTCTCAAAATACTATAATAATTCGTAAGGAAATCACTTTATTAATACAATCACATATAGAGTACATAATAGACGTTTCCAAACGTATCAATTCGATTTCGTCGAATTTTTATAATAATTTACATTGAAAGCACATTACTAACAAATATATATATATATAAAACACATAAAATTCATTTTTCAAACATAACTACATGATTTTTCACTTAAAATTCTTCTCAGCACCCTTTGTAAACTCTACGATACCATGGATTGAAAAATGGGTTGATCTGGCATCGGACATTTGGTGACTACCCGTTGGATCGTATTCTCATATCATTTATAAATTTGGGGACCGGACACTCGGTGCCTCTCAAGGTCCATGAATCCAGTATCAACGTATATCGATAAATCAGTGTAGTACTGTTATAATCACCTTATTGGTATGCCAAGTTCTCCGGCATCGGACACTCGATGACTACCCGCCGGATCACATTTCACATAACACATAAATTCTAGGACCGGACACTTGGTGCCTCTCAAGGTCCAAAATTCACAATCTTAATATCAACAATGCGGCGCAGTACTGCTAATATTTCTCTATTGGCATAATAATTTCCAATCCCTCCTATCAATGTTTAGGTTTACTATAACCTTTATAAAAATTTTTGTTTATTCATTTATAAAGATTCCATCTAATAACAAATTTTCATTTCTAAATAAGTTTTCATTGGAAAAGCAACGAACACGACTTCAATTGCAATTGTTTACGTTTATTCAAAATATCATTCTAACATCACAACACATAATTTTTCCCTCCATCTACTCATCAAATTAAATCAAACCTTCGTGCCCTTATAAATTTTATTTATTACCAAAAATTTAATAATTTTAACAACTTTTATTTCTAATTAAAAATTTCGTTAGAAAAGCTATGAAATAGATTTCAGTCATACTTTTCCATAAAATCAAATTATCAATTTTAACATCATAAAACACTATTTTTAGCACTCAATAGACTCATTAAATCTATCAATCACACCACGCCCTTCGTCTAGCATGGTCTCCGTCAAAACACAAAATGATTGAATTCTTTCCAAATTCTTTCTATTTCCATTCAATTATCATTCAAGTCACTAGTCAAAGTCATTTAACAATAATTTATCAAAATAAATCCACAAACCCTTTTGATTGCACAATTCGGCCAACATCTTTCCATTACAAAAATTTTTGAAAATTTTCATTGTTCAAAGCTACACCATGATTTATCATGCCAACCATGCTTGGTTATGATATCAATTTAACAAGAAAAATAAGAAAACATCACATTTTAACAAAATCAACACTTTCCTAACAAAGGTGAAAATCTCAAGTAAATGTACACCAACAATATCACAATCACACCATACCACACTTTTTCTTCCTTCATTTGATTTATTTCACTCAAATTCATATAAAAATAACACATCCATTCTCAATAATTAATTCACTACACATACACTCCTATACTAGCGAAATTTCCTTTTCATAAATTTCAACCCAATTAAATTCAACACATAAAAATGCCAATTAACTACTTAATTCTAACTCAACATCTATATTTAATAAATTCATCACTTTACCCTATTTCCAAACAATGTTCTCACATCTATTTCCTTTAATATCCCTTGCACCAAAACATTCAAATAGACTTAAATATCACTAAAATACATCAAAATGATTGACTAACCATTTAGACACCCATTCTTGACCCTAATCCAAATCAACATTCAAACATTCAAATTTCATTTTTCTTCCATCATTTTGATTCCAACCAACATAATTTCATTCCAAAACCTGATACCAACCATTCAAGCTTTAAAATCCACACAAATACATGCTTAACATAAATGGTCCACATACTAACATAATGCCACTCCTTTTGATTTTCTTGATTTTCTTTCCAACAATGATTTCAATCAACATAAACTTTTATATAACCTCATCCATGCATTAAAATAATTCCATTACATCCATATTTCCAATTTGACTACTTACTAACAACAACATCACTAAATTACCCACTTCATTCCAGGCTTAAAAATCATGCTCAAATGCATCAATTACATCCCAAATAATCCAACAACTTATTCAAACACTAAAAATCACTTTAAGACATACAAAAACACAAAGTGTCCATATACTAGCATAAATATAAATCACTTCATTTCTTTTTCTTTTCCACCAAAAATCATTTCAAATCAACATTATACCTCATATAATCATCATCCAAATATTAACATTCATTTAATTACCTAAATTTTTCCTAAGTGACCACTTACTAATATAGGTCACAACCAAGATAATATTCTCATTTGAAGCTCAAAATCACATCCATCCACAGTCAAATAATCATTCAAAAATCAACTAAAACTTTAACCTCCAAATAATTTGAATTCCATTAAAAATTATTTCCGAACCCTAACCCTTAACTACTAACATCCTTGACCCATAACTTGCTTTATTATTATTCCACTCCCAAGCCTTATTTGATAATGATCAACCTCTAACTAACTCATAAAATTCATCAACCTCTCATTCAATCAACAAATTTTATAAACCCCATCAAACTAATATGAAACAAATCACTACTTACCTTCACTTCTCTTCGATTTTTCTTGAAAAGCCTTGAGGGATTTGAAAGGTTAGCATGGAAGATCACCTCTCATTCTTCTTCTTCTTCTTCTTCTTCTTCTCCTTCTTCTTCACAACCTGAAATTTTTTTTTCTTTCTCACAGGTCTACGTTGTCTTGCTTCTGCTCTCCCTCTCGATTTCCAGCCCTCTCTCCCGATTTCCTCCCTTTTGACTGAATGTCTTCCCCCTTTCCATCCTCTCATGCACTTATCTTTATATAGTAAGCCTTGCTAAAGTCTAATTTGCCCTTCAACTATCTCCAAAATCACATAATCGCCATTAGTTATAAATGAAACCTTTTGATTGGTCCATTAATTCCATCCCATTATTAACTAAATACATCCATTTTCTTTTAGCCCAAATTCAACTAATGATTTTGCTTTTTGACTTAATTGTGTCACAACATCATTGGTTCCTTCACTTTCACATGGATTGTACTTCTTGAATGATAATCTTGTCATGCATTCTTTAATCATTCATTGAACTTAAATTTAATCTCTCATTTAACATTAATAAATTTCAAAAATATTTCGTGGTCATCCTATTATCAAATTGACCATACAATACTCTAATTGGGTATCTTAACCTTTAATCCCAAGCTTCGATAAAAAATTCAGGAGGTTTTGAACTCACTAAATTCGTAACGTTTCCAACGAACGTATTTTTATCGGTTGATATTCGAAACCTTCAAAATCCACTTAAACGGACTCATTTTTGCTCCGTTTCAGTTTCATGAGGCTCTATTACTTATTCTAAATATTTTCAATTTTCCGGGTCGAACTCGAAAAGTCACTATTCATACATCACTATTCACATGAAAATTACTATTTATCCGGAAAACACTATTTCTCCTAAGAAAAATGAAATTCTGGGTTTTATATGTCAAACATCCAATTATTCTTCATTTCTTATTTCTTTTGATTTGACTTTTCCGTGACTCTTGAATTTGGCTTTTTCGGAACCTTTTCGAAATTTACCGAGGCCTATATTCGGACTGCCTATATACTCCTAGTAACCTTGGTGACTCTTAAAAGTCTTTCCATGCCCTTTTTTCGCTCTCCGTAAATTTACTAGATCATCTCCAGTGATCTCTAGATTGATTCCATTTCCATTTGAATCTCTTTTGGAAGTGTCGTTTAAGTTTCTAAAATACTTCTTGAGCATTTTAATACTCATTTTGACACTTCTTTAAATTTTTCAAATTTTCTATCGGATCTGAAAATTGTTCCATTTTTCCTCAAATTGACTCATTTTTAATCTGTTTCAGTTTCCGTTAATTCTAATATAATTTTCACAAACTTTTAATATACGAAATTCTTTTTTTGAAAGTTACTATTCATATGGACATTTTCCGTCTAAAAACACTATTCATTCCGAAAATATTATTCATGCGGATATATTTTTGTTCCTCCTGGATAGAGAAAATTCGGGACGTTGCAGTTTTTGTACAAATTCTCATTTGTAGCCTACAGGTTTTACACATTTAGGTGTTTGGACAATAGATGCAAAGACTTGACATTTTTCAAGTGAATTTAATTCTGCTTGGATAATATCTTTCCATTTTAGCTAATCAGTTCTACATCAACATTGATCAATGAACTTCAGTTCAAGATCCTCATTTATAATATCAAGAGCTACTGCATATGCAAATATATTATCAATAACAATTTCCTTTCGGTTCCATCTCTTTCCTAAAGTAATATAATTTATCGAGATCTCTTCATCATAGTTATTTTTAGGAATCTAACCCCCTTCTGGAGTTATTTGTTCAGTTATATCAATTATTTATTTTATGGGCTCTTTAGGAGTATTAACAACTTCGGAAGTGTCAATTTGTTAGTTTTGCTCATTTTTCTTTCTAGGATTTTTATCCTTGGAATTGAGTGGTCTACCATGCTTTTGGTATGCATTAGACTCATTTGCTGACATATTAGCAATTTGTCATTTATGGACATCAATATGTGCAGGAGCATTAACAGTTGATATATATGACTTTATCACTTTTTTGTCATCAGTAAATGCATTTGGTAATTGATTTGCAATTTCTTGCAAGTGAATTATTTTTTGAACTTCTAATTCACATTGATTTGTATGACATTAAAATTAGATAATGATGATGCATTCCATGAAATTTTTTGTCTTTCCAATTGTTGTCTCTCTCCCCTTAATGTTGGGAAAATTGTCTCATCAAATTGACAATCAATAAATCGTGTCATAAAAATATCATCCGTCAAAGGTTAAAGATATTTAATAATTGACGAGGATTTAAATCCAACATAGATTCCCAATTTTCTTTGTGGACCCATTTTAGTGCATTGTGGTGGATCAATAGGAACATATATTGCACAACCAAAAACTCTTAGATAGGAAATATTATGTTTTTTGTTAGAGATAAGTTGTAATGGGGAGCATTTATGATATGTAGTTGGCCTTATACGAATAAGTGTTACAACATGTAATACGACATATCCTTAAGCAGAACTAGGCAACTTTGTTTTCATAAGTAAAGGCCTAGTAATTAATTTAAGTCTTTTAATAAAGGATTCTACTAATCCATTTTTTGTATGTGTGTAGGCAACATAATGCTCAATAGTAATTCCAATGAACAGATAATAATCATTAAAAATTGGGATGTAAATTCTCCAGCATTATCAAGACGAATTTTCTTGATTGTATAATCCGAAAATTGAGCTCGTAATTTAATTATTTCGGCAAGAAGCCTCGCAAATGCGACATTATGAGTGGATAATAGACAAACATATGACCAACGTGTTGATGCATCTATTAGTACCATAAAATTTGATATGGTCCAATGATGGATTAATAGGTCCACATATGTCTCATTGAACTCGTTCTAAAAATATAAGACATTCAATGGCAACTTTTTTTATGGATGACCTTGTAATTAGTTTCCCTTGAAAACAAGAAACACATGAAAAATCTTTGGACAAAAAAAGCTTCTGATTCTTTAAAGGATGTCCATGTGAATTTTTTATAATTTTTCGCATTATTATTGAACCTCGGTTGATGTAACCGGTCATGCCAAACGATAAAAATCCTTTAATTCAACAACTCTTGGTTTATAACCACATACGATTTAATTGGATTTATAAAAATATAATACAATTCAAAAGAGTATGCTAGTAATTTTTCCAATATATGATTCTTCTCTATGACAATAGACGTAATATAAAGATATTTAACATCTTTTTCATTTGCTGTTTCAATATGATAACCATTATGACGTAAATCTCTAAAACTTAGTAGATTTTTTTTTTATATACTAGAAAACATAGCCCCATTTATTATAAATTTTGTACCACCAAGTAATAATTTATGAGCTCTTTCATAACCTTCAATAAGATTTGAACATCAGATATTATGCTAACATTAGCTTTAGCCGATATAAGATTGAAAAAATATTTTTTATCTTTAAGTATGGTGTGTATTGTTCCACTATCTGCTAGATAAAAAATTTCATCATTAACTTTAGCACAAGTCATGTGATCAATGAAAACTATGTTTCTTCATAAATAAAAGAAAAAGAAAATTATAAGAATAGAGAATAAAATATCAAATCCAATCTTTTTATAATTTTAACCATGAGCATACTGAAAGCACACTAAAAATAAAACACACTGAATATTACTCAACACACTTACAACAAAATACACTAAAAATAACACACTTTTGAAAATTAGAAATACTAAACACACTGATGACATAACACATAAAACATATTGTAAATAACACACTTAGAATAGCTTGTTGCAAGAATATCCTCTTAAGCCACATTTATATTTCTATCACTAGTCAAATTTTCATCATAGTTCTCAAAGAAATTTGCAACATCTAAGTGTGTCAAATCTATAGGATTATGGTATTCAGCAAGATTTGTTTCGACACCTTATCCTTTTTCTTTTAAGGAGGCTTGATAAAGATTAACAAAGTGTTTTGCTATACGACATATACGCTTCTAATGTCTTTTCATGTCATATATGTGACAAGTGCTTTCATTATTTTTGAAAGCCTTATTTTGATAACATTTCTCTTTTTATTTTTTCTCATTATTCTCCCACTTCTGGTGATGAGATGCATTTTTTTCTTCTTTTTTTTTAAAAAAATTTAAGGAGTTTTGGTTATAATTACCTTAACCATGTTTATGACTGCATCCACGACCATGACCATGACCAGGACCATGCTTATGCCTAGGATCATTAGTAGATGCTGCATTCGCTTTAGGGAATGTTGTTAACCCAGTTGGTCAAGATTGATGATTTTTCATCAATAATTTATTATTTTGTTTAGCCACTAGAAGACATGATATCAACTCAGAATATTTTTTAAAACATCTTTCTCAATACTACTATTGCAGGAGCATATTAGAGGTATGGAAAGCAAAGTATGTTTTTTCTAATATATCTTTATCAGTAACACTTTCTCCATATAATTTTAATT
This sequence comes from Litchi chinensis, assembly GCA_019925255.1. NCBI lineage: Eukaryota > Viridiplantae > Streptophyta > Magnoliopsida > Sapindales > Sapindaceae > Litchi > Litchi chinensis. The sequence goes on from CM034466.1 coordinate 23,355,784, forward strand.
GAGAAGTAATTTTAAACATTGCGGAATTATACTCGCTTACACTTTTAAAATCTAGCAACCATAGATGCATCCAATTATAGCGAGCTTTTGGAAGTATTACTGTCTTTTGGTGGTCATACGATTCTTTCAAATTATTCCAAATGACATATGGATCTTGTATTGTTAAATATTTAGTTTTTAAACCTTCAAGGAGATGATGACGAAGGAATATCATTGCCTTCGTGTGATCTTACAAGGATACCTCATTCTTTTCTTTTATTATATTTCCAAGATTCTTGGTATTTAGGTGAATTTCAATATCAAGAGTCCATGCCAAATAATTACTACCAGAAATATCAATGGTAGTGAACTCGAGCTTTGTCAGATTCGACATGTTAAAAACTATTAATTGACAATATATAATAAACTTAATAAAACTGTATAAAAGGGTGAAGTATATAATAAACAGTTTCTCCATACATAACATAATTCAAGTGTAATAATCAATAATATTATAATACACTAGATGCTTAAAGGAAAAACATTCATATATACAACATATAATTAATAATTATTCTAATAGATGTATATATACTGACCTTACATCAAACAAGAAAATTATATTTACAGGCTTAACGACATGAATTTTAATTGACCAAAAGGGTATAGAGGAATTAGAAAAGATATATTAACAATTGATGAGAAGGTAAAATGTCACATTTTTCCCCCTTAATGTTTATTCTTTTATACTTATTTGGTGTCTAAATGTACTCATTATTCTTATATTTTGATCTAGGATGCAAATGGAGGCATTAAGGGGGGTGTATTCAATCTAGGTTTTATTAAAGTTTGTTGGAGTGTTATATTTTGATGGATTTTATAGATTTCATGAATTCCATAAGATTTTGTTAGAATTCTATTTTAAAGTTTGTTAGATTATTTAATAGATTTCATCAGATTTTGTTAGAATTTTATTTAGAATTTGTTTGATTGTTTACATAGATTTAAATGGAATTGGATATATTTAATATGAAATTGTTAATAATTTATCTTTAAAAAAAAAATCATATGATGAGTAGTGTGTTGTAAAACTTGGCCCAACTTTCACTGTTTATATGATTATTGTATTTATATAAACCACATTAATGAAAATAAATATTTTATAAAAAACATTTTTTTACATCTAATTTTCGAGGTCAGTTGTTGAATTAAAAAAAAAAATTGCTAGTTTCAATAATCCCAAACTTATATATGTATATATATATATATATTTTAAAAAAAATCCTAAAATGAAAAATATAACTATGAAATGATGTGTATTATGGAAGTCCGAAGAAACTATTCTACATAATTATCATTGTTGTCATTCTGCTCCCTAGCATCTCTTCATATATTTGTAGCTATACTAGCTCTCCATTGGTTTGCACTTTCTTGTTGTTGCTCTTGCGTTTGGAAAACTGCTTCAAATTCCTCTTCATTAGTTGGTGGTGATGAAGATGAAGAAGATTCATTATTCAATTCAATAGGAAATTCATCAGACCGACATTCCTTACGAAGAAAATTGTGCAGTCCTGCACAAGCTAACACTAGATCTGCTTGTGTCCAATAAGGGAATGGAGGTGCAGACTTGAAAATTGTGAATCTTGATTTGAATACACCAAATATCCTTTCAATAACATTTCTTAAAGAAGAATGACGAAGGTTGAATAAACTCAACTTCATTTTCAGGGTCATGACCTTGACCAGCAAAATCTTGGAGATGATATCGAACACCTTTAAATGGAGCTAAGAATTGGCGTCGATTTGGAAATCCGCAATCCACTAAGAAATATTTGCTTGATTCAATGCATAAATTAGTAATATGTAATGTATAATCTAATGTCAAATTAATTTCTTAACAAAAATACATATATATAATTAAAATGAATAATAAATTATTACCATGTGGCACTTTAAGCCCATTCCTTATTGATAAAGCATCGTTTAGCACTCGTGAATCATGAGCTGACCCCTCCCACCCACTAAGCACATATATGAATTACAAATCGAAGTTACAAGCTGCTAATACATTTTGTGATATTGTTCCATGACGATTGCAATAGCTGCTAGCATCACGTTCAGTTACCATTGCTGGTATATGTGCGCCATCAATAGCTCCAACACAATCCTGAAATAAAAATCAAAGTTTACATAGTAATAAATTATAAGAATAATTATAAAATAACAATATTATTATAACTAATAATTAAATAATTATATATAAATAATGGAACGTTTACCTTAAAGTAAGAGTAAAATCTTGTACTTTCCCTTATCTTAGATGGCACAGTGGATTCAGGTTTGACAATCAACTCTGGTGCAATTGTATTCAATGCCTTCAAAATTTTGTCAAAGTTTTTGCTAGTAGTAAAATGTGATCGACTAAATGTATCACGAGTTTGACAATATCTACTATTTTGGCCCACAATTAGTAAAAATGTGTCAAGCATTTCTTCTACACAAATATATCTTGTATATTTTAAGAGTGTTTTTTCTCTTAAAATGTTATATAACTTGCGAAACACATCCGGATACATTCGATACAATTGTTGAAAATCTTGAGGATCCTTATTCAATACTCTGTGTATATAATTGTATCCAACTGTAGTTATTGATCGTCGAGTTAATGGACGTTCAATATGATAAGCATGTATGAGAATCATAAACTCATGTAGCACATGGACTATAGCTTGAATTGCCATTAATAAATATTTAATGGCTTCATAAAATTCTTCATCCTTTTCTTGTTCTTCCATTTCTTCTTCATCTTCTTCTTCCTCCATATCTTCCACTTCTTTTCCCTCAATTTCTTCTTCCTCGACTTCCATCTCTTCTCTTTCATTAGTTATGCTATGATGATCCATTTTATATAGAAAACTACCTACAAACAAAAAACAAAACTTTATATATAAAATAAGTCCAAGCTAGTCTCAAATTATTACCTTTTCATTAACGCCACACTCATTATGTATATAACATTACAAACACCCACAAAAATAATAATAAAACATCTCATATTAATGATAGACATGCAAATCACAAAACAAAAGCAATAATAATTAACTAGTTCCAACCAAAATTGATAAACAAGTCATAATAAAAACAAGTCTAATCATTAATTGAAAACAATTCAAATTTAAACCTACACTAAAATATTTTAAACTAAACTGTATGATGTTCATATAACCACACTCATTTAGGAATATGTGATCCAAGTTGCACGCTCTTCAGGTGACATTTTCAAAAATGCATTCTTTTTTGTTTTAGTATTAAGCAATGCAAGCGCCTTGTAACGGTCAGAATTATCTAAGTTTGGAATCTCTTTTATGGCATCCCATATATTACTTTTTCTTTCTTTTTCTTTGTTTTCCATTTCCCTTTTCTGTCTCTCACTCTCCCTCTTCTCCATTAGGTTGTGTACTCCTCGAAAATCAGTAGCAATTGAATCAATGACGAGAGAAATTTTTTCCATAACTTCGCTTTGGTTATTCTCAAATAAGCTAGATCCTTCATAATTAGCTCTATTTCTCTTTTTCTGATTAGTGCTCTTTGAAGGAATCTCTGAACTCATGCCCTGATAGTATTTGGGTGAAGTAGATCGTTCAAGTGGCGAAGCTTGGTGTGATGATTCATGTTGATTTTGCACAAATGCATTATTATTCTCATCATACATATAATCTTCAATATTGGTATGCCTATCTTGAACTCCAAGTATTCTTGCGTCAGTATCATCACCTAATCCAAATGCGTATCTCCCTGAAGCAGTTACATTCCCAATTACAACCCTCAAATCATCATAATCTACATAATTTTTTGTGCGAAGCTGTCGTTCTTCTGGATGAGACTATTAAAAAAAAAAAAAGCAAAAAAAAAAGTCAATATAAAAAACCTAAAAAGTAAAGTAGTTATCAAACTATATATAAACAAAAATTCAAGAACCTTACCTTAAAATAGTCTTCCCATACTTCTTCGCTAGCAGTGAATCTCTTCATGATTGGGTCCCATCCAAAGCCAGAGCTATGACGCATAAGTTCAATGTATCTTTGATATTGTGTCTGAAACCATTTCAATCAACTTTGATAATTGTTATAGGTCTTATTACAATTAAGTTTTTCATTGAGAATAAGGAGTATTGGTGTTTCCACTATTTGCTTGCTTAGCAATCCATTAGCATCACACCATCCACGATTTACGGCTTCAACCATAAGTTGTAATAATAAATTGCTCTATACCATAGTCCAACTATTATAATTTCCCCCAACTTTGCCTTTCCCTTTCTCATTTCCTTGTTGTGTTTCTTCCATTTGTAAATATACTAATCACACATGGAAATCTCAAATCTCAATAAAAGAATAAAACAATTGACAACTAATAGATAATAATCATCCACCATAACTTAAAAACCTCACTTATTATGAATGCAATTTCAATTATGACACAAACAACATAAAATCAAAAAATACAATGACAGTTAATTTTTACATGAAATTATCCTACAGCAATGGCAGCATTAAGAGTATATACATTTTTAAAAGAAGTAAAAAAGAAAACAACTTAAATTGCTAGTTCAAAATGATTTTTGGTATCAAGCTAACTGTTGAAGAATATCACTTCGAATAATTAATTTGAAGAACAAATTATTATACTGTTGTTAGTTGTTCAACTTGGTTTTCTACCAAGGATATACTATTGTTTCATAAATGTAGCTTGCTTGTTGACAATCAAGGATTTGGTTTTCTGTTTTGGTGGCGTAGGTACGAAGTATGATTACAAATCTCCAAATAAGTCAGGGCAAAATTTCAAGTCAAGGGAGGATATGATTGAGATCTACAAAGAATTGTGCTCTGGTATATCAGTCTCTCTCTACTTGTTTTTTATTGTTTTTGATCCTTCAATTTCTCAGCTATGACTTACTGTTGTTCTATTCTTTCCTTGGTTGATAAGGGTACCCAATCGTATCAATTGAAGATCCCTTTGACAAGGAAGACTGGGAACATATCAAGTGCATATCTAACCTTGAAATTTGTCAGGTTTGTTCTGTTTCTTCCTACACAAAGTTATTGGTGTGCTCTCTCTACCAGATCAATATGGGTATTTATGGCATAGGTGCAGACATATTAGGTCCTACCCTTCAATTGCAAAGATTGTTAGTAAGTGGTCTACCCCTCCGTCCCACCCTCTCTTTTGACCCAAGATCGAAAAACAATAAAGCCACAATTTCATAGGGTATTTTGTAATCAGAATCATTCAATAGATTTTTGATTCAACAAAACATTATATACTGTTGAGCCATTGCAAGCAAATATAACACCTGCAAAGACACCAACCATCCAAAAACTCATCCAATACAACCAACACAACATAAAAACAAAACCCAAACGTCACCCTCCTACAAATACTCTACAAAACCCAAACGTCTTTGAAGTGCATCTGTCTACGCAACAGTCATTGATTAATTTTTTATCTATTTATGTCAGATCATAGCAATCATGTTATGACTATATATTATTGATTTTTCTATGGCTCTACTAGTACCATCACAGAATATATTTCTTTATGGTTACAGCTGACTTTTCTTTATGCAGTACACTCAACCCCTATAATCCTTCATCCAAATCATGTGGCTGCCATTACTATACATATTTTTTGGTCGGTGAGTGTAATAAAATATCAAAGTTAAATAGAGTACATCGTAGCACATGATCAATAGACCATGATTGACCACTAGTGGAAAATAAATATATTGGAGATATGGGCCACCATATATCCATTGACTCACATAGCAGTTCTATGTTGAATTGGTAGATAAACAAATAAGTATTAAACATTCAAACTGCTTCAATTTTGAATCTGTGATGAATTTTTGACTCGAAAACAATACGTAAGTCTTTGAATAAGAATTTCCTTGTAATTATTTGTCACTCACTTTTGAAGAATGTATATATGACGTGGATTGCACTCCATGTACTACCTTATACAAGTTGAACTAGTTTTATTAGTTCTTACTGTGCATGTTTTAAGCCTACCATTATACGTTAATAACAGATCATTCTCTTATTAGGATTAATCTTGAATTTTTTTTTTCATAACTAGTTGATATGCACCAGTGTATAATCTATTTTGTTTCAGTGCATTTGTCTATCCCGAGAAAAAAAAAAAAAAAGGGAACAACAACAACTAGTTTGGACTGAAGATTTATCATATATTCATTGTTAACCTAGATTTGAACAACAACAACTAGAGTCGTCGTGGAGTCTCAAGGGTGTTTTGTTGCAGTCTCGATAGAGTCAATCGCTATATTAATGGTCATCTCAATGGAATCTCAATAGAAATCTCGATAATTATCTCCTAGATCAAATCAAATTGAATCGGCAAAACGAAATAAAAAATATAGTAGACAGTAATGATTCAATATGGAAGACAAAAACACATAGCGTACCTTCAATAATTCGTCGTTGTCTGTTCCAAAAGAGAAAAAAAAATAACGTATGAAAAACCTAGAAATCTTTGGTAGTGTAGCAAGATTTCATATGAAGTTTTGTATTTATACCTAGGGTCTAAAAAACCCATCACAATCTAGGAAAATCCAATTCCTATAAAATCATTGATTTTTTGAATACACCTAAACTTATTTTGATTTCCTAAAAGTTTAAATTGAATACACCAAAATTTTATTGGAATCCTTATAAATCTTAATTGAATACACCTAGATTCTAATGGATTTCTAAAAAGTCTAGATTAAATACACCCAAATTTTTAAAACTTTTTTAAATTCCAATAAATTCCAAAGTTGAATACACCCTCCTAAGTGTAAAACAAAGCTAATTGGGCGATTTTAGATAGTTTCAGCATCACTTCATAATCTGGGCATAACTCTCTCATCAGAGCTCTGATTAAGATGATTCAAGATGATGTGGAACGACAAGAAAAATTTCTACAACTTTCACATTTTGAGTTTTGAGAGATACTAGCTACATCAAGGTTGAAATCGGGCTTGAATTTGCTGTGCCTACATTGTTGGCGTTCTAGAATGTCCCTTAGTCTGCAAGTCTTTTATGCAGATTTGACGCAGTTTATTTTGGAAGTTGCCAAATCTAGTGCACAAAAATTCCAACTGAAGTCAACACTTTCCTATTTATGTTAAGACTTTATATTTTCCTTAATTAGTCAGACTTCAATATTGTTATTTTAAGGTAATATTTAGCATATTATTTTGAGGAGATTTTGTAGGGATTCTAAGAGATGAATTTGTGTATAAAGAGGAGAACTAATCAGACTTAGAGAGCTGGCTCTCTCTTCCCTCTTCTCTAACTTTTCCTTTGAGTTTTCATCGTGGCTATATGTGGCTAATTTTTTATAATTGGTCGAAGAAAACTGAAGCCTCGGAATCAATAAAATTGTGAGATCTAATTTGTTTTTATTGTTCAATTTATTCTTTGGGTATCAGATGTTCTTTTATACTTATTTTCATGATTGTCTCGTTTAATTACTAGGAGGCTTGCTAGTTTATTATTCGTTGCAATCTACTGCTAAGTTAGATATCAAATCCGTAATTGTTTAAACCTTCTAATTTATGAAGCAACTAAGATTTAATGATTTGCTGCACCAGAAATTATTAGATTTTAGGAAGAACGCTTGACTAAATTAAATGCAATCGCTTGTGCTTGTGTTTGTTTAGCTTCATCGATTTCTTTAATTCTTAAGGCTGCTATTAGATTAAATCTTTAGTGCTTGTCTTGGTTTATTTAATAGTTAGGATTGGTTAGATCATCTGTTTTCTAATTAATTGCGATTAAGGAGAGATAGGAAAATGGTTCCAACAGTGAATATTCAAGGTGTGAATTGATATATACTTGCATCAACGATCAGTTGTAAAATTCCGATGGTGGATGTTAATTTAGACCAAGGTTTGTTCTTTTGATTGATTTCAATATTTTAATTTGAATTGCTGCTTGGTTGTTTTTCTTAAAATTGTTTTCATTATACTCAAATACCCCTCCCTCACCCTTGTTCATGTAGCATAAAACTAGATTAGATACTCTCCGTGGGAACAATCCTTACTCACACCACTACATAATTTTTAGGAGTATAGGTTTATTTTGGTTGTCCATGACAGCACGCCGACGATCGTGCAATAACTATACTTCAACGTATAATCAATTTATTGATTAGCAGTAAAATAAAACAAATATATAATAAAGTTCATCATTACAAAATAATTAATAATCAAGTTATAACATATATAATAAACTGTATAATAAAACGAAGTTAATAACAACTAATTAACAAAGTAAAGAATTGAAAACATAACTCATCCAAGAATATAAAATATATTAATTGGTCATTATTTGAGTGATAATGATCTTTAATGTGAAAGTTATAGATTACTAAAGGGTGGCATTCAATTTATTTACAACATACAATAGTTTATATATTTATTTTAAGAGTTAACTACATGAAACCCCTTTGAAATTAACTTAAATACAAGTGGAAACATTTTTGCATTGTTGTAACACAAACCCCACCCCCCCACATTAACGGTAAATGCAATTAAAATTGACATTTGCCTTGAAAATATTGCGTAATAATGAAAATGCCCATGAATAAGGACACAAATTTTATATTAAAAATTTAAAAATAATTTTAAAATGAAAAATAATTTTAAAAAGGTAAAAATATAAATTTGAAAAAATAAAGATAAAAAATTTCAATGAGATTGGATCTCTACCATCCATGTGGAAATCTAAAAATTAAAAAAAAAATCTGAAAAAATGTTAAAAAAGAAAAAAAAAATTATTTTTTCTTTCTTTCTTCCTTCTTCCACCGTCTCTCTCTCTCTCTAGCTTCTTCCTTCAACAACTTCTCTCTTTCTCTCATGGCAATTCCAACACCCTTCATCATCATGACATCTTCATCCCTTAGAAGTCAGATCTCTCAGTCTCCTCTCCTCTTTCCATCGGTTTCTTTTCCCTCTCTCTCACATCATCCAGTCGTCGATTTCCTTCTTTCTCGGTTTTTCTTGGTTCGTCGATTCGAACTCAGATGAGTCTTCATTTGGGTTCCAATCGATGAACCTAGATGAACCTTCCTCTGGGTTCGTCGATTCATCTAAATGAACTTTCATCTAGGTTCAAATTAAGAAACCCAGATGAACATTTCTGTAGGTTTGTCGATTCAAACCTAGATGATTTTTAATTTTTTTTCAACCTCTAGGTTCATCCATTGACATGATGATTTTTTTTTCATTTTTTTAATTTATTTTTGTCAATTTTTGTTGTTCAAGATTTCTGTTGTTGATTTATGGTTGATGATTGATGTGGTTTGGGGTTTGATGATGGTTGGCGATGTTGATGATAAAAGGTTAATCTATTGATAATGGTTGGTGATGTTCATCATAGCTTTTGTGTTGATGATGGTTGGTGATGTTTTGTTCTGAAATTTTCAACTTGACGACAAAGATCTAGGTTCAAAACCCATATCTTCAATCTTTTTTTAAATTTAATTAATTAATTAATTTATTTATTTTTTGTGTTGTTGAACAATGAAGAATACTGTTTTTCATTGTTCATAAAAGTTTTTCATTTAATTTTCTAATATTTTTTTTTTTCAAATTTATCTTTATTGTCCACATTAAGATAGATAGTGGAGATGTGATGAAAAGATTTTCATTTAATTTTCTAATTTTTATTTGACCTTTTAATTTTTTTTTTTTACAAATTGATCTCCATCATCATTAAATTTTTTATTTAATTTATTTTAAGAAAATAAAAATTATAAAGGTAAGGGCATCTTGGTTATGTCATTGAAAAAGTCAGTCAAACATCACACTTAACAATTGTTGACCGTTCACTGCGAGGTATTGTTACAAAAAACAAAATATTAATGCGTTTGTATTATACTTAACCTCATAGGGATTTTGTGTATTCAACTCTTATTTTTATATGGATATTTTAATGCGTAATGTCAAAGTAGCAAAACAACTAGTTTCAATGAAAAGAAACAAAAAATGGTATTGTAACAAAACCTTGAGCCAAATTCAACATTATATAATTAACGAAATTTTTAATCAAACGAACATATAAGGTTGATCATGATTTAAATGTGGTGTCTATACATATGGTGAGATGGCTGATATTTATTTATTTATTTATTTTTGTTTTTGATAAATTAGAGACAAATAACCCACTTTTATAAAACAAAAGGTTTGCTAATATTTTTAAGTAGTAAACAGGAAGACTACTTGGACATACCCCATTAATCAAAATTTTGTGCTGACAGTTAAATATTATAGAATTTGAGATCCTACCCACAGCAAAGTTTAGGTTCCTAATTAATTTAGATTTATAAATTGACTAGTTGCATTTTATTGGTCTATCCTAAAGTTTGGTCCAAGTTAAAGACTCATATGACTTTTTTGAAAACTAGGTAGAAACCTCTCTTACGTTTTACATGGGAGATTTATGAGAGAGATAAGATCAATTTCACGAAATTTTGGACGGAGCCTTTGATTATAACTATTTTTGAAACTTTCATGGTAGAGCTTCTGATAATATTAAATATATCTTGCGTGTTTTAATTTCTGACAAACTAGTAGAAATGTTGATGAACTTTTGCTAACGTATTAGCTTGTGAATTAATAAAACGAAATTAAATTAGGAAAGAGAATTCTTAAGGATCAGTAGGTGGTAGTGGTATCAAAATTCAAATCCTATGACCTAATGAATAGATATGAAGTATTCGATATTTGTTCCTATAAAAATAATAAAACATATAAGCTTCTCAAAGAATGATTATGTTATTCTATGATTCTATTTCTCTTATTCCCATTTCAACTTATTCCAAAACCAAAGAGTAACAATCATAATTATAATTACAAATTAATATTAATCAAGAAGAAACCTCAAGTCACATCAACTCATATATATTAAACTAATTGCTTCGCCAAATATGAATGTTAAATTCAATTGAAGCAAATATCAAATTTCAATTTTGATCAAAGAAAATTTGATATTGATAATTTGTGATATTTAAATCTTATTTTTGTAGAAATAATTAAATATGCAAACGTTTATTAGAATATACACTGCTTTGATATTCAATATTTTCTTCTTCTTATGGTGAGTAAAGTGACAAATTAATATGAAAACATTTAGCAAAATACATATGGCGGTTGACAAATGGAAGCAAAGTGAATTTGTCATTAACTCTCTTACAAGTAAAAAGACAATTGACCGGACAACCTTAATTTGGTGATGAAATATATATAATTTGGTCAATGACATATATGCCAATCAAGTTATATAGCTTAAATTAGGTTTATTATTTCTAACAGTTTTAGGATTATAAACATTATTTATGTAGTGGTCAAAAATTTTCAAGCCCAAAATGAATGCTCAAAGCTTGTTGTGATATATTAGTCCAACATATCAATTGACCCAAGCTCATAGCCTAAGTGGATAGCCCAGAAACTTGGTTGATCCAGCTTAAGTAAGGTCTAATTTTAAATGATGATTGATTGCTCTTAATGCATGAGGTTAAATAAATTGTAACGGAAAAGGTATTAAACCTTGTAACCGACAAGTTATAAACCAAGCCATTAAACTCTATAACCGACATGTCATTAACCATACCATTAAGGTTTGTAACTGACAAGTCTTAACCATGACATTTACTCTACAATAAATTCCCATGGCACCTCCTCCACCTATAAATAGAGACTTCACCAAGAGGAAGAGGGCATCCCCACCTCTCTTGCTCATCTCTTGCAAGCTACTTGAGGTTTCTTCTTCTTCTCTCTCGTGTTCTTATTTTTCTACTCCAGATTTAGTGCTCCTCTATGATAGATTCAATATAGTGGTGTGAAAGTGCATGTCTAGGAAAGGTATGGCTAAAGAAAGACTTGATATTTAATGGGTCCGTTGTGACCGACCACTATTTTCTGAGAACATACCTGGTGTACTATTCATAAACCACTTATACTGTTCTATTATATGAGGTTTTGCCTACTGACACTCAATATCTCTGTGCTCTTATTCCGTCCAGTCTTCAAATCAAGGTGGTCAAGACTTCGATAGTCTTCCTTTTTTCTTCTTTTCCTACACACTCTCTCCAACCTGGAGTATCTTCGGTCGGCACCCCACCGGTGTCAAGATCACCCGCATTCTCTTTATTTGATTTGTGCAGGACACAGGTTGCTAAGTTCCAAGAAAGTTGATCGAAGAGGCTCTTTCGAAGTCAACATACCGTTGAATTCACCCACTACAATTTAAAGGTTTGACTTAGTATTAAGTATGTCCTAGTTTCCTCTTATTCTCTTAATCTTTTAATGGTATCAGAGCTTTGATCCTCAAGCTCAAAAATCTCTTCTTCTCTAATCTCCTCTATGCCTACAATAGCTTCATCATCAACAATGACCAATGACAATAATCAACTCACAATTCCTAATACATATGAACCTGCAAAACCCTTCATCATTATCAATATCAATAACATGGTTAAACTTTCCTCCACTATCTTTTTTGGAAACTTCAGATGGAAGCACTTTTAATTAGGTATGGTCTCTACAAGTTCATCAACGGGGTCACAACCCGCTCCTTCGACTATCGTTGCTATCAATGATGTCCTTCCAATTTTAATTTCAATTGTAATTCTTGTCAATCCAGTATCAAAATCTTCTCTTTACTCTCTCTCTCTCTCTCTCTCTTTCTCTCTCTCTCTTCAAATTTCAATTTCTTAAAACCTAATTCCTCTTTCAATTTTCTTCTAATTAGAAATCAAATTCAGGTTCATTTTTTTTTTTTATGCTTTTGTGAATATTTTTCCTCTTATCGATTAATTAATCGATCTCTCTCCTTTGTAGATCAATCGGTTTCTTTGATTTTGATTAGTCAAGTTCTAGATATATCTCTCTTTTTTTTGGTTTTGTGTTTTGTTTAGATTCGATTAAAGATGACAATGACAGTTCTAAACCTTCAAAATTGCCTTATCAAAGACTATTGATTCTCGAAGCAACCCTTGATTTCTCCTCCAGTGAAGGATTCTATGAACTCCAACCCTAATTTCAATAACCATCAGTCGAACTGGGTCCAACAACAACCAAACTGCATGAACCAAAGCCCAACTAGGTCACACAAAAATAACAACCAACTGATTATCATTTCATTCAAGAGCAAGTTCAGAGTATTTTCAGGTGGCTTAGGTCTCTTTCACTGATAAACTAATAGATGCACTTACTAAACCACTTCTGCTAGCTTCAACTTCTACATGCAAAGATTGGACTCTCCTTTCAGAGCTTCATCTTGAGGAGGCATAATAAATGAAATTCATAACCTATCGGAATCCTAGGAGTTTAGGATTCCTACAAGTTTAGGATATGTTATTCTATGTTATTATCTTTTAGTTTAAAATTAATATTAAATTAGGATTCATATTTATAATAGTTTTAGGATTAGAAACATTATTTTGGTTTGTTAGTGTTCAATATGCCATAATTCTAATTTGAATGACTACACTATAAGTGGTATTAAAGATAAAATCAAGTAATAGATTAAGTTACATCTTACCCTAGTTTAAATAAAAAATCATATTTAAAAAATTGAGTTGACACCCATTTTCTCTTTTCTTTTCTTTTTTTTTATTCTCTTTTTAAATAAAGAATTTTAATGCTCTAAATATTCCGTTACCAATATAATTATTGGAAACCAGAAATCTCTTTACCAACAAAACATAATTGTATTTAACAGAAATTTCATTGGAAACTGCCGTTGTATATAAAATGCATGCAGTTCTATTGAATGAGAACATCACATGGTGGATGTCTTTTGGAATTTGGATATCTTTCTTTCAAAAAAGAAAAAAGAATTAATAATTATTAAAATAAACCAATCATCAAAAATATGAATTGAACTCAAAACTTTTTATGTGACTACATGAGATTTCACTTATTAAACTAATTTAGTACTCACTTTGTTAGGTATTTTTAATTGCTGATCAAATTTTTGAATAAATATTTACAGTGATGGTATACCAATATATTTAATATTAAGAATATTCAACAAATTAAGTCTATAAATTGTACCCTAATTTTAATTGAAAAATTTTTAAAATATACAGTGGAAGTAAAGATTGAAGGAGCTAGATTGCAGTCAAAATTTCCAAATTTTAACATCTATCCGACGTGGTAGTCAACCAGCTGACTATCATGAAATTTATTTTATTATTTGACCCAAGAGGAAATATTGCATGTCAGCACTCAGCAGTGACAGAGAGAGGGAGAGAAGGGACTAAATGAACAACCAACAAATTAACCACAAAACAATCACATATTATTATCCAAAATCATAAAATCAATATAAAAGACACAGATTTTGACCGAGGTTACACAAAGCAAACCTCTTTATTACATAATAGTTTAATCAGAAGTAGATGTCAAACAATGTTTTTCAAAAATATTAAAAATATTAATTTATCTAATTGTTGTCCCACCAGAACTTGGCTTGAAGAGACTTCACCACCTTCTGGTCCAACTGGAATGCTTTAGCCAGAACATCAGGATTGATGGGAGGATCAGACCCGAAAACGGCATTGGCAATGGTAATGACACCAGGGTTCTGGCTGCTCAAAGCAGCAAAGGCAACTGCATTGGTTTTCCCAATATTGAACTGGAAGTGGATGAGCCCAACTGGGAACACAAACACGTCTCCCTTGTTTAGAATTTTGGTGAAGAGTTTGTTTTCAGGGTTGGATGTGACAAAACCAACATAGAGAGTGCCTTCCTGAACTACTAGGATCTCAGTGGCTCGAGGGTGAGTGTGGGGTGGGTTCTGGCCGTATGGCGCAAAGTCAATACGAGCTAGGGAAATGCCAAGAGTGTTGAGTCCTGCAATTTGGGCTACATTTACAGGAGTGACCATGGATCCGACAGGATTCGATGTGTTTCCAGGTTTGTTGAGCCCTGAAAAGAAGAAGTCGTTTGGTGTAGCTTGCTTTGGGTCCTTGCAGAACTTCCCATTCACAAACACTGCATGAAAGAATTAAGTAAATATTATAGTTCTTAATTTTTTAGTGTAAACATACACTAACTTTAGTTTCATTCTACCTCAAATATAATATTTACGTGAACTCATTATAGTATGACTTTACTTTTTCATATAAGATTTATTTTATAACGAACTAAGGATTCATGCATTCGATAAAATTTATACAAATTCAATATTATAAAAATCATTAGAAAAACAATTTAAAATAAATAATAAAAGTAAAAATAATTAATAAATAAACCTGATTTAGTTTCGCGTTATCAGCGTATAAGCTAGCTCAAATACTATTAAAATATGTATGGCTTCCACATGAAGACACGTATAAAAGATACATGCATTTGTTTAGACAGAGCACATACCACCATGCTTGTAGTCATCAATGGCTACACAGAAGTCCTGAAGAGGACTAGGGTCAGAAGCAGAGGCAAATTGGAAAGCCAAAGCCAAGAGAGCAAAGCCTGCAAGATACTGAGCACCTTTCATTGTGATTTAGCTGTTTCTATGTATTTTCCGAGTATGGCTGCCTTGGTGAGGGGTGTGGAATTTTGCAAGGCAAAACAAGTCTATTTATAGGTGGTAATTCATTGAACTAGTCTTAATTTGTTTTCCCCTACTTGACAAAGATATTGAAACTAAGTCTTGATTGAATGGATCTATATTTTAATTTGCACACTAAGTCAGTCTTTAACAACAATGGACATTCGTCACTCAAGTAAAACCTTTTCTCATATGAATATATGACTACATCAACATATTTATGAAACATGGAATTGGTCTTCTTTATTGTGCTGGCCTCCTACTCCCAGTACATTGTTCTATATTAAAATTAATTTAATTGTCAGATAAAGGCCATAGTAAATGCATGAAAATGCACACTGGTTTTCTCTGCTAATAAAGAATTCGCAATCCCACTTTCAGCTATCAGATTGGGATAAACGCCACATGTGGATCAGTTGGAACTGGGAAGTCATTTGTGATGAAAAGAGAACAAATCTCACACTGATAAAAAGACAAGAAGAAAGATTTATAGGCTAATTCAACCCACAATCTTATAATTAGTATTATTGTTTTCTTATCATCCTATAAGGATATTAATGTAATGATTTCAGTTTCTAAATTATTAATTGTTAAATACACTTATTTTTATTCACTTACTTTGACAACATCAATTTATATTCAATTAATAACTCACAAATTATCTCGTATATATATACATATATATATATATATATAGACTTGTCAAACCTTATTAATTAGAGTTTAATATGTTGACAACACAAATTTTGACATGGTGATCATCTTGATGTGCACCTAGACTTTTCTCTAGGCTTGATGCACATCATGTTTGCAAAAACTAGTAAGAATTGTCATTTCAACAATGTCGTCTAAACAAATAATTAATATTGTTAGTTAAAGATAGGTGGATGAAAACAACATCAAACTTAATAATACGACGTAGGTTGGTCTACTTAATCTCTATTATTTATTGTGCGAGAGAACATATGAAGCTTTCAACAAGAAGAATGATTCTTTTGTTCTTTTTCTACTTTATCTTATAATGAACTAATTATTATAACATATTCCTCGAAGAAATGATATATTTTTCGAAATGATATATTTCTCAAAAAAAGAAAATATCTTTTAGAAAAAAGAAAATATCTTAATGTCTCTTGAAAAAAGGAAATAACTATAAAAAGAGAAATTAACTCTCACACTCAAATCAAGTTTGTGGAAATATAGGCCATAGTTGTTATATGAGTTTGGATAAAATCCAATCCTAGCCCATATTTGATAAGAACATGAGATTGGGTTTCAGTAATCTCATCTCCATATTTTATCCCACTGTGATGAGTTAAATGAAATTCACCACATAATTGGTATAAAATGAATCCACCGACCACCTTCCACTTTAAGAGAATAAATAAATAATAAAAATCAAAGAAGACTAGCAATCGATCATGGAAGAAGATGAATTGAAAAAAGAAGAACAAGAAGAATCGGAAGGGTAGGGTGCAGTCTACCGATGGGTAGTGGAGAATCCACAAGATATTCACTACAAGAAAAGTGCTTATTAATCACGGGTAATGCCCGTGCTAAATGTTTAACTACGAGCAAACATACGTGATGTATAAAGGTGTGATGGTAAGCAGCACTTTTAGAGTACGAGTGAAAGCTCGTGCTAAAAGCATTAACAAGTACAAGCGAAGCCCATGCTAGAAAAAATAACAAGAACGGTTATTGTTCATACTAAATAAATTAATTACCATAGAAGATACCCATAATAGTTATTATATTGAGAACAAATAATGTTTGTGATAAAAGAATTAACAATTGTTTTGTTTAAAACTAATTTTTCCCTTAATTAATATAAATTTGTTAATATAGGCTAGTGGTCAAATAACACTTTAATAATAATTTGGAATATATGCAAAGCTAATAAAATTTCTAAAACATTCATACAATATACAATATTGAACGTGTTAAATTCATAACAATAGAAATTCTAAAATATTCATATGTATACTAGCACCTGTCCCATCACAAAACAACATTAGCGCATTCAACAGACAAAAAACCGGGTGAAGTAAAGGCCTTCTTGCTAATACTACTAGCACTACTAGCATCAACATCTGACAATGAAACCACAGCCGGGCAATCCTTATAAAAGAAGCTAGAATACCCAGAACAGAAAAAAGTAATCATCAATAGAAAAGCAGAGTTCTTCAGTGATTTCTTGGAGAGTGAAGTTGGTTTTTTGTTGGTGTAAATAAGAGGAGGTGTGGAGGGTAGTTTGGTAATTCGGGCGTCGACGGAGAGAGGGACTGGGCAGCGGAGAGTGTGGAGGAAGAGGGACTCAGGGGGCATGAGATGGTGCGGGTTGTAAGGGCAGGGGACAAATTGGTCATTTGGGGACTTTGGAGGGAGGAATTGATGGTTTTGGAGGGTTTGGTGAGAGAGAGAGACAATGGTTTTGAGAGAAGAGATAGTTGTTGAGAGATCAGATGGGTTTCAGGCAATGTTAGGGTTAAAGTTTTGAGGGGTTGATGGGGATGGAATCATTGAATTTTTGTTGGTTTCGGAACAGATAGATTTGCACAGAGAGAGAGAGAGCCGTACCAGCTCTGCTTACAGTGTTAGAGGAAAGGGCAATTGTTAAACTGTGCCCCTCTAGTTTAAGGTATTTGTCTATTTACCCCTTGTGTTGTAATTATAAAGTCAAATGCCTATTTTACCCTTTCCATTAATATGAATGGACTATTATACCCTTGAAATATTAAAATTAAACTGTTAAAATAAAACAATAAAAATAAAAATTAATTTTATTTTATTTAACGGTTGATCCTTTGTTTCATCCTAATAGATATCGTTTTTGAGAACCAACTTTTTGTGTCAAGATTTGGTCCCTATCGCATTTCTCACAGTGTAGCTTGATCAACTGCACATTGCACCTTTTCACCATTTCAAATAATAATTGATGTACTGGCTAAGTAATCCTCATTATTTCTTTATGATAGTAGACAAATCTTCATATTAGTTTCGGGCAAAAACGGATATTTAGTAAGAGACAAAGATTGAAATGTCTAACACAATACTTTACTCGATTTTATTTTATTTTTCAATAAGACAATATAATTTATTATTTCATGCCCACAAACAATATCTCTATTACAAGATTATATCAACGTGATCACTACAATGAATGACATGTAAATTACCAATTATTATCAATACATTAGTTACCATAATGCAAATATTCCTCCTAATTGTTATCCCACCAAAACTTCTTCTGAAGAGATTTCACGATATTCTGGTCCAATTGGAAGGCTTTGGAGAGAACATCAGGATTAATGGCAGGATCGGATTTAAAAAGTGCATTTGCTATTGTGATGACACCAGGATTTTGGCTGCTCAAAGCAGCAATGGCAACCGCCTTGGTTTTTCCTATGTTGAACTGGAAGTGAATGAGCCCAATTGGGAAAACGAACACATCTCCCTTGTTGAGTACCTTGGTGAAGAGTTTGTTTTCAGGGTTTGACGTGACGAAACCAACATAAAGAGTCCCCTCTAGGACTACCAAAATCTCAGTGGCTCTAGGGTGAGTGTGAGGCGGGTTCAAGCCACCATATGGTGCAAAGTCGATACGAGCCAAAGAAATACCAAGTGTGTTAAGTCCTAGTATTTGGACTACATTTACAGGAGTGACAGTTGAACCAACCGGATTATCTGTGTTTCTAGGAATGTTGAGCCCCGGAAAGAAGAAGTCATTTGGTGTGGCAAGCTTGGGGTCCTGGCAAAACTTCCCATTCACAAACACTGCACATAGTCAAAATAGATTTTAGCATTATAGTAGATATAAAATGTCATGCATAAATGAACCATAAATTTTGTGAGATTTTTGCATGCTGAAAGAGCATATATACTTACCACCATTCTTGGTGTCATTGATGGCTACACAAAAATCCTGAAGAGGGCTAGGGTCCGAGGCATAAGCCAAGGAGGAAGCCAAAGCCAAGAAGACAGAAGCTACAAGAAAGTGAACAGCTTTCATGGTGATTAATTTACGCTGTTTATCTCTCTAATTGTACCAAGTGTTTTATTGCTTTGATGAGGAGTGAGAAATGTTGCATGACAAACAAGCTTATTTATAGATGAGGTTCATTGAACAGGTCTTTGCTTTTCCCTTGTTAGAGTAGATATGAAAACCTTACCAAGTCTTTAATTTTGTTATATATTATTTATTTTTTTCCTGTATGAACCGTTCCTTGTAGCAATATATTATTTCACTTACAAATTTGGACATGGAAGTGGTCAATTTTTTCATCATCTGATCAATTCAATTGACTGAAGCAAAAAATATGCACAATAGTTTATATATAGTATGCACATGGTGGGTGGCGTTTGGAATTTGGATACCTTTCTTTTAAAAAGAAAAAAAATTAATAATTATCAAATACAAGTTTTCATCAGATATTAATAAAATTCAAGGAATTAAAGTCTCACAATAATTACCTTAACCCGTCAAGGTATTGACATGCCCTTCTAGATGAACATATACATGTTTGGGTTTAAACTGGACATTTTTATCGGAATGATTGAAAAAACAGAAGTTTAGCTCGTCGAATAAGTGGTAAGACATAATAGTGTCTAAATGAGAATAATCTGTATTACAACTTATATTACAATCAAATTAAAAGTAAATCCAAAGCTGTAAAACAAACAAAATCTCTTTACCTTTTTGATCTTTAATCAAACAGGTCGCAATTAGTCCGAAAACACCGCGGCAGCAAATTTTCAAACGCGTGAGGTTATACAAAGTATAAACTATATGATACCTCAGCACACCCATTGCTCCCATCTCTCTCTTCTTGTTTCAACAACACTGCATATTTCTCCTTCAACCTGAATCTCGCTCTTTGCTTTTGTAAAACCTTGACATGGATGAAACCAAACTCATCTGTGCTTGCAAAAGCCAAGGTGTTCTGTTTCTGATAGTTGTAATCTACATGCAGCAACTTAAGCTACAAGCAAAAATAAGTTAAAAAGGCATCATTAACAATGATATGCAAATCAGTGAATATGAGCTTTATGCAAATAAAAGGATTATAGAAGATATATTTTCATTTTCCCACAGGAAAATTAAGGAAAAATATTTTGTCGGGAAAAGTTTTAAAGATTTTGTGCTTACATAGTAGGGTCACATCTATCTATTTATGGGAAGAGTGGATTATCAAACCATGATGAAGCTCAGGGGGTTAGCCACTAGCCATTACAAGTGGTGTAAAATTCCCGAACAAACAGTGGGGTTTGTAAAATAAAGAAGGGATGGCTTAAAATCATATTCGCAGGGCAACTACAGCAAACCAGTAAACACTTGGACTTGTGTGCACATTAGCACTCCTCCTTCACCTTTGTATCCGATGACCATGTTCCCTTGCCATCATCCAGAGAAGATTTGTTTGTTTATTTTATCGCAAATTTTAACAGCCAAATAATAGATAGTATAAATCATTACCATACTAGAAGAAAGTGCTTAAAAGTAGGAACAGAATTGGTTAGAACAGGGTAATCGTAGCTGTAAACCAGAATCCAGCACTCTTGAACATGCAACTAGTTTAATTTCAGACTATAATTTGAGAGCGCAATTAACCACATCAATATGATGTAAAAGGGCCAGTTAGTCTGCCAAAGTTAATGGGAGTTCTAACAAGGATCTGGGACTGGAATCATGACATGTTCAATCAGTTTGTTATAAACACTAATAGCATAAATACCATCTAAATTTTAATGCACACTTCTGCATGTATCAATATGTACGCACAAACACTGTCACGTTTCAACTGGACCAACTATGTAGTTTCTCAATATCAATCGAAACTTCACATTTAAGTCAGAATCATTAAGGTTAAATGACTTTTAGTCCCTAAAATATTATATTCCTTTCATTTCCCCTAATTTATAATACCAAGATAAAACTTTGTTTGAGAGACTACTTCTATACCACTACATACCCTGGATTAAATGGGAGAACAAGGTAGTTAAAACGTTATCCGAACAATGCCTGACATCACAGACTTTCCAATTTCCAAAATGCTTGATAAAATATTATCAGAACAAAGCTTGACATCACACACTTTCCAATTTTCAATATGAGGGGAACCAAAAAGAAGTTCAAATGTGCTTCAATGTGTTCATTTACACTAGTAAAACAATCTTAAGATTTTTAATTAAAATTTTCAGATGCACTATAATTCGTACTATTTCTTTTGGATTTTCAACTAAAGAGTCATTAAAAGTCTTTATGTGTAAGCTAAAATAAATTACTTAAGTCTTCAACTCCAGTCTAGGTTTTAAATCAGTCAACCAATCTTGTATAGGCCTGGGGGTCAAGCATACATATCTTGAAAGATAATCATGAGAAGCTAAAGCTAAGTGGAATGTGATGCTGGTGACATAAATGCAGGGAATGCTAATTTCCTTCGTAATCCTCTTGACTTCCTATGTAAACTTCATAATGATGAATGAAGAAGATTAACTTTTAAAATGTTATGTTGTTGCCTACCCTGAAATGGGGAATAAACGAAAAAATAGAGAAGGAACATCTAAGATAACAAGAAGCTGAGCAACAATCAAAATAATCATAGTAAAGGATACAAAAGGAGGATACAGGCGTGGGAAAAAATGCTGAACCCTGATGACTTCTTACTGCAAAGTTGTGGGAACAAGTCATGTCAAAAACGAAACTTCATATTCATCCTTTTAATAAATATCATACTTACAGTATAAATATGGCCTAGATGACTTACCCCACAGAGTGAAACTGCAGAGGATTCATCACAGTATAATGGATAATGCAATTCTGCAGACCAGCTGCTTGCATTCACAGATTTATTCAGGTCTGATATCACTGTTTCTGTTCACAACATCATATTCGTACCGAACACAAGATTCTGAAGGATCGTATCTATCCTCAAATGCATTTGGTATGCAAGAGGCTGTACTGCCATCATGAGTGTTTCTTTGACGTGAATTTGACACCGGATAAGATTATCTATCATTAGAGAAATTTGACCTGCTAGAAGATGACCTTTTGATCTTAGTATGCTTGTGTCTAGTCAATTCCACATCTTCTTGTTGTGATTGTTTCCTGTTATAATTAGGACCACTTCTTGTTGCTTGAAATGAATCACTCTTGCTTTTCCCATCATCATCAGCATCCCAATCATATGCAGAGAGTTCAGATGTAAATGTTTCTCCGTCTTCATTTCCCTTTTCAAAACACCCAATTCCTCCAGCTTGCTTGATTTCTTCCATGTATTCCTCTATTATATCTCTCATAACCTGTACAACAAGACTAAAAAATGAATTAAACCATGAGCAAATAAATGAACTGCAATTGAAAACAGTAACATAAAAGAACATGAATATTATGACCACATATACTGGTCCAATTGGTGGGAAACTTTGATAGCTTTCTCTTAACAGATTTATCAAATATTTATTTAAGTCTGAAAATGGGGTTGTAAATATTTTCAAGAGGGAAGATATATTTTACAAGTTTTTTTTTTTTTTTTCATAAGACATATTATTACCCTTCAAGCATAAGAGATTATTCAAATCCAAGTATTTCTAAGGGAAGTAAAGCAAAAAAGATCAAACACTAAATATAAGCAGATGTGAGCGAAGAAAAACACTCAAGACCATAACCTTATTTTACCATAAATGATATAATATCAGAAAATAATATAATTGCTCATACAGTATAAATATGGCCTAGATGACTTACCCCACAGAGTGAAACTGCAGAGGATTCATCACAGTATAATGGATAATGCACTTCTGCAGACCAGCTGCTTGCATTCACAGATTTATTCAGGTCTGATATCACTGTTTCTGTTCACAACATCATATTTGTACCAATCATGAGATTCCGAAGGATCGTATCTATCCTCAAATGCATTTGGCATGCAAGAGGCTGTACTGCTATCATGAGTGTTTCTTTGATGCGAATTTGACACCGGATAAGATGATCTATCATCAGAGAAATTTGACCTGCTAGAAGATGACCTTTTGATCTTAGTATGCTTGTGTCTAGTCAATTCCACATCTTCTCGCTCCCTCTTATGGCTGCTCCGCTCATATGACCGGTCATGACTTCTGTGTATTTCAGAGCTGCTGTTACAATACTCTCTGCCATACTTTTCTCTATCAGCACTACTTCTGTGATCTTTTAGATGTTCATAGTGGCCATGAAGCCTCCGTCTTGATTGCTCATGATTTCTAGGCAAAGCATCCTCGACAGCTGTAGATTCGAAATTATAATCGTGCTGGGATTGTTTCCTGTTATAATTAGGACCACTTCTTGTTGCTTGAAATGGATCACTCTTGCTTTTCCCATCATCATCAGCATCCTGATCATATGCAGAGAGTTCAGATGAAAATGTTTCTCTGTCTTCATTTCCCTTTTCAAAACACCCAATTCCTCCAGCTTGCTTGATTTCTTCCATGTATTCCTCTATTATATCTCTCATAACCTGTACAACAAGACTAAAAAATGAATTAAACCATGAGCAAATAAATGAACTGCAATTGAAAACAGTAACATAAAAGAACATGAATATTATGACCACATATACTGGTCCAATTGGTGGGAAACTTTGATAGCTTTCTCTTAACAGATTTATCAAATATTTATTTAAGTCTGAAAATGGGGTTGTAAATGTTTTGAAGAGGGAAGATATATTTTACAAGTTTTTTTTTTTTTTTTTTTCATAAGACATATTATTACCCTTCAAGCATAAGAGATTATTCAAATCCAAGTATTTCTAAGGGAAGTAAAGCAAAAAAGATCAAACACTAAATATAAGCAGATATGAGCGAAGAAAAACACTCAAGACCATAACCTTATTTTACCATAAATGATATAATATCAGAAAATAATATAATTGCTCATACAGAGTTATAAATGCGTATAATAATTAAAAATAATAACAATAATAGCTCAAACAAGAGTAAACTATCAAGTATCATAAAAACACTTTTGCATGAAAATGATAAAAGTATCATACGAGCTTCAATTATATCAAATGGGCAAGTTTGAAGAAGAAACGGCATTGCTTGCTTTTGCCTCATACTCTCATAATTGTTTTGCCATGAAATGTAATGAATTTGTAGTGTAAATTTAAGTGTGAAGATTGAGGAAATGTTGGATTTATGATGCATGAAATGGTTGGCCAAGGCAAGCCCTTAACACTTCATTTTGAGTTTAAGTTGTTTGAATGATTTTCATGCATGTTTATGTGATAAAATGTTGAGAATCGGTGTTGTAATGAGAAGTGAAAACTTGGTGTAATAAGCTGCCATGTTTTGGCCTTAATGTGTTTATTGTGATGGAAGGTTGTTTTTGAGTGATTTGGATGATTTTATGAGTTATATGGATGATAGGATTAGCTTGAAATTGAAAGAAAGACTATTAGAATGTTAAATGGTTGATTGCACATGAATGTGCCATTAGGAGTAAATATAAATGGTTGATTTTTAGTTGTGACGTTTTTTAAAACTAGAATATGAAAATATGTAGGTGACGGGAAACAAAGGAAAATCTAAATTGCGTGCTATAATGAGGTGAGTTAAAAAAATAGGTGAGTGTTCCTTCGAAACGTAAATAAAGGATTTTATTTTTATTCATTGATTTTATCTTCATTGTTTAAAGATTATACATTGAATTATTTGATATCGATTTTAAAGTAAATAGATTGATGCAAAAACTCCTAAATGATTTTATTAAAGTTTTAAAGAAATGTGAAATGTGATATAAAAGAAAAACAATTGAAATAGCAATGTTTTATAAACCTATGGTACTCCTGATAGGTATTCCAGATATGATAAAGTTAAAGATAGATCAGGAGACAATACCTGCTACCCGAATCCTTGAGGGCTGAGGCCCAAGAAAGGCCCAAAAGAGAGGGTAGTCGGGCGGTTGCATCCGAATCCATGAAGGTCAAGGCCGAGGCCCAAGAGTGTGGATGGATCGACTCGTTATATAAAGAGGTTATCCCGCCTAGAGATTCCTAGAGTTTTCCGGTCAGAGTACCCGAACCCGTGCATGACAGTGTTAGAGAGTATCTGTCATTAACAACGAGAGAGACTGAGTCAGTTAGTCCAGTTAGTGTGTTGTCCATGCACGAATTATGACATATTATAGCTAGTGCCTTACCAAACAAGAGGTCGAAGTGAAGGTAACTTCTATGGAGGCCTGAGCAATGGTACATTCCATTTGTACCTAGGGTACCATGTGGTATGGACAAACAGTGGTTGGCCTATTTTCATATGGAGATTTTTCGAAAAATTTATTGCCGCCATTGTCTATGTTTTATAGCAGAAAGTTTAAAAGCATTTTAAAATGGTTTTCCGAATTCTGATTTATAAAGAATGAATTATATTTATAATGAAAGTTTATTAAAACATTTAAACTCAACGGTTGGTTTTCAAGAAAACCGATTTTAATTCCATAGTATTGAAAAGTTTACAAATATGTTTAAAGATATTTTAGGGAGGTTTATTTTAAAAGTAAAATCAGGATGGAGATTTTACGACACTCACTAAGCTCGTTTAGCTCATCTATATTTTATGTTTTATAAACAAAACCTCTTCAGGGATAAGTATAGGTACTGGTGCATCCGTAGCAGGGACTCCAACAATTGATTAGATGGGCTGAGTTGTGCGTGCTGTTGCATTCATGTATAATCATTATAGATGTTTTTAAAAGAATTGAATGCTTGTAAATTATATACATTCATTTGTATATATTTTGGAAAATGTATAAATGTATATATATGCATGACATGTAAATGGTTTTCAAATTGTCTTTGAATTTGAATGTATGTTTGTAGTTGCTTGTGGTTTTGAAATGAGAAGGGCTTGAGGCCCAGAAGTTGAGAAAATGTTTGTCTTTAAAAGTGTGCAAAATTTTCTGTGATTTGTTGCAATGTGATATATTTAGAAAACAGTTGTTATGTTGCCCAAATTTTTATTAAATCTATTTTCTAAATGTATGATAAAAAGAAAGATTTACCACCCATTTCTGTTTCCAAAAGAGATTTCTAAAAGATTTTGAGTAAAGTAAAACGGCTTAGTTTCATGAAAACCTTTCAGTTGGATCAATTATCCTCTGAAAGGCTACAGTGGGGTTGTTGACGGGCTGTCGACAATACGAAGATAGAAGTATAGGAACGAGGCTCATCATGTTGAATCAGAGATCTCAACCATACGCATTCTTAACTTGCCTCATGTAATGCTAATATTTCAACATGATTTGAAGATGTGACAGTTAGAGTTTGCTTTGTAGAATGTCAAGATATAGCAGTACCACGATATATAAACAAATAACTTGTCTGAGATCGTGCTTTATGTGGATTTGATAAATATCTAGCATCTGCATATTCAACCAATTCTGCTTTTAAGTCTTTTGAATAAAACAAACCTATGTCTGATGTTCCTCAAAGATAACGAAGTACTTGTTTAACACCATTCCAATGTCTTCGAGTTGGTGAAGAACTATATCTTGCTAGTAAATTAACAGAGAATGCTATATCAGGTCTTGTGCAATTAGCAAAATACATTAGTGTACCAATAGCACTAAGATATGGTACTTTTGAATCAAGAATTTCTTTATTATCCTTTTGAGGATGAAAATGATCTTTTTTCATATCAAGGGATCAAAAAAGCATGAGAGAGCTTATTGGATGAGACTTATCCATGTTAAAGCACTTTAATACCTTTTCAATATACATTGATTGGTGAAGAAAAATCCCTTTAGATAGATTCTCGATTTGCAAGCTGAGACAAAATTTTGTTTGGTCTAAATCTTTCATTTTAAACTCATTTTTCAAAAATGTTATCGTCTCTATAAGATCTTCATGAGTCCTGATGATATTCAAATCATCAACATAAACTGTGATAACAGCAAATCCAGACTTTGATTTCTTAATAAATACACATAGACAAAATAGATTGTTAATATATCGTTCCTTCAAAAGATATTCACTGAAATGATTATACCACATGCATTCAGATTACATTAATCCATACAAAGATCTTTGTAATTTAATCAAATATATTTCCCAAGGTTTCGAATTGCATGCATTAAGCATTTTCAGTCCTTCAAGGACTTTCATATAAATGTCACTATCAAGTGATTTATACAGATAAGCTGTCACAACATCCATTAAATGTATATCAAGTCCATCTGTAATTGTCAAGCTAATTAGAAATCTAAATGTGATTGCATTCACCATTGGAGAATAAGTCACCTCATAATCAATACTAGGTCTTTGAGAGAAATCTTGTGTTACAAGTCATGTTTTATACTTTACAACTTCATTTCTCTCATTATGTTTTTGTAACACCCTGCACCTAATTCCCATTCGAATGGAAACCCGAGTAGAAAAATGTTACTTTAATCGGTTTACTCGTTATTATTTTACGTATATGCACTAATAATTTTTGTTTAATTTACCAATAATTTAACTTCCTCATTTCACAAAAATAATATATGGTAACGCAACCTTTTTACGCTTTCTCAAAATAGTATAATAATTCGTAAAGAAATCACTTTCTTAATACAATCACATATAGAGCACATAATAGACGTTTCCAAATGTATCAATTCGATTTCTTCGAATTTTTATAATAATTCACATTGAAAGCACATTACTAACAAATATATATATATAAAACACATAAAATTCGTTTTTCAAACATAACTACATGATTTTTCACTTAATATTCTTCTCAGCACCCTTTGTAAACTCTACAATACCATGGATTGAAAAATGGGTTGATCCGGCATCGGGCATTCGGTGACTACCAGCTGGATCGTATTCTCATATCATTTATAAATTCGGGGACCGGACACTCGGTGCCTCTCAAGGTCCATGAATCTAGTATCAACGTATATCGATAAATCAGTGCAGTGCTGTTATAATCACCTTATTGGTATGCCAAGTTCTCTGGCATCGGACACTCGATGACTACCCGCCGGATCACATTTCACATAACACATAAATTCTAGGACCGGACACTCGGTGCCTCTCAAGGTCCAAAATTCACAATCTTAATATCAACAATGCGGCGCAGTACTGCTAATATTTCTCTATTGGCATGCTAATTTCCAATCCCCCCCTACCAATGTTTAAGTTTACTATAACCTTTATAAAAAATTTTGTTTATTCATTTATAAAGATTCCATCTAATAACAAATTTTCATTTCTAAATAAGTTTTCATTGGAAAAGCAACGAACACGACTTCAATTGCAATTGTTTCCGTTTATTCAAAATATCATTCTAACATCACAACATATCATTTTTCCCTCCATCTACTCATCAAATTAAATCAAACCTTTGTGCCCTTATAAATTTTATTTATTACCAAAAATTTAATAATTTCAACAACTTTTATTTCTAATTAAAAATTTTGTTAGAAAAGCTATGAAATAGATTTCAGTCATACTTTTCCATTAAATCGAATTATCAATTTTAACATCATAAAACACTATTTTTAGCACTCAATATACTCATTAAATCTATCAATCACACCACGCCCTTCGTTTAGCACGGTCTCCGTCAAAACACAAAATGATTGAATTCTTTCCAAATTCTTTCTATTTCCATTCAATTATCATTCAAGTCACTAGTCAAAGTCATTCAACAACAATTTATCAAAATAAATCCACAAACCCCTTTGATTTGCACAATTCGGCCAACATCTTTCCATTACAAAAATTTTTGAAAATTTTCATTGTTCAAAGCTACACCATGATTCATCTTGCCAACCATGCTTGGTTATGATATCAATTTAACAAGAAAAATAAGAAAACATCACATTTTAACAAAATCAACACTTTCCTAACAAAGGTGAAAATCTCAAGTAAATGTACACCAACAATATCACAATCACACCATACCACACTTTTTCTTCCTTCATTTGATTTATTTCACTCAAATTCATATAAAAATAACACATCCATTCTCAATAATTAATTCACTACACATACACTCCTATACTAGCGAAATTTCCTTTTAATAAATTTCAACCCAATTAAATTCAACACATAAAAATGCCAATTAACTACTTAATTCTAACTCAACATCTATATTTAATAAATTCACCACTTTACCCTATTTCCAAAGAGTGTTCTCACATCTATTTCCTTTAATATCCCTTGCACCAAAACATTCAAACAGACTTAAATATCACTAAAATACATCAAAATGATTGACTAACATTTAGACACCCATTCTTGACCCTAATCCAAATCAACATTCAAACATTCAAATTTCATTTTTCTTCCATCATTTTGATTCCAACCAACATAATTTCATTCCAAAACCTCATACCAACCATTCAAGCATTAAAATCCACACAAATACATACTTAACATAAATGGTCCACATACTAACATAATGCCACTCCTTTTGATTTTCTTGATTTTCTTTCCAACAATGATTTCAATCAACATAAACTTTTATATAACCTTATCCATGCATTAAAATAATTCCATTACATCCATATTTCTAATTTGACTACTTACTAACTACAACATCACTAAATTACCCACTTCATTCCAAGCTTAAAAATCATGCTCAAATGCATCAATTACATCCCAAATCATCCAACAACTTATTCAAACACTAAAAATCACTTTAAGACATACAAAAACACAAAGTGTCCATATACTAGCATAAATATAAATCACTTCATTTCTTTTTCTTTTTCCACCAAAAATCATTTCAAATCAACATTATACCTCATATAATCATCATCCAAATATTAACATTCATTTAATTACCTAAATTTTTCCTAAGTGACCACTTACTAATATAGGTCACAACCAAGATAATATTCTCATTTGAAGCTCAAAATCACATCCATCCACAATAAAATAATCATTCAAAAATCAACTAAAACTTTAACCTCCAAATAATTTGAATTCCATTAAAAATTATTTCCAAACCCTAACCCTTAACTACTAACATCCTTGACCCATAACTTGCTTCATTATTATTCCACTCCCAAGCTTGATTTGATAACGATCAACCTCTAACTAACTCATAAAATTCATCAACCTCTCATTCAATCAACAAATTTTAAAAACCCCATCAAACTAATATGAAACAAATCACTACTTACCTTCACTTCTTTTCGATTTTTCTTGAAAAGCCTTGAGGGATTTGAAAGGTTAGCATGGACGATCACCTCTCATTCTTCTTCTTCTTCTTCTCCTTCTTCTTCACGGCCTGAATTTTTTTTTTCTTTCTCACAGGTCTACACTGTCTTGCTTCTGCTCTCCCTCTCGGTTTCCAACCCTCTCTCCCGATTTCCTCCCTTTTGACCGAATGTCTTCCCCCTTTCCATCCTCTCATGCACTTATCTTTATATAGTAAGCCTTGCTAAAGTCTAATTTGCCCTTCAACTATCTCCAAAATCACATAATCACCATTAGTTATAAATGAAACCTTTTGATTGGTCCATTAATTCCATCCCATTATTAACTAAATACATTCATTTTCTTTTAGCCCAAATTCAACTAATGATTTTGCTTTTTGACTTAATTGTGTTACAACATCATTGGTTCCTTCGCTTTCACATGGATTGTACTTCTTGAATGATAATCTTGTCATGCATTCTTTAATCATTCATTGAACTTAAATTTAATACCTCATTTAACACTAATAAATTTCAAAAATATTTCGTGGTCATCTTATCATCAAATTGACTATACAATACTCTAATTGGGTATCTTAACCTTTAATCCCAAGCTTCGATAAAAAATTTAGGAGGTTTTGAACTCACTAAATTCGTAACGTTTCCAACGAACGTTACGTATTTTTATCGGTTGATATTCGAAACCTTCAAAATCCACTTAAACGGACTCATTTTTGCTCCGTTTTAGTTTCATGAGGCTCTATTACTTATTCTAAATATTTTCAATTTTCCGGGTCGAACTCGAAAAGTCACTATTCATACATCACTATTCACCTTGAAAATCACTATTCATCCGAAAAACACTATTTCTCCTAAGAAAAATGAAATTCTGGGTTTTATATGTCAAACATCCAATTAATCTTCATTTCTTATTTCTTTTGATTTGACTTTTCTGTGACTCTTGAATTTGGCTTTTTCGAAATCCTTTCGAAATTTACCGAGGCCTACATTCGGACTGTCTATATATTCCTAGTAACCTTGGTGACTCTTAAAAGTCCCTCCATGCCCCTTTTTCGCTCTCCGTAAATTTACTAGATTGTCTCAAGTAATCTCTAGATTGATTCAATTTCCATTTGAATCTCTTTTGGAGGTGTCGTTTAAGTTTCTAAAATACTTCTTGAGCATTTTAATACTCATTTTGACACTTCTTTAAATTTTTCAAATTTTTTGAAAATCCTTTCAAATTTTCTATCGGATTTGAAAACTGTTCAATTTTTCCTCAAATTGACTCATTTTTAATCTGTTTCAGTTTCCGTTAATTCTAATATAATTTTCACAAACTTTTAATATACAAAATTCGTTTTTCGAAAGTTACTATTCATACGGCACTTCCCGTCTAAAAATACTATTCATTCCGAAAATACTATTCATGCGGATATATTTTTGTTCCTCCTGAATAGAGAAAATTCAGGGCGTTACAGTTTTTGTACAAATTCCCATTTGTAGCCTACAGGTTTTACACATTTAGGTGTTTGGACAATAGATCCAAAGACTTGACATTTTTCAAGTGAATTTAATTCTGCTTGGATAACATCTTTCCATTTTAGCTAATCAGTTCTACATCAACATTCATCAATGAACTTCAATTCAAGATCCTTATTTATAATATCAAGAGCTACTGCATATGCAAATATATTATCAATAACAATTTCCTTTTGGTTCCATCTCTTTCCTAAAGTAACATAATTTATCGAGATCTCTTCATCATAGTTATTTTTAGGAATCTAATCCCCTTCTGAAGTTATTTGTTCAGTTATATCAATTATTTATTTTATGGGCTCTTTAGCAGTATTAACAACTTCGGAAGTGTCAATTTGTTTGTTTTGCTCATTTTTCTTTCTAGGATTTTTATCTTTGGAATTGAGTGAGTCTACCACGCTTTTGGTATGCATTAGACTCATTTGCTGACATATTAGCAATTTGTCCTTTAGGGACATCAATATGTGCAGGAGCATTAACAGTTGGTATATATGACTTTATCACTTTTTTGCCATCAGTAAATGCATCTGGTAATTGATTTGTAATTTCTTGCAAGTGAATTATTTTTTGAACTTCTAATTCGTATTGATTTGTATGAGATTAAAATTAGATAATGATGATGCATTCCACGAAATTTTTTGTCTTTCCAATTATTGTTTCTCTCCTCTTAATGTTGGGAAAATTGTCTCATCAAATTGACAGTCAATAAATCGTGTCATAAAAATATCATCCGTCAAAGGTTAAAGATATTTAATAATTGACGAGGATTTAAATCCAACATACATTCCCAATTTTTTTTGTGGACCCATTTTAGTGCATTGTGGTGGATCAATAGGAACATATATTGCACAACCAAAAACTCTTAGATAGGAAATATTAGGTTTTTTATTAGAGACAAGTTGTAATGGGGAGCGTTTATGATATGTAGTTGGCCTTATACGAATAAGTGTTACAACATGTAATATGACATATCCTTAAGCAGAACTAGGTAACTTTGTTTTCACAAGTAAAGGCCTAGTAATTAATTTAAGTCTTTTAATAAAGGATTCTACTAATCCATTTTGTGTATGTGTGTGAGCAACATAATGCTCAATAGTAATTCCAATGAACAGATAATAATCATTAAAAATTGGGATGTAAATTCTCCAGCATTATCAAGACGAATTTTCTTGATTGTATAATCCGAAAATTGAGCTCGTAATTTAATTATTTGGGCAAGAAGCCTCGCAAATGCGACATTATGAGTAGATAATAGACAAACATATGACCAACGTGTTGATGCATCTATTAGTACCATAAAATATTGAAATGGTCCAATGATGGATTAATAGGTCCACATATGTCTCCTTGAACTCGTTCTAAAAATATAAGGCATTCAATGACAACTTTTGTTATGGATGACCTTGTAATTAGTTTCCCTTGAAAACAAGAAACACATGAAAAATCTTTGGACAAAAAAATCTTCTGGTTCTTTAAAGGATGTCAATGTGAATTTTTTATAATTCTTCGCATTATTATTGAACCCGGTTGATGTAATTGGTCATGTCAAACGATAAAAGTCATTTAATTCAACAACTCTTGGTTCATAACCACATACGATTTAATTGGATTTATAAAAGTATAATATAATTCAAAAGAGTATGCTAGTAATTTTTCCAACATATGTTTCTTCTCTAAGACAATAGACGTAATATAAAGATATTTAACGTCTTTTCCATTTGTTGTTTCAATATAATAACCATTATCACGTAAATCTCTAAAACTTAGTAAATTTCTTTTTGATATACTAGAAGACATAGCCCAATTTATTATAAATTTTGTACCACCAAATAATAATATATGAGCTCTTTCATAACCTTCAATAAGGTTTAAATATAAGATATTATGCTAACATTAGCTTTAGTCGATATAAGATTGAAAAAATATTTTTTATCTTTGAGTGTGGTGTGTATTGTTCTACTATCTGCTAGACAAAAAAATTCATCATTAACTTTAGCACTAGTCATGTGATCAATGAAAACCATGTTTCTTCATAAATAAAAGAAAAAGAAAATTATAAGAATAGAGAATAAAACATTAAATACAATCTTTTTATAATTTTAACCATGAGCACACTGAAAGCATACTAAAAATAAAACACACTGAATATTACTCAACACACTTACAACAAAATACACTAAAAACAACACACTTTTGAAAATTAAAAATATTAAACACACTGATGACATAACACATAAAAAATATTGTAACTAGCACACTTAGAATAGCTTGTTGCAAGAATATCCTCTTAAGCCATATTTATATTTCCATCACTAGTCAAATTTTCATCATAGTTCTCAAAGAAATTTGCAACATCTAAGTGTGTCAAATCTATAGGATTATGGTATTCAGCAAGATTTGTTTCGACACCTTATCCTTTTTCTTTTAAGGAAACTTGATAAAGATTAACAAAGTGTTTTGCTATACGACATATACGCTTCTAATGTCCTTTCATGTCATATATGTGACAAGTGCTTTCATTATTTTTGAAAGCCTTATTTTGATAACATTTCTCTTTTTATTTTTCCTCATTATTCTCCCACTTCTGGTGATGAGACGCAGTTTTTTTTTTTTTTTTTTTTTAAATTTAAGGAGTTTTGGTTATAATTACCTTAACCATGTTTATGACTGCATCCACGACCATGACCATGACCATGACCAGGACCATGCCTACGCCTAGGATCATTAGTAGATGCAGCATTCGCTTTAGGGAATGTTGTTGATCCAGTTGGTCAAGATTGATGATTTTTCATCAATAATTTATTATTTTGTTTAGCCACTAGAAGACATGATATCAACTCAGAATATTTTTTAAAACATCTTTCTCAATACTGCTATTGCAGGAGCATATTAGAGGTATGGAAAGTAAAATATGTTTTTTTCTAATATATCTTTATCAGTAACACTTTCTCCATATAAATTTAATTGAGAAGTAATTTTAAACATTGCGGAATTATACTCACTTACACTTTTAAAATCTAGCAACCATAGATGCATTTAATTATAGCGAGCTTTTGAAAGTATTACTGTCTTTTGGTGGTCATACGATTCTTTCAAATTATTCCAAATGACATATGGATCTTGTATTGTTAAATATTTAGTTTTTAAACCTTCAAGGAGATGATGATGAAGGAATATCATTGTCTTCGTGTGATCTTACAAGGATACCTCATTCTTTTCTTTTATTATATTTCCAAGATTCTTGGTATTTAGGTGAATTTTAATATCAAGAGTCCATGCCAAATAATTACTACCAGAAATATCAATGACAGTGAACTTGAGCTTTGTTAGATTCGACATGTTGAAAACTATTAATTGACAACATATAATAAACTTAATAAAACTGTATAAAAGGGTGAAGTATATAATAAACAGTTTCTCCATACATAACATAATTCAAGTGTAATAATCAATAATATTATAATACACTAGATGCTTAAAGGAAAAACATTCATATATACAACATATAATTAATAATTATTCTAATAGATGTATATATACTGACCTTACATCAAACAAGAAAATTATATTTACATGCTTAATGACATGAATTTTAATTGACCAAAAGGGTATAGAGGAATTAGAAAAGATATATTAACAATTGATGAGAATGTAAAATGTCACATTTTTCCCCTTTAATGTTTATTCTTTTATACTTATTTGGTGTCTAAATGTACTCATTATTCTTATATTTTGATTTAGGATGCAAATGGAGGCATTAAGTGTAAAACAAAGCTAATCGGGCGATTTTAGATAGTTTCAGCATCACTTCATAATCTGGGCATAACTCTCTCATTAGAGCTCTGATTAAGATGATTCAAGATGTTGTGGAACGACAAGAAAAATTTCTACAACTTTCACATTTTGAGTTTTGAGAGATACTAGCTACATCAAGGTTGAAATCGGGCTTGAATTTGTTGTGCCTGCATTGTTGGCGTTCTGGAATGTCCCTTAGTCTGCAAGTCTTTTATGCAGATTTGACGCGGTTTATTTTGGAAGTTGCCAAATCTAGTGCACAAAAATTCCAACCGAAGTCAACACTTTCCTATTTATGTTAAGACTTTATATTTTCCTTAATTAGTCAGACTTCAATATTGTTATTTTAAGGTAATATTTAGCATATTATTTTGAGGAGATTTTGTAGGGATTCTAAGAGATGAATTCGTGTATAAAGAGGAGAACTAATCAGACTTAGAGAGCTGGATCTCTCTTCCCTCTCCTCTAACTTTTCCTTTGAGTTTTCATCGTGGCTATATGTGGCTAATTTTTTATAATTGGTCGAAGAAAACTGAACCCTCGGAATCAATAAAATTGTGAGATCTAATTTTTTTTTATTGTTCAATTTATTCTTTGGGTATCAGATGTTCTTTTAGACTTATTTTCATGATTGTCTCGTTTAATTACTAGGAAGCTTGCTAGTTTATTATTCGTTGCAATCTACTGCTAAGTTAGATATCAAATCCGTAATTGTTTAAACCTTCTAATTTATGAAGCAACTAAGATTTAATGATTTGTTGCACCAGAAATTATTAGATTTTAGGAAGAACGCTGGACTAAATTAAATGCAATCGCTTGTGCTTGTGTTTGTTTAGCTTCATCAATTTCTTTAATTCTTAAGGCTACTATTAAATTAAATCTTTAGTGCTTGTCTTGGTTTATTTAATAGTTATGATTGGTTAGATAATCTGTTTTCTAATTAATTGCGATTAAGGAGAGATAGAAAAAATAGTTCCAATAGTGAATATTCAAGGTGTGAATTGATATATACTTGCATCAACGATAAGTTGTAAAATTCCGATGGTGGATGTTAACTTAGACCAAGGTTTGTTCTTTTGATTGATTTCAATATTTTAATTTGAATTGCTACTTGGTTGTTTTTCTTAAAATTGTTCTCATTATACTCAAATACCCCTCCCTCACCCTTGTTCACGTAGCATAAAACTAGACTAGATACTCTCCGTGGGAACAATCCTTACTCACACCACTACATAAATTTTTAGGAGTATAGGTTTATTTTGGTTGTCCATGACAGCACGTCGACAATCGTGCAATAACTATATTTCAACGTATAATCAATTTATTGATTAGCAGTAAAATAAAACAAATATATAATAAAGTTCATCATTACAAAATAATGAATAATCAAGTTATAACATATATAAGAAACTGTATAATAAAACGAAGTTAATAACAACTAATTAACAAAGTAAAGAATTGAAAACATAACCCATCCAAGAACATAAAATATATTAATTGGTCATTATTTGAGTGATAATGATATTTAATGTGAAAGTTATAGATTACTAAATGGTGGCATTCAATTTATTTACAACATACAATAGTTTATATATTTATTTTAAGAGTTAACTACACGAAACCCCTCTGAAATTAACTTAAATACAAGTGGAAACATTTTTGCATTGTTGTAACACAAACACCCCCCCCCCCCCCCCCCCACATTAATGGTAAATGCAATTAAAATTGACATTTGCCTTGAAAATATTGCGTAATAATGAAAATGCCCATGAATAAGGACAAAAATTTTATATTAAAAATTTAAAAATAATTTAAAAATGAAAAATAATTTTAAAAAGGTAAAAATATAAATTTGAAAAAATAAAGATAAAAAATTTCAATGAGATTGGATCTCTACCATCCATGTGGAAATCTAAAAATTAAAAAAAAAAATCTGAAAAAATGTTAAAAAAGAAAAAAAATTATTTTTTCTTTCTTTCTTCCTTCTTCCACCGTCTCTCTCTCTAGCTTCTTCCTTCAACATCTTCTCTCTTTCTCTTGTTCTTTCTCTCATGGCAATTCCAACACCCTTCATCATCATGACATCTTCACCCCTTAGAAGTCAGATCGCTCAGTCTCCTCTCCTCTTTCCATCGGTTTCTTTTCCCTCTCTCTCACATCATCCATTCGTCGATTTCCTTCTTTCTCGGTTTTTCTTGGTTCGTCGATTCGAACCCAGATGAGTCTTTATTTGGGTTCCAATCGATGGACCTAGATGAACCTTCGTCTGAGTTCGTCGATTCATCCAAATGAACTTTCATCTAAGTTCAAATTAAGAAACCCAGATGAACCTTTCTGTAGGTTTGTTGATTCAAACCTAGATGATTTTTAATTTTTTTTCAACCTCTAGGTTCATCCATTGACATGATGATTTTTTTTTTTCAATCTTTGTTTTTTTTTTCATTTTTTTTTGTTTATTTTTGTCAATTTTTGTTGTTCAAGATTTCTGTTGTTAATTTGTGGTTGATGATTGATGTGGTTTGGGGTTTGATGATGGTTGGCGATGTTGATGATAAAAGGTTGATCTATTGATAATGGTTGGTGATGTTCATCATGCCTTTTGTCTTGATGATGGTTGGTGATGTTTTGTTATGAAATTTTCAACTTGACGACAAAGATCTAGGTTCAAAACCCATATCTTCAATCTTTTTTTAAATTTAATTAATTAATTAATTTATTTATTTTTTGTGTTGTTGAACAATGAAGAATACTATTCTTCATTGTTCATAAAAGTTTTTCATTTAATTTTCTAATATTTATTTATTTTTTTTTCAAATTGATCTTTATTGTCCACATTAAGATAGACAGTGGAGATGTGATGAAAAGATTTTCATTTAATTTTCTAATTTTTATTTGACCTTTTAATTTTTTTTTTTTACAAATTGATCTCCATCATCATTAATTTTTTTTTATTTAATTTATTTTAAGAAAATAAAAATTATAAAGGTAAGGGCATCTTGGTTGTGTCATTGAAAAAGTCAGTCAAACATCACACTTAATAACTGTTGACCGTTCACTGGGAGGTATTGTTACAAAAAACAAAATATTAATGTGTTTGTATTATACTTAACCTCATAGGGGTTTTGTGTATTTAACTCTTATTTTAATATGTATATTTTAATGCGTAATGTCAAAGTAGCAAAACAACTAGTTTCAATGAAAAGAAACAAAAAATGGTATTGTAACAAAACCTTGAGCCAAATTCAACATTATATAATTAACGAAATTTTTAATCAAACGAACATATAAGGTTGATCATGATTTAAATGTGGTGTCTATACATATGGTGAGACGGCTGATCTTTATTTATTTATTTATTTTTGTTTTTGATAAATTAGAGACAAATAACCCACTTTTGTAAAACAAAAGGTTTGCTAATATTTTTAAGTAGTAAACAGGAAGAGTACTTGGACATACCCCATTAATCAAAATTTTGTGCTGACAGTTACATATTATAGAATTTGAGATCCTACCCACAACAAAGTTTAGGTTCCTAATTAATTTAGATTTATAAATTGACTAGTTGCATTTTATTGGTCTATCCTAAAGTTTGGTCCAAGTTAAAGACTCACACGACTTTTTTGAAGACTAGGTAGAAACCTCTCTTACGTTTTACATGGGAGATTTATGAGAGAGATAAGATCAATTTCACGAAATTTTGGACGGAGCCTTTGATTATAACTATTTTTGAAACTTTCATGGTAGAGCTTCTGATAATATTAAATATATCTTGCGTGTTTTAATTTCTGACAAACTAGTAGAAATGTTGATGAACTTTTGCTAACGTATTAGCTTGTGAATTAATAAAACGAAATTAAATTAGGAAAGAGAATTCTTAAGGATCAGTAGGTGGTAGTGGTATCAAAATTCAAATCCTATGACCTAATTAATAGATATGAAGTATTCGATATTTGTTCCTATAAAAATAATAAAACATATAAGCTTCTCAAAGAATGATTATGTTATTCTATGATTCTATTTCTCTTATTCCCATTTCAACTTATTCCAAAACCAAAGAGTAACAATCATAATTATAATTACAAATTAATATTAATCAAGAAGAAACCTCAAGTCACATCAACTCATATATATTAAACTAATCGCTTCGCCAAATATGAATGTTAAATTCAATTGAAGTAAATATCAAATTTCAATTTTGATCAAAGAAAATTTGATATTGATAATTTGTGATATTTAAATCTTGTTTTTGTAGAAATAATTAAATATGCAAACGTTTATTAGAATATACACTGCTTTGATATTCAATATTTTCTTCTTCTTATGGTGAGTAAAGTGACAAATTAATATGAAAACATTTAGCAAAATACATATGGCGGTTGACAAATGGAAGCAAAGTGAATTTGTCATTAACTCTCTTACAAGTAAAAAGACAATTGACCGGACAACCTTAATTTGGTGATGAAATATATATAATTTGGTCAATGACATATATGCCAATCAAGTTATATAGCTTAAATTAGGTTTATTATTTCTAACAGTTTTAGGATTATAAACATTATTTATGTAGTGGTAAAAAATTTTCAAGCCCAAAATGAATGCTCAAAGCTTGTTGTGATATATTAGTCCAGCATATCGATTGACCCAAGCTAATAGCCTAAGTGGATAGCCCAGAAACTTGGTTGATCCAGCTTAACTAAGGTCTAATTTTAAGTGATGATTGATTGCTCTTAATGCATGAGGTTAAATAAATTGTAACGGAAAAGGTATTAAACCTTGTAACCGACATGTTATAAACCAAGCCATTAAACTCTGTAACCGACATGTCATTAATCATACCATTAAGGTTTGTAACTGACAAGTCATTAACCATGACATTTACTCTACAATAAATTCCCATGGCACCTCCTCCACCTATAAATAGAGACTTCACCAAGAGGAAGAGGCATCCTCACCTCTCTTGCTCATCTCTTGCAAGCTACTTGAGGTTTCTTCTTCTTCTCTCTCGTGTTCTCATTTTTCTACTCCAGATTTAGTGTTCCTCTATGATAGATTCAATATAGTGGTGTGAAAGTGCATGTCTAGGAAAGGTATGGCTAAAGAAAGACTTGGTATTTAATGGGTCCGTTGTGACCGACCACTCTTTTCTAAGAACATACCTGGTATACTATTCATAACCCACTTATACTGTTTTATTATATGAGGTTTTGCCTACTGACACTCAATATCTCTGTGCTCTTATTCCGTCCAGTCTTCAAATCAAGGTGGTCAAGACTTCGATAGTCTTCCTTTTTTCTTCTTTTCCTACACACTCTCTCTAATCTGATGACGCTTTATTTTACTTCACTTTTATACTTTACAATCAGTTTACTGACTTGAGCATCGGAGTGTCTTCGGTCGGCACCCTACCGGTGTCAAGATCACCCGCATTCTCTTTATTTGATTTGTGCAGGACACAGGTTGCTAGGTTCCAAGAAAGTTGATCGACGAGGCTCTCTCAAAGTCAACATATCGTTGAATTCACCCACTACAATTTAAAGGTTTGACTTAGTATTAAGTATGTCCTAGTTTCCTCTTATTCTCTTAATCTTTTAATGGTATCGGAGCTTTGATCCTCAAGCTCAAAAATTTCTTCTTCTCTAATCTCCTCTATGCCTACAATAGCTTTATCATCAACAATGACCAATGAAAATAATCAACTTACAATTCCTAATACATATGAACCTGCAAAACCCTTCATCATTATCAATATCAATAACATGGTTAAACTTTCCTCCACTATCTTTTTTGGAAACTTCAGATGGAAGCACTTTTAATTAGGTATGGTCTCTACAAGTTCATCAACGGGGTCACAACCCGCTCCTTCGACTATCGTTGCTATCAATGATGTCCTTCCAATTTTAATTTCAATTGCAAT
This sequence comes from Litchi chinensis, assembly GCA_019925255.1. NCBI lineage: Eukaryota > Viridiplantae > Streptophyta > Magnoliopsida > Sapindales > Sapindaceae > Litchi > Litchi chinensis. The sequence goes on from CM034466.1 coordinate 23,397,791, forward strand.
TCTTGTCAATCCAATATCAAAATCTTCTCTTTCCTCTCTCTCTCTCTCTCTCTCTCTCTTCAAATTTCAATTTCTTAAAACCTAATTCCTCTTTCAATTTTCTTCTAATTAGAAATCAAATTTAGGTTTTTTTTTTTTTTTTATGCTTTTGTGAATATTTTTCCTCTTATCGATTAATTAATCGATCTCTCTCCTTTGTAGATCAATCAGTTTCTTTGATTTTGATTAGTCAAGTTCTAGATATCTCTCTCTTTTTCTTGGTTTTGTGTTTTGTTTAGATTCGATTAAAGATGACAATGACAGTTCTAAACCTTCAAAATTGCCTTATCAAAGACTACTGATTCTCGAAGCAACCCTTGATTTCTCCTCCAGTGAAGGATTCTATGAACTCCAACCCTAATTTCAATAACCATCAGTCGAACTGGGTCCAACAACAACCAAACTGCATGAAGCAAAGCCCAACTAGGTCACACAAAAATAACAACCAACTGATTATCATTTCATTCAAGAGCAAGTTCAGAGTATTTTCAGGTGGCTTAGGTCTCTTTCACTGATCAACTAACAGATGCACTTACTAAACCACTTCTGCTAGCTTCAACTTCTACATGCAAAGATTGGACTCTCCTTTCAGAGCTTCATCTTGAGGAGGCATAATAAATGAAATTCATAACCTATCGGAATCCTAGGAGTTTAGGATTCCTACAAGTTTAGGATATATTATTCTATGTTATTATCTTTTAGTTTAAAATTAATATTAAATTAGGATTCATATTTATAATAGTTTTAGGATTAGAAACATTAATTTGGTTTGTTAGTGTTCAGTATGCCATAATTCTAATTTGAATGACTACACTATAAGTGGTATTAAAGATAAAATCAAGTTATAGATTAAGTTACATCTTACCCTAGTTTAAATAAAAAATCATATTTAAAAAATTGAGTTGACACCCATTTTCTCTTTTCTTTTTTTTTTTTATTCTCTTTTTAAATAAAGAATTTTAATGCTCTAAATATTCCGTTACCAATATAATTATTGGAAACCAGAAATCTCTTTACCAACAAAACATAATTGTATTTAACAGAAATTTCATTGGAAACTGCCGTTGTATATAAAATGCATGCAGTTCTATTGAATGAGAACATCACATGGTGGATGTCTTTTGGAATTTGGATATCTTTCTTTCAAAAAAGAAAAAAGAATTAATAATTATTAAAATAAACCAATCATCAAAAATATGAATTGAACTCAAAACTTTTTATGTGACTACATGAGATTTCACTTATTAAACTAATTTAGTACTCACTTTGTTAGGTATTTTTAATTGCTGATCAAATTTTTGAATAAATATTTACAGTGATGGTATACCAATATATTTAATATTAAGAATATTCAACAAATTAAGTTTATAAATTGTACCCTAATTTTAATTGAAAAATTTTTAAAATATACAGTGGAAGTAAAGATTGAAGGAGCTAGATTGCAGTCAAAATTTCCAAATTTTAACATCTATCCGACGTGGTAGTCAACCAGCTGACTATCATGAAATTTATTTTATTATTTGACCCAAGAGGAAATATTGCATGTCAGCACTCAGCAGTGACAGAGAGAGGGAGAGAAGGGACTAAATGAACAACCAACAAATTAACCACAAAACAATCACATATTATTATCCAAAATCATAAAATCAATATAAAAGACACAGATTTTGACCGAGGTTACACAAAGCAAACCTCTTTATTACATAATAGTTTAATCAGAAGTAGATGTCAAACAATGTTTTTCAAAAATATTAAAAATATTAATTTATCTAATTGTTGTCCCACCAGAACTTGGCTTGAAGAGACTTCACCACCTTCTGGTCCAACTGGAATGCTTTAGCCAGAACATCAGGATTGATGGGAGGATCAGACCCGAAAACGGCATTGGCAATGGTAATGACACCAGGGTTCTGGCTGCTCAAAGCAGCAAAGGCAACTGCATTGGTTTTCCCAATATTGAACTGGAAGTGGATGAGCCCAACTGGGAACACAAACACGTCTCCCTTGTTTAGAATTTTGGTGAAGAGTTTGTTTTCAGGGTTGGATGTGACAAAACCAACATAGAGAGTGCCTTCCTGAACTACTAGGATCTCAGTGGCTCGAGGGTGAGTGTGGGGTGGGTTCTGGCCGTATGGCGCAAAGTCAATACGAGCTAGGGAAATGCCAAGAGTGTTGAGTCCTGCAATTTGGGCTACATTTACAGGAGTGACCATGGATCCGACAGGATTCGATGTGTTTCCAGGTTTGTTGAGCCCTGAAAAGAAGAAGTCGTTTGGTGTAGCTTGCTTTGGGTCCTTGCAGAACTTCCCATTCACAAACACTGCATGAAAGAATTAAGTAAATATTATAGTTCTTAATTTTTTAGTGTAAACATACACTAACTTTAGTTTCATTCTACCTCAAATATAATATTTACGTGAACTCATTATAGTATGACTTTACTTTTTCATATAAGATTTATTTTATAACGAACTAAGGATTCATGCATTCGATAAAATTTATACAAATTCAATATTATAAAAATCATTAGAAAAACAATTTAAAATAAATAATAAAAGTAAAAATAATTAATAAATAAACCTGATTTAGTTTCGCGTTATCAGCGTATAAGCTAGCTCAAATACTATTAAAATATGTATGGCTTCCACATGAAGACACGTATAAAAGATACATGCATTTGTTTAGACAGAGCACATACCACCATGCTTGTAGTCATCAATGGCTACACAGAAGTCCTGAAGAGGACTAGGGTCAGAAGCAGAGGCAAATTGGAAAGCCAAAGCCAAGAGAGCAAAGCCTGCAAGATACTGAGCACCTTTCATTGTGATTTAGCTGTTTCTATGTATTTTCCGAGTATGGCTGCCTTGGTGAGGGGTGTGGAATTTTGCAAGGCAAAACAAGTCTATTTATAGGTGGTAATTCATTGAACTAGTCTTAATTTGTTTTCCCCTACTTGACAAAGATATTGAAACTAAGTCTTGATTGAATGGATCTATATTTTAATTTGCACACTAAGTCAGTCTTTAACAACAATGGACATTCGTCACTCAAGTAAAACCTTTTCTCATATGAATATATGACTACATCAACATATTTATGAAACATGGAATTGGTCTTCTTTATTGTGCTGGCCTCCTACTCCCAGTACATTGTTCTATATTAAAATTAATTTAATTGTCAGATAAAGGCCATAGTAAATGCATGAAAATGCACACTGGTTTTCTCTGCTAATAAAGAATTCGCAATCCCACTTTCAGCTATCAGATTGGGATAAACGCCACATGTGGATCAGTTGGAACTGGGAAGTCATTTGTGATGAAAAGAGAACAAATCTCACACTGATAAAAAGACAAGAAGAAAGATTTATAGGCTAATTCAACCCACAATCTTATAATTAGTATTATTGTTTTCTTATCATCCTATAAGGATATTAATGTAATGATTTCAGTTTCTAAATTATTAATTGTTAAATACACTTATTTTTATTCACTTACTTTGACAACATCAATTTATATTCAATTAATAACTCACAAATTATCTCGTATATATATACATATATATATATATATATATATATAGACTTGTCAAACCTTATTAATTAGAGTTTAATATGTTGACAACACAAATTTTGACATGGTGATCATCTTGATGTGCACCTAGACTTTTCTCTAGGCTTGATGCACATCATGTTTGCAAAAACTAGTAAGAATTGTCATTTCAACAATGTCGTCTAAACAAATAATTAATATTGTTAGTTAAAGATAGGTGGATGAAAACAACATCAAACTTAATAATACGACGTAGGTTGGTCTACTTAATCTCTATTATTTATTGTGCGAGAGAACATATGAAGCTTTCAACAAGAAGAATGATTCTTTTGTTCTTTTTCTACTTTATCTTATAATGAACTAATTATTATAACATATTCCTCGAAGAAATGATATATTTTTCGAAATGATATATTTCTCAAAAAAAGAAAATATCTTTTAGAAAAAAGAAAATATCTTAATGTCTCTTGAAAAAAGGAAATAACTATAAAAAGAGAAATTAACTCTCACACTCAAATCAAGTTTGTGGAAATATAGGCCATAGTTGTTATATGAGTTTGGATAAAATCCAATCCTAGCCCATATTTGATAAGAACATGAGATTGGGTTTCAGTAATCTCATCTCCATATTTTATCCCACTGTGATGAGTTAAATGAAATTCACCACATAATTGGTATAAAATGAATCCACCGACCACCTTCCACTTTAAGAGAATAAATAAATAATAAAAATCAAAGAAGACTAGCAATCGATCATGGAAGAAGATGAATTGAAAAAAGAAGAACAAGAAGAATCGGAAGGGTAGGGTGCAGTCTACCGATGGGTAGTGGAGAATCCACAAGATATTCACTACAAGAAAAGTGCTTATTAATCACGGGTAATGCCCGTGCTAAATGTTTAACTACGAGCAAACATACGTGATGTATAAAGGTGTGATGGTAAGCAGCACTTTTAGAGTACGAGTGAAAGCTCGTGCTAAAAGCATTAACAAGTACAAGCGAAGCCCATGCTAGAAAAAATAACAAGAACGGTTATTGTTCATACTAAATAAATTAATTACCATAGAAGATACCCATAATAGTTATTATATTGAGAACAAATAATGTTTGTGATAAAAGAATTAACAATTGTTTTGTTTAAAACTAATTTTTCCCTTAATTAATATAAATTTGTTAATATAGGCTAGTGGTCAAATAACACTTTAATAATAATTTGGAATATATGCAAAGCTAATAAAATTTCTAAAACATTCATACAATATACAATATTGAACGTGTTAAATTCATAACAATAGAAATTCTAAAATATTCATATGTATACTAGCACCTGTCCCATCACAAAACAACATTAGCGCATTCAACAGACAAAAAACCGGGTGAAGTAAAGGCCTTCTTGCTAATACTACTAGCACTACTAGCATCAACATCTGACAATGAAACCACAGCCGGGCAATCCTTATAAAAGAAGCTAGAATACCCAGAACAGAAAAAAGTAATCATCAATAGAAAAGCAGAGTTCTTCAGTGATTTCTTGGAGAGTGAAGTTGGTTTTTTGTTGGTGTAAATAAGAGGAGGTGTGGAGGGTAGTTTGGTAATTCGGGCGTCGACGGAGAGAGGGACTGGGCAGCGGAGAGTGTGGAGGAAGAGGGACTCAGGGGGCATGAGATGGTGCGGGTTGTAAGGGCAGGGGACAAATTGGTCATTTGGGGACTTTGGAGGGAGGAATTGATGGTTTTGGAGGGTTTGGTGAGAGAGAGAGACAATGGTTTTGAGAGAAGAGATAGTTGTTGAGAGATCAGATGGGTTTCAGGCAATGTTAGGGTTAAAGTTTTGAGGGGTTGATGGGGATGGAATCATTGAATTTTTGTTGGTTTCGGAACAGATAGATTTGCACAGAGAGAGAGAGAGCCGTACCAGCTCTGCTTACAGTGTTAGAGGAAAGGGCAATTGTTAAACTGTGCCCCTCTAGTTTAAGGTATTTGTCTATTTACCCCTTGTGTTGTAATTATAAAGTCAAATGCCTATTTTACCCTTTCCATTAATATGAATGGACTATTATACCCTTGAAATATTAAAATTAAACTGTTAAAATAAAACAATAAAAATAAAAATTAATTTTATTTTATTTAACGGTTGATCCTTTGTTTCATCCTAATAGATATCGTTTTTGAGAACCAACTTTTTGTGTCAAGATTTGGTCCCTATCGCATTTCTCACAGTGTAGCTTGATCAACTGCACATTGCACCTTTTCACCATTTCAAATAATAATTGATGTACTGGCTAAGTAATCCTCATTATTTCTTTATGATAGTAGACAAATCTTCATATTAGTTTCGGGCAAAAACGGATATTTAGTAAGAGACAAAGATTGAAATGTCTAACACAATACTTTACTCGATTTTATTTTATTTTTCAATAAGACAATATAATTTATTATTTCATGCCCACAAACAATATCTCTATTACAAGATTATATCAACGTGATCACTACAATGAATGACATGTAAATTGCCAATTATTATCAATACATTAGTTACCATAATGCAAATATTCCTCCTAATTGTTATCCCACCAAAACTTCTTCTGAAGAGATTTCACGATATTCTGGTCCAATTGGAAGGCTTTGGAGAGAACATCAGGATTAATGGCAGGATCGGATTTAAAAAGTGCATTTGCTATTGTGATGACACCAGGATTTTGGCTGCTCAAAGCAGCAATGGCAACCGCCTTGGTTTTTCCTATGTTGAACTGGAAGTGAATGAGCCCAATTGGGAAAACGAACACATCTCCCTTGTTGAGTACCTTGGTGAAGAGTTTGTTTTCAGGGTTTGACGTGACGAAACCAACATAAAGAGTCCCCTCTAGGACTACCAAAATCTCAGTGGCTCTAGGGTGAGTGTGAGGCGGGTTCAAGCCACCATATGGTGCAAAGTCGATACGAGCCAAAGAAATACCAAGTGTGTTAAGTCCTAGTATTTGGACTACACTTACAGGAGTGACAGTTGAACCAACCGGATTATCTGTGTTTCTAGGAATGTTGAGCCTCGGAAAGAAGAAGTCATTTGGTGTGGCAAGCTTGGGGTCCTGGCAAAACTTCCCATTCACAAACACTGCACATAGTCAAAATAGATTTTAGCATTATAGTAGATATAAAATGTCATGCATAAATGAACCATAAATTTTATGAGATTTTTGCATGCTGAAAGAGCATATATACTTACCACCATTCTTGGTGTCATTGATGGCTACACAAAAATCCTGAAGAGGGCTATGGTCCGAGGCATAAGCCAAGGAGGAAGCCAAAGCCAAGAAGACAGAAGCTACAAGAAAGTGAACAGCTTTCATGGTGATTAATTTACGCTGTTTATCTCTCTAATTGTACCAAGTGTTTTATTGCTTTGATGAGGAGTGAGAAATGTTGCATGACAAACAAAGCTTATTTATAGATGAGGTTCACTGAACAGGTCTTTGCTTTTCCCGTGTTAGAGTAGATGTGAAAACCTTACCAAGTCTTTAATTTTGTTAAATATTATTTATTTTTTTATTGTATGAACCGTTCCTTATAGCAATATATTATTTCACTTACAAATTTGGACATGGAGGTGGTCAATTTTTTCATCATCCGATCAATTCAATTGACTGAAGCAAACAATATGCACAATAGTTTATATATTGATCTTAATATGTATGTTTTAATGTGTAATGTCACATTAGCAAAACAACTAGTTTCAAAGAAAAAAAAAGGTATTGTAACAAAACCTTTGAGCCGAATTCAACATTATATAACGAAATTTTTTTTGTTAATCAAACGAATATATGAGGTTGATCATGATTTAAATATGGTTTCTATACATATGGTGAGACGGCTGATCTTTATTTTATTTTACTTTACTTTTTTTTTTGATAAATTAGAGACATATAACCCACTTGAATGAAACAAAAGATTTGGTAATATTTTTAAATAGTAAATAGGAAGAAAGCTATCAGTACTTGGACATACCCCATTAATCAAAATTTTGTGCAGACGGTTACATATTGTAGAATTTGAGATCCTACCCACAACAAAGTTCAGGTTCCTAATTAATTTAGATTTATAAACTGGCTAGTTGCATTTTATTGGCCTATCCTAAAGTTTGGTCGAGTTATATACTAGTATGATTGTTTTGAAAAATAGGTGGAAGCCTCTCTTACGTTTTGCATGGGAGATTTATGAGAAAGATGGGATCAATTTCACGAAATTTTGGACGAAGTCTTTGATTATAATGATTTTTGAAACTTTCATGGTAGAGCTTATGGTGATATTAAATAAATAAATATATATATATATATATATATATATTGCATGTATTAATTTCAACAAACTGGTAGAAATGTTGAAGAACTTTTGCTAATGTATTAGCTTGTGAATTAATAAAACGAAATTAAATTAGGAGAGAGAATTCTTAAGGATTATTAGGTGATTGTGGCCTCAAAATTCAAATCATGTGACTTGATCAATAGATATGAAGTATTCAATATTTGTCCTTAAATAAATAAATATGTATATATATATATATATATTGCATGTATTAATTTCAACAAACTGGTAGAAATGTTGAAGAACTTTTGCTAATGTATTAGCTTGTGAATTAATAAAACGAAATTAAATTAGGAGAGAGAATTCTTAAGGATTATTACGTGATTGTGGCCTCAAAATTCAAATCATATGACTTGATGAATAGATATGAAGTATTCAATAGTTGTCCTTAATTGTAAAATTAGTAAGACATAAAAGCTTCACGAAGAATGATTCTGTTATTCTTATTCCCATTTCAACTTATTCCAAAACCAAAGAGTAACAACCATACTTATAATTATAAATTAATATTAATCAAGAAGAAACCTCAAGTCACATTAACTCATACATATTAAATTGATCGTTTTCCAATGTGAATGTTGAATTCAATTGAAGCAAATACCAAATTTCAATTTTGATCAAAGAAAATTTGATATTGATAATTTGTGATATTTAAACCTTGTTTTTGTAGAAATAATTAAATATGCAAAAGTTTACCAGAATATACATAGCTTTGATATTCAATATTTTCTTCTTCTTATGATGCGTTAAGTGACAAATTAATATGAAAACATTTAGCAGAATACATAGGGCGGTTGACAAATGGAAGCAAAGTGACTTTGTCACGGAAGCTCTTACAAGTAAAATGACAACCGATCTGTTAATCTTAATTTTGTGATGAAATATATATGATTTGGTTAGTGACATATATGCCAATCAAATTATAGCTTAAATTAGAAATTTTATTTCTAATAGTTTTAGGATTATAAACATTATTTAAATGTTTGATTTGTTAAGTGTTTAGTATGTCATAGTTTCTTTTAATTCTCTCAATCTCTTCATGGTATCAAAGCTTTAAATCCTAAAGCTCAAAAAAATTTTCTTCTCTCATCTTCTCCATCGATACAATAGCTTCATCATCAAAAAAGACCAATGACAGTATCCAACTCACAATTCCCAATACATATAAACCTACAAAACCCTTCATCATTATCAATATCAACAACACTGTTAAACTTTCCTTCACTATCTTTCTTGAAAACTTTAGATGGAAGCGCTTTTTATTTGGTATGGTCTCTACAAGTTCATCAGTGTGTCACATCCCACTCCTCTGACACCGTCAATGATATCCTTCCAATTTTAATTTCAATTGCAATTCTCGCCAGTTCAATATCAAAAACTTCTCTTGCCTCTCTCTTTCTCTTCAAAATTCAATTTCTTGAAACCTTAATTCCTCTTTCAATTTTCTTCTAATTACAAACAAAATTCACTTTCATTTTTTTTTTAATGTTTTGTGAATATTTTTCCTTTGATTGATTAATCAATGGGTATCTCTTCTTTGTGGCTCAATCGGTTTCTTTGATTTTGAATAGTCAAGTTCTAGACATCTCTTTCTTTTTATTGGTTTTGTGTTTTGTTTAGATTTGATTAAAGATGACAATGTCTTAAACCTTTAAGATTGTCTCATTTAAGACTATCAATTCTCGAAGCAACTCTTGATTTCTCCTTCGATAAAGAATTCTAGAAATTCTAACCCTAATTTCAATAACCACCAGTCGAACCGAGTCCAACAACAATCAAATCGTAAAAAGTGAAGCCCAACCAGTTGACGCAAAAATAACAACCAATCGATTATCATTTCATTCGAGAGCAAGATCAAAAGGGTTCTCTTCAAGTGGCTTATGTCTCCTTTGTTGATCAACTAGTAAATGCACTTACCAAACCACTTTTGCGAGCCTGACTTCAACTTCTACAAGCCAAGATTGGACCCTCCTCTTGAAGCTTCATTTGGATGGGGCATAATAAATGAAATTCATTGCTTGTAGGAATTTTAGCAGTTTAGGATTTCTACAAGTTTAGAATACATTATCCTATATTGTTATCTTTCAATTTAAGATTAATATTAAATTAGGATTCTTATTTATAATAGTTTTAGGATTAGAAATATTATTTTGGATTATTACTGTCTAGTATGCCATAATTTTCATTCGAATGACTACACTACAAGTGGTGTTACAAATAAAATCAAGTAATAGATTAAGTTACATCTTACCCTGGTTCAAATAAAAAATTATATTTAAAAAATTGAGTGCATTTTCTCTATTCTTTCTTTTTTTTACCTCTTTTTAACTAAAGAATTTTTCATACTTCAAATATTCCGTTCCCAACATAATTATTTGAAACCAGAAACCATTTTACCAACAAAACAAATTTATATTTAACAGAAAATTTATTGGAAACTGAGGCTGTATACAAAATGCATGCAGTTTTATTCAATAAGAACATCACATGGTGGATGGCTTTTGGAATTTGGATATCTTTCTTTTAAAAAGGAAAAAAAATTAATAATTATCAAATACAAGTTTTCATCAGATATTAATAAAATTCAAGGAATTAAAGTCTCACAATAATTACCTTAACCCTTCAAGGTATTGACATGCCCTTCTAGATGAACGTATATATGTTTGGGTGTAAACTGGACATTTTTATCGGAATGATTGAAAAAACAAAAGGAAGTTCAGCTCGTCGAATAAGTGGTAAGACATAATAGTGTCTAAATGAGAATAATCTGTATTAGAACTTATATTACAAGCAAATTAAAAGTAAATCCAAAGCTATAAACCAAACAAAATCTTTTTACCTATTTGATCTTAATCAAACAGGTCGCAATTAGTCCGAAGACACTGCGGTAGCAAATTTTTAAACGCGTAAGGTTATACAAAGTATAAACTATTTGATACCTCAGCACACCCATTGCTCCCATCTCTCTCTTCTTGTTTCAACAACACTGCATATTTCTCCTTCAACCTGAATCTCGCTCTTTTCTTTTGTAAAACCTTGACAAGGATGAAACCAAACTCATCTGTGCTCGCAAAAGCCAAGGTGTTCTGTTTTTGATATGTAATCTACGTGCAGCAACTTAAGCTATAAGCAAAAATAAATTAAAAAGGCATCATTAACAATGATATGCAAATCAGTGAATATGAGCTTTATGCAAATTAAAGGATTATAGAAGATATATTTTCATTTCCCCCAGGAAAATTAAGGAAAAATATTTTGTCCGGAAAAGTTTTACAGAATTTGTGCGTAGATACTAGGGTCACATCTATGTTTTCAAAGGAAGAGTGGATTATCAAACCATGATGAAGCTCAGGGGGTTAGCCACAAGTCATTTACAGGTGGTGTAAAATTCCCAAAAAAGCAGGGGGTTTTGTAAAATAAAGAAGGGATGGCTTAAAATGATGTTAGCAGGGCAACCCACAGCAAACACACTTGTACTTGTGTGCACATTAGCACTCCTACTTTACCTTTGTATCTGATGACCATGTTCCCTTGCCATCATCCAGAGAAGATTTGTATGTTTATTTAATCACAAATTTTAACAGCCAAATAAAAATATAATATAAATCATTACTATACTAGAACAAAGTGCTTAAAAGTAGGATGGTTAGAACAGGGAAATCATAGCTGTAAACCAGAGTCCAGCACCCATGAACATGCAACTTGTTTAATTTCAAACTATAATTTGAGAGTGCAATTAACCACATCAATATGATGTAAAAGGGCCAGTTAGTCTGCCAAAGTTAATGGGAGTTGTAACAAGGATCTGGGACTGGAATCATGACATGTTCAACCAGTTTGTTATAAACACTAATAGCATAAATACCATCTAAATTTTAATGCACACTTCTGCATGTATCAATATGTATGCACAAACACTGTCACTTTTCAACTGGACCAACTATTTAGTTTCCCAATATCAATCGAAACTTCACATTTAAGTCAGAATCATTAAGGTTAAATGACTTTTAGTCCCTAAAATATTATATTCCTTTCATTTCCCCTAATTTATAATACCAAGACAAAACTTTGTTTGAGAGACTACTTCTATGCCACTACATACCCTGGATTAAATGGGAGAACAAGGTAGTTAAAACGTTATCCGAACAATGCCTGACATCACAGACTTTCCAATTTCCAAAATGCTTGATAAAATATTATCAGAACAAAGCTTGACATCACACACTTTCCAATTTTCAATATGAGGGGAACCAAAAAGAAGTTCAAATGTGCTTCAATGTGTTCATTTACACTAGTAAAACAATCTTAAGATCTTTAATTAAAATTTTAAAATGCATTATAATTCATACTATTTCTTTTGGATTTTCAACTAAAGAGTCATTAAAAGTCTTTATATGTAAACTAAAATAAATTACTTAAGTCTTACTTCAACTCTAGTCTAGGTTTTAAATCAGTCAACCAATCTTGTATAGGCCTGGGGGTCAAGCATACATATCTTGAAAGATAATCATGAGAAGCTAATGCTAAGTGGAATGTGATGCTGGTGACATAAATGCAGGGAATGCAAATTTCATTCGTAATCCTCTTGACTTCCTATGTAAACTTCATAATGATGAATGAAGAAGATTAACTTTTAAAGTGTTGCGTTGTTGCCTACCTTGAAATCGGGAATAAACGAAAAAATAGATAAGGAACAACTAAGATAACAAGAAGCTGAGCAACAATCAAAATAATCATAGTAAAGGATACAAAAGGAGGATACAGGCGTGGGAAAAAATACTGAAGCCTCATGACTTCTTACTGCAAAGTTGTGGGAACAAATCATGTCAAACACGAAACTTCATATTCATACTTTTAATAAATATCATACTTAAAGTATAAATACGGCCTAGATGACTTACCCCACATAGTGAAACTGCAGAGGATTCATCACAGTATAATGGATAATGCACTTCTGCAGACCAGCTGTTTGCATTCACAGATTTATTCAGGTCTGATATCACTGTTTCTGTTCACAACATCATATTCGTACCAATCATGAGATTCCGAAGGATCGTATCTGTCCTCAAATGCATTTGGTACGCAAGAGGCTGCACTGCTATCATGAGTGTTTCTTTGACGTGAATTTGACACCGGATAAGATGATCTACCATCAAAGAAATTTGACCTGCTAGAAGATGACCTTTTGATCTTAGTATGCTTGTGCCTAGTCAATTCCACATCTTCTCGCTCCCTCTTATGGCTGCTCCGCTCATATGACCGGTCATGACTTCTGTGTCTTTCAGAGCTGCTGTTACAATACTCTCTGCCATACTTTTCTCTATCAGCACTACCTCTGAGATCTTTTAGATGTTCATGGTGCCCAAGAAGCCTCCGTCTTGATTGCTCATGATTTCTAGGCAAAGCATCCTCCACAGCTGTAGATTCGAAATTATAATCGTGCTGGGATTGTTTCCTGTTATAATTAGGACCACTTCTTGTTGCTTGAAATGAATCACTCTTGCTTTTCCCATCATCATCAGCATCCCGATCATATGCAGAGAGTTTAGATGAAAATGTTTCTCCGTCTTCATCTCGCTTTTCAAAACACCCAATTCCTCCAGCTTGCTTGATTTCTTCCATGTATTCCTCTATTATATCTCTCATAACCTGTACAACAAGATTAAAAAATAAATTAAACCATGTGCAAATAAATGAACTGCAATTGAAAACAGTAACATAAAAGAACATGAATATTATGACCACATATACTGGTCCAATTGGTGGGAAACTTTGATAGCTTTCTCTTAACAGATTTATCAAATATTTATTTAAGTCTGAGAATGGGGTCGTAAATGTTTTCAAGAGGGAAGATATATTTTACAAGTTCATATTTTTTTATTTATAAGACATATTATTACCCTTCAAGCATAAGAGATTATTCAAATCCAGGTATTTCTAAGGGAAGTAAAGCAAAAAAGATCAAACACTAAATGTAAGCAGATGTGAGCGAAGGAAAACACTCAAGACCATAACCTTATTTTACCCTAAATGATATAATATCAGAAAATAATATAATTGCTCATACAGTTATAAATGGGTATAATAACTAAAAATAATAACAATAATGGCTCAAACAAGAGTAAATGATCAAGTATCATATACACATTTTTGCATGAAAATGATAAAAGTATCATACGAGCTTCAATTATATCAAATGGGCAAATTTGAAGAACGACATTGCTTGCTTTTGCCTCATACAGTCATAACATGTATAGCCAAATTATGTTTAAATATCTTATTGTTCTTGAAAGTTGCCTCAGTTTCAGAAAATGAAACCTTCATATCATAGTTCAAGACACACATTCAACCAGCTAGAATGTTATCAATTAGATAGTACATCTGACAAAATGTTATAGACATTGTAATCATACTAAAAGGTTCTTCATACCTGTACAGTTGTTCGCTTCACCTTCTTTCCCCGATACGACATTCTTCTGCGTTTGTAATCCCTTTCTTCAGCCAATAGTTCCTCCCTTGTCTTCGTCTTATTTGTTTCCTAATAATGAAAAAATTTTTGTCAATGGAACTTTATCCAAAACACCTTTCACACTAAATTGAGTGTGATAACATGCCAGCCAGATGTTGCATGTTCACTGAAGAGACTAATTTCAGGATATTACCAGCATATCAAAGTCTGAAACAAATGCCTGGTTTATATAAATAACATATGGCCACCAATAATGGTATGAATCAGCACATACAAACAGAGAAAGAAATTACACATAAACCCGTTGTAGCTGTCTAAATTATTTTTGTGTTCCATGACATACAGCACTACCAAATTTCAGTTAGCTGAATTTGTGCCTAGGTGAAAGTTAACCATCTATTATCATTGATGGTGACATCTCGGAATAGCAATCAGTTTTCCAACCATAAATCAAATTCCAATAAAAGAAAAAAAATGAACTCAATATATTTTACTGCATAAGAAACCTAAATACCTGGTTAGATGATCGTTGCCAGGGAAGCCCATCATGCTCAATTATAGGTATATAGTTAGGACGTCTCTTCCTCTCCTCATCAGCTCTATTTGACACATATGCATGCTCAGCCATTCTGCAGATCAAAGAATATTCTATCATATACTTGCATAGAAGACAGCACATATTTAAGCGATAAAACCATCACAAAGCACAAACACCGCTGTCCTAAAAACAAATTTTAATTGGGTTGGAACACCCAAAGTAGGCGATACTTCATAACCAATACCATGGGAATATAAATTTCCTTAAAGGCATTAACGATAAACCGGAGATTCTAGAAATCATTCAACTAGCCGTTTTCAAATAACAAAATGAATGTCAACATGTCAACAATGGGCAAGAGCATAAAAATAAAATTGATGGCAATAACAAACCGCTGATAACTCGTAAGTGGTTGAGAAACCCTTAATGCCCTAATCTTTTCTTCAAGCCATGATCGTTCATACAGTGCTGCAATCACTGCTGCCACTTGGGACACAAAAACCACCTTGCTATCAACAGTTTCACCCTCTCGACCCGCCGCACTGCTTTCAAGCGGCTCTATGGCTTTGCCACTTTGAATATTATTGTCACCTAAATGTAAACTCTTGTGATCTCTTTCCAAATCAAAAGATTCAGTCAAATTCTGATCCCACGAAAATAACAACCTTGACGCACTTTCTAATACACAATTCTTAAAAATGCTAACAGCAAACAATTTTCCATTCACATTGCCATATAAAACAGAAAGCTGTGAAGCCAACCACGTCAAAGCTTGAGTCAACAAAGGACACTTAAAACTCCTACTCTTCAAACCCTTCTCCATTTCCCACCCCTTCGCCAACTCAACAAATCCCAAAGCCTCCCTCACAACAGCTTTCAGACACAAAACAACAAGCACAAATATATGATCCCTCATATAAACATCAATCACAACACCATATCGTGGCGAATTAACAACTATCCATTTCTTTAAAACACACTCTCTCACCATTTTTAACCCCAAAATCGCACAAACAACATTGAAAGAACACACAGTCACATACTCATAATCATTCCAACCCTCAATTTCCCTCCTAATAAACCACAAATCAGAACCTAAAACCTTAAGCCCCACTTCACCAAAACCCTCTAGCTTCCCCTTAGCACCTGTCCCATCACAACAAACAACATTAGCGCATTCAACAGACAAAAAACCGGGTAAAGTAAAGGCCTTCTTGCTACTACTACTAGCACTACTAGCATCAACATCTGACAATGAAACCACAGCCGGGCAATCCTTATAAAAGAAGCTAGAATACCCAGAACAGAAAAAGTAATCATCTATAGAAAAGCAGAGTTCTTCAGTGAAATCTTGGAGAGTGAAGTTGGTTCTTTGTTGGTGTAAATAAGAGGAGGTGTGGAGGGTAGTTTGGTAATTCGGGGGGTCGACGGAGAGAGGGACTGGGCAGCGGAGAGTGTGGAGGAAGAGGGACTCAGGGGGCATGAGATGGTGCGGGTTGTAAGGGCAGGGGACAAATTGGTCATTTGGGGACTTTGGAGGGAGGAATTGATGGTTTTGGAGGGTTTGGTGAGAGAGAGACAAAAGGGTTTTGAGAGAAGCGAGAGTTGTTGAGAGATCAGATGGGTTTGAGGCAATGTTAGGGTTAGGGTTTTGAGGGGTTGATGGGGATGGAATCATTGAATTTTTGTTGGTTTTGAAACAGATAGATTTGCAGAGAGAGAGAGAGAGAGAGAGAGCCGTACCAGCTCTGCTTACAGTGTTAGATGAAAGGGAAATTGTTAAACAGTGCCCCTCTAGTTTAAGGTATTTGTCTATTTACCCCTTGCGTTATAATTATAAAGTCAAATGCCTATTTTACCCTTTCCATTAATATGAATATACTATTACCCTTGAAATATTAAAATTCAACTGTTAAAATAAAACAATAAAAATACAAATTTATTTTATTTTATTTTATTTAAAGGTTGATCCGTTGTTTCATCCCAATAGATATCGTTTTTTAAGGACCAAGGGGTCATCTGTTTTTCGTCTGAACACTGAACAGTATTGCTGAAGACTGAAGATTGAATAGTGACTGAAATTTGAAATCTGATAAACATGTTTTTTTTTTTTTTCATTAACTCTTAATGTATAATAATCTTGTTTGTTTTTTCAAGTTAAAATTGTCTGAATACTAGCAATTTAACATTTATATCCTTTTATTATTAGTTGTTAAGTAACTTTATTTAATATGATACAAACAATTACAATAAATTATTTAACAAATATTAAAACATTTATATATATTTAATATTTTGATTCATAATTAAAATAAGATGAATTATTATAGTAGAGTCAATTAAATTTATATATTCAAATAAAAATAAATAAAATGGTCTTAAATTGAATTACTACTACAACAAAAATTGAAATTGTAAAGTAATATACATCGATAACAGATTCGATAACCAAAAAAAAAAAAAACTTTGAGGTTCTATTATACATCGATAATAGATTTGATAAAAATTTTGAGATAAAAAAACCAAAAGGAGAAATAAGAGGAGAAACTTTGAGGTTCTGTTATACACAAACAAATTCCCATCAATATACATAAACCAAAACGACCAATAATACAATGAAACTTTAACAAATAAACATAATATGGGCTACTCCACAAGTAGATTAATAACGAAAATCAATAAAGATTCTTACTGAAATTTGATTGGAGAAATATAGTAATACAGTTATAGGAAAATTTGATATTGAGAGGTTTAGGGTTTTTATTTTTCAATGTTGTTTGTTAAAGTATTAAAAGAAATTTGTATAATATAAAACTAGAATAAACTTGGAAATATGTTATTTTAGGAAGGATAAACTTGGAATAATATATTTATAAAATCATTAAGTGATTTTGTATTAAGTGAAAAGTCAAAAAATGTAATTTTTTTTTAAGTGGTTTTTGGGTTGTTTTAAATGGTTTGACTACTTAAAAAAACAAACAAAAATCTCTTAATTGACCTAATTCAGCACCATTAAGTGTTAAGTGTAAAAAACAAACAACCCCCAACTTTTTGTGTCAAGATTTGGTCGCTATTGCATTTTTCCTAGTGTAGCTTGATCAACTGCACATTTCACCTTTTCACCATTTCAAATAATAACTGATGTACTGCCTAAGTAATCTTTATTATTTCTTTATGATAGTAGACAAATCTTCATATTAATTTCGGGCAAAAAAGGATATTTAGAGAGACACAAATATTGATTTGTCTAACACAATACTTTACTCGATTTTATTTTATTTTTTAATAACACAATATAATTTATTATTTCATGCCCACAAACAATATCTCTATTACAAGATTATATCAAGGTGATCACTACAATGAATGACATATAAATTGCCAATTACTATCAATACATTAGTTACCATAATTCAAATATTCCTCCTAATTGTTATCCCACCAAAACTTCTTCTGAAGAGATTTCACAATATTCTGGTCCAACTGGAAGGCTTTAGAGAGAACATCAGGATTAATGGCAGGATCAGATTTAAAGAGTGCATTTGCTATTGTGATGACACCAGGATTTTGGCTGCTCAAAGCAGCAATGGCAACTGCCTTGGTTTTTCCTATGTTGAACTGGAAGTGAATGAGCCCAATTGGGAAAACAAACACATCTCCCTTGTTGAGTACCTTGGTGAAGAGTTTGTTTTCAGGGTTTGATGTGACGAAACCAACATAAAGAGTCCCCTCCAAGACTACTAGAATCTCGGTGGCTCTAGGGTGAGTGTGAGGCGGGTTCAAACCACCATATGGTGCAAAGTCGATACGAGCCAAGGAAATACCAAGTGTGTTAAGTCCTAGTATTTGGACTACATTTACAGGAGTGACAATTGAACCAACTGGATTATCTGTGTTTCTAGGAATGTTGAGCCCCGAAAAGAAGAAGTCATCTGGTGTGGCAAGCTTGGGGTCCTGGCAAAACTTCCCATTCACAAACACTGCACATAGTCAAACTAGATTTTAGCATTATAATAGATATAAAATGTCACACATAAATGAACCATAAATTTTGTGAGATTTTTGCATACAGAAAGAGCATATATACTTACCACCATTCTTGGTGTCATTGATGGCTACACAGAAATCTTGAAGAGGGCTAGGGTCAGAGGCATAAGCCAAGGAGGAAGCCAAAGCCAAGAAGACAGAAGCTACAAGAAAGTGAACAGCTTTCATGGTGATTACTTTGCGGTGTTTATCTCTCTAATTGTACCAAGTGTTTTATTGCTTTGATGAGGAGTGAGAAATGTTGCATGACAAACAAGCTTATTTATAGATGAGGTTCATTGAACAGGTCTTGCTTTTCCCTTGTTAGAGTAGATATGAAAACCTTACCAAGTCTTTAATTTTGTTAAATATTATTTATTTTTTTCCTGTATGAACCGTTCCTTATAGCAATATATTATTTCACTTACAAATTTGGACATGGAAGTGGTCAATTTTTTCATCATCCGATCAATTCAATTGACTGAAGCAAACAATATGCAGAATAGTTTATATATTTATTTTAATATGTATATTTTAATGCGTAATGTCACATTAGCAAAACAACTAGTTTCAAGGAAAAAAAAAAGGTATTGTAACAAAACCTTTGAGCCAAATTCAACATTATATAACGAAATTTTTTATGTTAATCAAACGAATATATGAGGTTGATCATGATTTAAATATGGTGTCTATACATATGGTGAGACGCCTGGTCTTTATTTTACTTACTTTTTTGTTTTTGATAAATTAGAGACACATAACCCACTTGAATAAAACAAAAGATTTGGTAATATTTTTAAATAGTAAATAGGAAGAAAGCTATCAGTACTTGGACATACCCCATTAATCAAAATTTTGTGCAGACGGTTACGTATTGTAGAATTTGAGATCCTACCCACAACAAAGTTCAGGTACCTAAGTAATTTAGATTTATAAATTGGCTAGTTGCATTTTATTGGCCTATCCTAAAGTTTGGTCGAGTTATAGACTAGTATGACTGTTTTGAAAAATAAGTAGAAACCTCTCTTACGTTTTACATGGGAGATTTATGAGAAAGATGGGATCAATTTCACGAAATTTTGGACGAAGTCTTTAATTATAGTGATTTTTGAAACTTTCATGGTAGAGCTTCTGTTGATATTAAATATATATATATATATATATATTGCATGTATTAATTTCAACAAACTGGTAGAAATGTTGAAGCACTTTTGCTAATGTATTAGCTTGTGAATTAATAAAACGAAATTAAATTAGGAGAGAGAATTCTTAAGGATTATTAGGTGGTAGTGGCCTCAAAATTCAAATCATATGACCTAATCAATAGATATGAAGTATTCAATATCTGTCCTTAATTATGAAAATAATAAAACATATAAGCTTCACAAAGAATGATTCTGTTATTCTTATTCCCATTTCAACTTATTCCAAAACCAAAGAGTAACAACCATACTTATAATTATAAATTAATATTAATCATGAAGAAACCTCAAGTCACATTAACTCATAGATATTAAATTGATTGCTTTCAAATGTGAATGTTAAATTCTATTGAAGCAAATATCAAATTTCAATTTTGATCAAAGAAAATTTGATATTGATAATTTGTGATATTTAAACCTTGTTTTTCAGAACTGCTGTTATAACTTCTGCGTCTTTCAGAGCTGCTGTTATAATAATATCTGCCATAGTTTTCTATATCAGTACTACTTCTGTGATCTTCTAAATGTTCGTGGTGCCCATGAAGCCTCTGTCTTGATTGCTCATGATTTCTAGGCAAAGCATCCTCCACAGCTGTTGATTCGAAATTATAGTCGTACTGGGATTGTTTCCCGTTATAATTAGGACCACTTCTTGTTGCTCGAAATGAATCGCTCTTGCTTTTCCCATGATCGTCAGCATCCTGATCATATGCAGAGAGTTCAGATGAAAATGTTTCTCCGTCTTCATCTCCCTTTTCAAAACACCCAATTCCTCCAGCTTGCTTGATTTCTTCCATATATTCCTCTATTATATCTCTGATAACCTGTACAACAAGATTAAAAAATGTATAAAACCATGTGCAAATAAATGAACTGCAATTGAAAACAGTAACATAAAAGAACATGAATATTATGACCACACATGCTATCCAATTGGTTGGATACTTTGATAGCTTTCTCTTAACAGATTTATCAAATATTTATTTATGTCTGAGAATGTGGTTGTAAATGTTTTCAAGAGGGAGGATATATTTTACAAGTTTATATTTTTTTATTTATAATACATATCATTACCCTTCAAGCATAAGATATTATTCAAATCCAGGTATTTCTAAGGGAAGTAAAGCAAAAAGATCAAACACTACATGTGAGCAGATGCGAGCGAAGGAAAACACTCAAGACCATAATTTTATCTTAGCCTAAATGATATAATATCAGAAAATAATATAATTGCTCATGCGGATATAAATGTGTATAATAATTAAAAACAATAACAATAATGGCTCAAACAAGAGTAAATGATCAAGTATCATATAGTCTAAGCATATATACATTTTTGCATGAAAATGATAAAAGTATCATTCGAGCTTAAATTATATCTAATGGGCAAATTTGAAGAAGAAACGGCATTGCTTGCTTTTGCCTCATACTCTCATAATTGTTTTGCCATGAAATGTAATGAATTTGTAGTTTAAATTTAAGTGTGAAGATTGAGGAAATGTTGGATTTATGATGCATGAAATGTTCGGCCAAGGCAAGCCCTTAACACTTCATTTTGAGTTTAAGTTGTTTGAATTATTTTCATGCATGTTTATGTGATAAAATGTTGAGAATTGGTGTTGTAATGAGAAGTGAAAACTTGGTGTAATAAGCTACCATGTTTTGGCATTAATGTGTTTATTGTGATGGAAGGTTGTTTTTGAGTGATTTGGATGATTTTATGAGTTATATGGATGATAGGATTAGCTTGAAATTGAAAGAAAGACTATTAAAATGTTAAATGGTTGATTGCACATGAATGTGCCATTAGGAGTAAATATAAATGGTTGATTTTTAGTTGTGACGTTTTCTAAAACTAGAATACGAAAATATGTGGGTGACAGGAAACAAAGCAAAGTCTAAATTGCGTGCTATAATGAGGTGAGTTAAAGAAATAGGTGAGTGTCCCTTCGAAATGTAAATAAATGATTTTATTTTTATTCATTGATTTTATCTTCATTGTTTAAAGATTATACCTTGAATTATTTGATATCGATTTTAAAGTAAATAGATTGATGCAAAAAATCCTAAATGATTTTATTAAAGTTTTAAAGAAATGTGAAAAGTGATATAAAAGAAAAGCAATTGAAATGGCAATGTTTTATAAACCTATGGTACTCCTAATAGGTATTCCAGATATGATAAAGTTAAAGATAGATCAAGAGACAATACATGTTACCCGAATCCTTAAGGGCCGAGGCCCAAGAAAGGCCCAAAAGAGGGGGTAGCGGGGCGATTGCATCCGAATCCATGAGGGTCGAGACCGAGGCCCAAGAGTGGGGATGGATCGACTCGTTATATAAAGAGGTTGTCCCGTTTAGAGATTCCTAGAGTTTTTCGATCAGAGTACCTGAACCTGTGCATGACAGTGTTAGAGAGTGTCTGTCACTAATAGCGAGAGAGACTGAGTCAGTTAGTCCAGTTAGTGTGTTGTCCATGCACGAATTAGGGCATATTATAGCTAGTGACTTAACAGACAGGATGTTGAAGAGAAGGTAACTTCCATGGGGGCCTGAGCGATGATATATTCCACTCATATCTAGAGTACCATGTGGTACGAACAAACAGTGGTTGGCCTATTTTCATGAAGAGATTTTTCGAAAGATTTATTGTCGCCATTGTCTATGTTTTACAGCAGAAAGTTTAAAAGCATTTTAAAATGGTTTTTCGAATTCTGATTTATAAAGAATGAATTATATTTATAATGAAAGTTTATTAAAGCATTTAAACTCAACGGTTGGTTTTCAGGAAAACCAATTTTAATTCCATAGTATTGAAAAGTTTACAAATATGTTTAAAGATATTTTAGGGAGGTTTATTTTAAAAGTAAAATTAGGATAGAGATTTGATGACACTCACTAAGCTCGTTTAGCTCAACTATATTTTATGTTGTATAAACAAAACCTCCTCAAGGATAGATATAGGTACTGGTGCATCCGTAGCAGGGACTCCAACACATGATTAGATGGGCTGAGTTGTGCATGCTGTTATATTCATGTATAATCATTATAGATGTTTTTAAAAGAATTGAATGCTTGTAAATTATATACATTCATTTGTATATATTTTGGAAAATGTATAAATGTATATATATGCATGACATGTAAATGGTTTTCAAATTGTCTTTGAATTTGAATGTATGTTTGTAGTTGCTTGTGGTTTTGAAATGAGAAGGGCTTGAGGCCCACAAGTTGAGAAAATGTTTGTCTTTAGAAGTGTGCAAAATTTTCCGTGATTTGTTACAGGGTGATATATTTAGAAAAACAACTGTTATGTTGTCCAAATTTTTATTAAATCTATTTTCTAAATGTATGATAAAAAGAAAAATTTATCACCCTTTTCAGTTTCCAAAAGAGATTTCTAAAAGATTTTAAGTAAAGTAAAACGGCTTAGTTTCACGAAAACCTTTCAGTTGGATCAGTTATCCTCTGAAATGCTAAAATGGGGTTGCCGACGGGCTGCCGACAGTATGGAAATAGAAGTATAGGAACGAGGCTCGTCATCTTGAATCAGAGATCTCAACCATATGCATTCTCAACTTGCCTCATGTATGCTAATATTTCAACATGATTTGAAGATGTGATAGTTAAAGTTTGCTTTGTAGAATGCCAAGATATAGCAGTAACACAATATATAAACAAATAACCTATATGAGATCGTGCTTTATGTGGATTTGGTAAATATCCAGTATCTGCATATTCAACCAATTTTGCCTTTGAGTCTTTTGAATAAAACAAACCTATGTCTGATGTTCCTTAAAGATAACGAAGTACTTGTTTAACACCATTCTAATGTCTTCGAGTTGGTGAAGAACTATATCTTGCTAGTAAATTAACAGAGAATGCTATATCAAGTCTTGTGCAATTAGTAAGATACATTAGTACACCAATAGCACTAAGATATGGTATTTCTAAACTAAGAATTTCTTCATTATCCTCTCGAAGATGAAAAAGATATTTTTTCATATCAAGGGATCAAACAAGCATGAGAGAGCTTATTGGATGAGACTTATCCATGTTAAAGCACTTTAATACCTTTTCGGTATACTTTGATTGGTAAAGAAAAATTCCTTTAGATAGATCCTCGATTTGCAAGCTGAGATAGAATTTTGTTTGGTCCAAATCTTTCATTTTAAACTCATATTTAAAAAATGTTATCATCTCTATAAGCTCTTCATAAGTCCTGATGATATTCAAATCATCAACATAAACTGCGATAATAGCAAATCCAAACTTTGATTTCTTAATAAATACATATAGGCAAATTAGATTGTTAATAAATCATTCTTTCAAAAGATATTCACTAAGATTATTATACCACATTCATTTAGATTGCTTTAATCCATATAAAGATTTTTGTAATTTAATCAAATACATTTCCCAGGGTTTCGAATTGCATGCATTAAGCATTTTCAATCCTTCAAGGACTTTCATATAAATGTCACTATCAAGTGATCCATACAGATAAGCTGTCACAATATCCATTAAATGTATATCAAGTCCTTCTGTAATTACCAGACTAATTAGAAATTTAAATGTGATTGCATCCACCATTGGAGAATAAATCACCTCGTAATCAATATTAGGTCTTTGAGAGAAACCTTGTGTTACAAGTCGTGCTTTATACCTTACAACTTCATTTCTCTCATAATGTTTTTGCACAAATTCCCATTTGTAGCCTACAGGTTTTACACCTTTAGGTGTTTGGACAATAGATCCAAAGACTTGACGTTTTTCAAGTGAATTTAATTCTGCTTGGATAACGTCTTTCCATTTTAGCTAATTAGTTTTATATCAACATTCATCAATGAACTTCAGTTTAAGATCCTCATTTATAATATCAAGAGCTACTGCATATGTAAATATATTATCAATAACAATTTCCTTTCGGTTCAATCTCTTTCCTGAAGTAACATAATTTATTGAGATCTCTTCATCATAGTTATTTTTAGGAACCTAACTCTTTTTTGGAGTTATTTGTTCAGTTATATCAATTATTTCTTTTATGGGCTCTTTAGGAGTACTAATAACTTCGGAAGTGTCAATTTGCTTATTTTGTTCATTTTTCTTTCTAGGATTTTTATCCTTGGAACTGAGTGGTCTACCACGCTTTTGGCATGCATTAGATTCATTTGCTGACATATTAGCAATTTATCCTTTAGGGACATCAATATTAGTAGGAGCATTAACAACTGGTATATATGATTTTATCACTTTTTTGCCATCAGTAAATGCATCTGGTAATTGATTTGCAATTTCTTGTAAGTGAATTATTTTTTGAACTTCTAATTCACATTGATTTGAATGAGGATCAAAATTAGATAATGATGATGCATTCCATGAAATTTTTTGTTTTGCAATTGTTGTTTCTCTCCCCTTAATATTGGGAAAATTGTCTCATCAAATTGATAGTCAGTAAATCGTGTTGTGAAAATATCGCCCGTCAAAAGTTTAAGATATTTAATAATTGATGGGGATTTAAATCCAATATAGATTCTCAATCTTCTTTGTGGACCCATTTTAGTGCATTGTGGTGGACCAATAGAAACATATATTGCACAACCAAAAACTCTTAGATGGGAAATATTAGATTTTTTTACTAGAGACAAGTTGTAATGGGGAGCATTTATGATATATAGTTGGCCTTATGCGAATAAGTATTACAGCATGTAATATGACATATCCTCAAGCAGAATTAGGCAACTTTGTTTTCACAAGTAAAAGCCTAACAATTAATTTAAGCCTTTTAATAAAGAATTCTACTAATCCATTTTGTGTTTGTGTGTGGGCAATAGAATGCTCAATAGTAATTCCAATGAACATATAATAATCATTAAAAACTGATATGTAAATTCTCCAGCATTATCAAGACGAATTTTCTTAATTGTATAATCCGAAAATTGAGATCATAATTTGATTATTTGGGCAAGAAGCCTCGCAAATGCGACATTGTGAGTAGATAATAGACAAACATATGACCAACGTGTTGATGCATCTATTAGTACCACAAAATATTGAAATGGTCTATATGATGGATTAATAGGTCCACATATGTCTCCTTGAACTCGTTCTAAAAATAAAAGATATTCAATGACAACTTTTGTTATGGATGACTTTGTAATTAGTTTCCCTTGAAAACAAGCAGCACATGAAAAATCTTTGGACAAAAAAATCTTCTAGTTCTTTAAAGGATGTCCATGTGAATTTTTTATAATTCTTCGCATTATTATTGAACCCGGTTGATGTAACTGGTCATGCTAAACAATAAAATTCATTTGATTCAACAACTCTTGGTTCATAACCACGTATGATTTAATTGGATTTATAAAAGTATAATATAATCCAAAAGAGTATGCTAGTAATTTTTCCAATATATGATTCTTCTCTATGACAATAGACGTAATATAAAGATATTTAACGTCTTTTTCATTTGGTGTTTCAATATGATAACCATTACGACGTATATCTCTAAAACTTAGTAGATTTTTTTGATCTACTAGAAAATATAGCCTCATTTATTATAAATTTTGTGCCATCAAGTAATAATATATGAGCTCTTTCATAACCTTCAATAAGGTTTGAACATAAGATATTATGCTAACATTAGCTTTAGCCGATATAAGATTGAAAAAATATTTTTTATCTTTAAGTATGGTGTGTATTGTTCCACTATCTACTAGACAAAAAACTTCATCATTAACTTTAGCACCAGTCATGTGATCAATGAAAACCATGTTTCTTCATAAATAAAAGAAAAAGAAAATTATAAGAATAGAGAATAAAATATCAAATACAATCTTTTTATAATTTTAACCATGAATACACTGAAAGCATACTGAAAATAAAACACACTGAATATTACTCAACACACTTACAACAAAATACACTAAAAACAACACACTTTTGAAACTTAGAAATACTAAACACACTGATGACATAACACATTAAAACATATTGTAAATAACACATTTAGAATAGCTTGTTGCAAGAATATCCTCTTAAGCTACATTTATATTTTCATCACTAGTCAAATTTTCATCATAGTTCTCAAAGAAATTTGCAACATCTAAGTGTGTCAAATCTATAGGATTATGGTATTCAACAAGATTGGTTTTGACACCTTATCCTTTTTCTTTTATGGAAGTTTGATGAAGATCAACAAAGTGTTTTGCTATATGATATATACGCTTCCAATGTCCTTTCATGCCACATCTGTGACAAGTGCTTTCATTATTTTTGAAAGCCTTATTTTGACAACATTTCTCTTTTTGTTTTTCCTCATTATTCTCCCACTTCTGGTGATGAGATGCAATTTTTTTTTTTTTGAAATTTAAGGAGTTTTGGTTATAATTACCTTGACCATGTCTACGACTGCGTCCACGACCATGACCATGCCCACACCTAAGATCATTAGCAGATGCAACATTTGCTTTAGGGAATGTTGTTGATCCAGTTGGTCGGGATTGATGATTTTTCATCAATAATTCATTATTTTGTTTAGCCACTAGAAGACATGATATCAACTCAAAATATTTTTTAAAACCTCTTTCTTGATACTGCTATTGCAGGAGCATATTAGAGGTATGGAAAGTAAAGTATGTTTTTTCTAATATATCTTTATCAGTAACACTTTCTCCATATAATTTTAATTGATAAGTAATTTTAAATTTTGTGGAATTATACTCGCTTACACTTTTAAAATCTTGCAACTATAGATGCATCCAATTAGAGTGAGCTTTTGGAAGTATTATTGTCTTTTGGTGGTCATACAATTCTTTCAAATTATTCCAAATGACATATGGATATTTTATTGTTAAATATTTAGTTTTTAAACCTTCATGGAGATGATGGCAAAGGAATATCATTGCCTTCATGTGATCTTACGAGGATGCCTCATTCTCTTCTTTTATTATATTTGCAAGATTCTTGGTATTTAGATGAATTTTAATATCAAGAGTCCATGCCAAATAATTACTACCAGAAATATCAATGGCAGTGAACTCGAGCTTTGTTAGATTCAACATGTTGAAAACTATTAATTAACAATATATAATAAAATTAATAAAACTGTATAAAAGGGTGAAGTATATAATAAACAGTTTCTCCATACATAACATAATTCAAGTGTAATAATAAATAATATTATAATACACTAGATGCTTAAAGGAAAAACATTCATATATACAACATATAATTAATAATGATTCTAATAGATGTATATATATTGACCATACATCAAACAAGAAAATTATATTTACATGCTTAATGACATGAATTTTAATTGACCAAAAGGGTATAGAAGAATTAGAAAAGATATATTAACAATTGATGAGAATGTAAAATGTCATATTTTCCCCCCTTAATGTTTATTCTTTTATACTTATTTGGCGTCTAAATGTACTCATTATTCTTATATTTTGATTTAGGATGCAAATGGAGGCATTAAGTGCAAAACAAAGCTAATTGGGCGATTTTAGACAGTTTCAGTATCACTTCATAATATGGGCATAACTCTCTCATTGGAGCTTCGATTGAGATGATTCAAGATGCTATGGAACGACAAGAAAAAGTTCTACAACTTTCACATCTTGAGTTTTGAGAGGTACTAGCTACATCAAGGTTGAAATCGGGCTTGAATTTGCTATGCCTGCATTGTTGGCGTTTTGGAATGTCCTTTAGTCTGCAAGTCTATTATGCAGATTTGATGCGGTTTATTTTGAAAGTTGCCAGATCTAGTGCTCAAAAATTCCAGTTGAAGTCAACACTTTCCTATTTATGTTAAGACTTTATATTTTCCTTAATTAGTCAGACTTGAATATTGTTATTTTAAGGTAATATTTAGTATATTATTTTGAGAAGATTTTGTAGGGATTCTAAGAGGTGAATTCATGTATATAGAGGAGAACTAATCAGACTTAGAGAGATGGCTCTCTCTTCCCTCTTCTCTAACTTTTCCTTTGAGTTTTCATCGTGGCCATGCGTGGCTAATTTTTTATAATTGGTCGAAGAAAACTGAAGCCTCTGAATCAATAAAATTGTGAGATCTAATTTGTTTTTATTGTTCAATTTATGCTTTGGGTATAAGATGTTCTTTTATACTTATTTTCATGATTGTCTCGTTTAATTACTAAGAGGCCTGCTAGTTTATTATTCGTTGCAATCTACTACTAAGTTAGATATCAAATTTGTAATTGTTTAAACCTTTTAATTTATGAAGCAATTAAGATTTAATGATTGGTTGTACAAGAAATTATTAGATTTTAGGAAGAACGCTCGACTAAATTAAAAGCAATCGCTTGTGCTTGTGTTGTTTAACTTCATCGATTTCTTTAATTCTTAAGGTTGCTATTAGATTAAATCTTTAGTGTTTGTCTTGGTTTATTTAATAGTTAGGATTGGTTAGATCATCTGTTTTCTAATTAATTGCGATTAAGCAGAGATAGGAAAAATTGTTCAAATAGTGAATATTCAAGGTGTGAATTGATATATACTTGCATCAACGATCAGTTGTCAAATTCCGATGGTGGATGTTGACTTAGACCAAGGTTTGTTCTTTTGATTGATTTCAATATTTTAATTTGAATTGCTCCTTGGTTGTTTTTCTTAAAATTGTTTTCGTTATACTCATATACCCCTCCCTTACCCTTGTTCACGTAGCATAAAACTAGGCTAGATACTCTTCGTGGGAACGATCCTTACTCACACCACTACATAAATTTTTAGGAGTATCGGTTTATTTTGATTGCCCACGACAGCACACCGACGATTGTGCAATAACTATAGTTCAACGTATAATCAATTTATTGATTAGCAGTAAAATAAAATAAATATATAATAAAGTTCATCATTACAAAATAATTAATAATCAAGCTATAATCTATATAAGAAACTGTATAATAAAACAAAGTTAATAACAATTAATTAACAAAGTAAAGAATTGAAAACATAACCCATCCAAGAACATAAAATATATTAATTGGTAACCAAATATGTAAATAATCATGAGAATAATAATAAAGATTTATATAAACAAATAGAAAGAACATAATTCATAAATATATAAATACATAAAATGTAGTAGAGAGAAAGAATGCTTAATAAATCATGTCAAAGCACTACATGCCAATAACATAATAGAAAACTAAACAAATATTATGAAAAAGAAATCTATTTGACTAAAATTCTACCTTGATGGAAAATAAATGGTTAGAACTCATGCTAATAATGTATTATAAAACAAGTGCAATATTAAGATATTGTAGAATAAGAATAAGAACTAAAAATAAAACACAAAAAGAATTTTGGAGAGAGTTGCTATTTTATTCTTTCATTTTTTATGCAAAGGATCAATCATACAAACTTATGTATCCTCTATTTATAGGCTAAGAATCATAAATATAGGAAACAGAAAAGACATAAGTTATACATAACATTAAGACACTATTATGATGATAATTATTTGAGTGATAATGATCTTTACTGTGAAAGTTATAGAATACTAAAGGGTGGTATCCAATTGATTTACAACATACAATAGTTTATATATTTATTTTAAGAGTTAAATACACGAAACCCCTCTGAGGTTAACTTAAATACAAGTGGAAACATTTTTGCATTGTTGTAACACAAACCCCACCCCCCCACATTAACGGTAAATGCAATTAAAATTGACGTTTGCCTTGAAAATATTGCGCAATAATGAAAATGCCTGTGAATAAGGATAAAAATTTTATATTAAAAATTTAAAAATAATTTTAAAAAGGTAAAAATATAAATTTGAAAAAATAAAGATAAAAAAATTTCAATGAGATTGGATCTCTACCATCCATGTGGAAATCTAAAAATTAAAAAAAAAAATCTGAAAAAATGTTATAAAGGAAAAAAAAAATATTTTTTTTCTTTCTTTCTTCCTTCTTCCACTGTCTCTTTCTCTCTAGCTTCTTCCTTCAACACCTTCTCTTTTTCTCTCTTTCTTTCTCTCATGGCAATTCCAACACCCTTCATCATCACGACATCTTCATCCTTTAGAAGTCAGATCTCTCAGTCTCCTCTCCTCTTTCCATCGGTTTCTTTTCCCTCTCTTTCACATCATCCAGTCATCGGTTTCCATCTTTCTCGGTTTTTCTTGGTTCGTCGATTCGAACCCAGATGAGTCTTCATTTGGGTTCTAATCGATGAACCTTCTTTTGGGTTTGTCGATTCATCCAAATGAACTTTCATCTAGGTTCAAATTACAAACCCAAATGAACCTTTCATTTAGGTTCAAATCGACAAACCCAGATAAACCTTTCTCTAGGTTTGTCAATTCAAACCTAGATGATTTTTAATTTTTTTTCAACCTCTAAGTTCGTCCATCGACATGCTGATTTTTTTTTTTTTCATTTTTTTGTTTATTTTTGTCAATTTCTGTTGTTCAAGATTTCTGTTGTTGATTTGTGGTTGATGATTGATGTGGTTTGGGGTTTGATGATGGTTGGCGATGTTGATGATAAAAGATTGATCTATTGATAATGGTTGGTAATGTTCATCATGGCTTTTGTGTTGATGATGGTTGGTGATGTTTTGTTTTAAAATTTTCAACTTGAAGACAAAGATCTAGGTTCAAAACCCATATCTTCAATCCTTTTTTTTTTTTTTTTAATTTTTTTTTTGTGTTGTTGAACAATGAAGAATACTGTTCTTTATTGTTCATAAAAGTTTTTCATTTAATTTTCTAATATATTTTTTTTTTCAAATTGATCTTTATTGTCCACATTAAGATAGACAGTGGAGACGTGATGAAAAAATTTTCATTTAATTTTCTAATTTTTATTTGATTTTTTTATTTTTTTATTTTTTTTTACAAATTGATCTCCATCATCATTAAAAAATTTTTATTTAATTTCTTTTAATTTTTTTAAATTCATTTTAAGAAAATAAAAATTGTAAAGGTAAGGGCATCTTGGTTATGTCATTGAAAAAGTTAGTCAAACATCACACTTAACAACCGTTGACCATTCACTGGGAGGTATTGTTACAAAAAACAAAATATTAACACGTTTGTATTATACTTAACCTCATAGGAGTTTTGTGTATTAAGCTCTTACTTTAGTATGTATATTTTAATGTGTAATGTCAAAGTAGCAAAACAACTAGTTTTAAAGAAAAGAAACAAAAAATGGTATTGTAACAAAACCTTGAGCCAAATTCAACATTATATAATTAACGAAATTTTTTAATCAAACGAACATATAAGGTTGATCATGATTTAAATGTGGTGTCTATACATATGGTGAGACGGCTGATCTTTATTTATTTATTTATTTTTGTTTTTGATAAATTAGAGACAAATAACCCACTTTTATAAAACAAAAGGTTTGCTAATATTTTTAAGTAGTAAATAGGAAGAGTACTTGGACATACCCCATTAATCAAAATTTTGTGCTGACAGTTACATATTGTAGAATTTGATATCCTACCCACAACAAAGTTTAGGTTCCTAATTAATTTAGATTTATAAATTGACTAGTTGCATTTTATTGGTCTATCCTCAAGTTTGGTCCAAGTTAAAGATTGATATGATTTTTTTGAAAACTAGGTAGAAACCTCTCTTACGTTTTACATGGGAGATTTATGAGAGAGATGAGATCAATTTCACGAAATTTTGGACGGAGTCTTTGAATAACTATTTTTGAAACTTTCATGGTAGAGCTTTTGATAATATTAAATAAATCTTGCGTGTTTTAATTTCTGACAAACTAGTCGAAATGTTGATGAACTTTTGCTAACGTATTAGCTTGTGAATTAATAAAACAAAATTAAATTAAGAAAGAGAATTCTTAAGGATCAGTAGGTGGTAGTGGTATCAAAATTCAAATCTAATGACCTAATCAATAGATATGAAGTATTCGATATTTGTTCTTATAAAAATAATAAAACATATAAGCTTCTCAAAGAATGATTCTGTTATTCTATGATTCTATTTTTCTTATTCCCATTTCAACTTATTCCAAAACCAAAGAGTAACAATAATAATTATAATTACAAATTAATATTAATCAGGAAGAAACCTCAAGTCACATCAACTCATATATATTAAACTAATCGCTTCGCCAAATATGAATGTTAAATTCAATTGAAGCAAATATCAAATTTCAATTTTGATCAAAGAAAATTTGATATTGATAATTTGTGATATTTAAATTTTGTTTTTGTAGAAA
The DNA here is from genome assembly GCA_019925255.1 of Litchi chinensis. Lineage (NCBI taxonomy): Eukaryota > Viridiplantae > Streptophyta > Magnoliopsida > Sapindales > Sapindaceae > Litchi > Litchi chinensis. Next base: position 23,431,208 of record CM034466.1, read on the forward strand.
TAATTAAATATGCAAACGTTTATCAGAATATACACGGCTTTGATATTCAATATTTTCTTCTTCTTATGGTGAGTAAAGTGACAAATTAATATGAAAACATTTAGCAAAATACATATGGCGGTTGACAAATGGAAGCAAAGTGAATTTGTCATGAACTCTCTTACAAGTAAAAAGACTATTGACCGGACAACCTTAATTTGGTGATGAAATATATATAATTTGGTCAATGACATATATGCCAATCAAGTTATATAGCTTAAATTAGGTTTATTATTTCTAATAGTTTTAGGATTATAAACATTATTTATGTAGTGGTAAAAGATTTCCGAACCCAAAATGAATGCTCAAAGCTTATTGTGATATATTAGTCCAGCATATCGATTGATCCAAGCTAATGACCCAACAGAAACTTGGTTGATCCAGCTTAAGTAAGGTCTAATTTTAAGTGATGATTGATTGCTCTTAATGCATGAGGTTAAATAAATTGTAACGGAAAAGGTATTAAACCTTGTAACCAACATGTTATAAACCATGTCATTAAACTCTGTAACCGATATGTCATTAACCATACCATTAAGGTTTGTAATTGACAAGTCATTAACCATGACATTTACTCTATAATAAATTCCTATGACACCTCCACCACCTATAAATAGAGGCTTCACCAAGAGGAAGAGACATCCCTACCTCTTTTGCTCATCTCTTGCAAGCTACTTGAGGTTTCTTCTTCTTCTCTTTTGTGTTCTCATTTTTCTACTCCAGATTTAGTGTTCCTCTGTGATAGATTCAGTATAGTGGTGTGGAAGTATATGTCTAGGAAAGGTCTGGCTAAGAAAAGACTTGGTATTTAACGGGTCCGTTATGATCGACCATTCTTTCTTGGGAACTTACTTGGTGTACTATTTATAACCCACTTACACTGTTCTATTATATAAGGTTTTGTCTATTGACACTCAATATCTCTGTGCTCTTATTCCGTCCAGTCTTCAATTCAAGGTGGTCAAGACTTCGATAGTCTTCTGTTTTTCTTCTTTTCCGACACACTCCCTCCAATATGATGACGCTTTATTTTACTGCACTTTTATACTTTACAATCAGTTTACTGACTTGAGCGTCAGAGTGTCTTTGGTCGGCATCCCACCGGTGTCAAGATCACCCATGTTCTCTTTATTTGATTTGTGCAGGACATAAGTTGCTAGGTTCCAAGAAAGTTGATCGACGAGGCTCTCTCAAAGTCAACATATCGTTGAATTCACCCACTACAATTTAAAGGTTTGACTTAGTGTTAAGTATGTCTTGGTTTCCTCTTATTCTCTTAATCTTTTAATGGTATCGGAGCTTTGATCCTCAAGCTCAAAAATTTCTTCTTCTCTAATCTCCTCTATGCCTACAATAGCTTCATCATCAACAATGACCAACGACAATAATCAACTCACAATTCCTAATACATATGAACCTGCAAAACCCTTCATCATTATCAATATCAACAACACTGTTAAACTTTCATCCACTATCTTTTTTGGAAACTTCAGATGGAAGCACTTTTAATTAGGTATGGTCTCTACAAGTTCATCAACGGGTCATAACCCGCTCCTTCGACTATCGTTGCTATCAATGATGTCCTTCCAATTTTAATTTCAATTGCAATTCTTGTCAATCTAGTATCAAAATCTTCTCTTTCCTCTCTCTCTCTCTCTTCAAATTTCAATTTCTTAAAACCTAATTCCTCTTTCAATTTGCTTCTAATTTGAAATCAAATTCAGGTTCTTTTTTTTTTTTTTTATGTTTTTGTGAATATTTTTCCTCTTATCAATTAAATAATTGATCTCTCTCCTTTGTAGATCAATCAGTTTCTTTGATTTTGATTAGTCAAGTTTTAGATATCTCTATCTTTTTCTTGGTTTTGTGTTTTGTTTATATTCGATTAAAGATGACAATGGTAGTTCTAAACATTCAAAATTGCCTTATCAAAGACTACTGATTCTCGAAGCAACCCTTGATTTCTCCTCCAGTGAAGGATTCTAGGAACTCCAACCCTAATTTCAACAACCACCAGTCGAATCGGGTCCAACAACAACCAAACTGCATGAAGCAAAGCCCAACTAGGTCACACGAAAATAACCACCAATTGATTATCATTTCATTGAAGAGCAAGTTCAGAGTATCTTCAGGTGGCTTAGGTCTCTTTCACTAATCAACTAACAGATGCACTTACTAAACCACTTCTGCTAGCTTCAACTTCTACATGCAAAGATTGGACTCTCCTTTCAGAGCTTCATCTTGAGGGGGCATAATAAATGAAATTCATAACCTATAGAAATCCTAGGAGTTTAGGATTCCTACAAGTTTAGGATATGTTATTCTATGTTATTATCTTTTAGTTTAAAATTAATATTAAATCAGGATTCATATTTATAATAGTTTTAGGATTAGAAACATTATTTTGGTTTGTTAGTGTTCAGTATGCCATAATTCTAATTTGAATGACTACACTATAAGTGGTATTAAAGATAAAATCAAGTTATAGATTAAGTTACATCTTACCCTATTTTAAATAAAAAATCATATTTAAAAAATTGAGTTGACACCCATTTTCTCTTTTCTTTTTTTTTTTGTTCTCTTTTTAAATAAATAATTTTAATGCTCTAAATATTCCGTTACCAATATAATTATTGGAAACCAGAAATCACTTTACCAAGAAAACATAATTGTATTTAACAGAAATTTCATTGGAAACTGTGGTTGTATATAAAATGCATGCAGTTCTATTGAATGAGAATATCACATGGTGGATGTCTTTTGGAATTTGGATATCTTTCTTTCAAAAAAGAAATAAGAATTAATTATTATTAAAATAAACCAATCATCAAAAATATGAATTGAACTCAAAACTTTGTGCGTGACTACATGAGATTTCACTTATTAAACTAATTTAGTACTCACTTTGTTAGGTATTTTTAATTGCTGATCAAATTTTTGAATAAATATTTACAATGATGGTATACCAATATATATAAATTTTAAGAATATTCAACAAATTAAGTCTATAAATTGTACCCTAGTTTTAATTGAAAAATTTTAAAAATATACAGTGGAAGTAAAGATTGAAGGAGCTAGATTGCAGTCAAAATTTCCAAATTTTAACATCTATCCGACATAGTAGTCAACCAGCTGACTATCATGAAATTTATTTTATTATTTGACCCAAGAGGAAATATTGCATGCCAGCACCCAGCAGTGATAGAGAGAGGGAGAGAAGGGACTAAATGAACAACCAACGAATTAACCACAAAACAATCACATATTATTATCCAAAATCATAAAATCAATATAAAAGACACAGATTTTGACCGAGGTTACACAAAGCAAACCTCTTTATTACATAATAGCTTAATCAGAAGTAGATGTCAAACAATGTTTTTAAAAAATATTAAAAATATTAATTTATCTAATTGTTGTCCCACCAGAACTTGGCTTGAAGAGACTTGACCACCTTCTGGTCCAACTGGAATGCTTTAGCCAGAACATCAGGATTGATGGGAGGATCAGACCCGAAAACGGCATTGGCAATGGTAATGACACCAGGGTTCTGGCTGCTCAAAGCAGCAAAGGCAACTGCATTGGTTTTTCCAATATTGAACTGGAAGTGGATGAGCCCAACTGGGAACACAAACACGTCTCCCTTGTTTAGAATTTTGGTGAAGAGTTTGTTTTCGGGGTTGGATGTGACAAAACCAACATAGAGAGTGCCTTCCTGAACTACTAGGATCTCAGTGGCTCGAGGGTGAGTGTGGGGTGGGTTCTGGCCGTATGGCGCAAAGTCAATACGAGCTAGGGAAATGCCAAGAGTGTTGAGTCCTGCAATTTGGGCTACATTTACAGGAGTGACCATGGATCCGACAGGATTCGTTGTTTTTCCAGGTTTGTTGAGCCCTGAAAAGAAGAAGTCGTTTGGTGTAGCTTGCTTTGGGTCCTTGCAGAACTTCCCATTCACAAACACTGCATGAAAGAATTAAGTAAATATTATAGTTCTTAATTTTCTAGTGTAAACATACACTAACTTTGGTTTCATTCTACCTCAAATATAATATTTACGTGAACTCATTATAGTATGACTTTACTTTTTCATATAAGATTTATGTTATAATGAACAATGGATGCATGCATTCGATAAAATATAAACAAATTCAATATTATAAAAATCATTAGAAAAACAATTTAAAATAAATAATAAAAGTAAAAATAATAAATAAATAAACCTGATTTAGTTTCGTGTTATCAGCGTATAAGCTAGCTCAAATTCTATTAAACTATGTATGGCTTCCACATGAAGACACTTATAAAAGATACATGCATATGTTTAAGAAGAGCACATACCACCATGCTTGTAGTCATCAATGGCTACACAGAAGTCCTGAAGAGGACTAGGGTCAGAAGCAGAGGCAAATTGGAAAGCCAAAGCCAAGAGAGCAAAACCTGCAAGATACTGAGCACCTTTCATTGTGATTTAGCTGTTTCTATGTATTTTCCGAGTATGGCTGCCTTGGTGAGGGGTGTGGAATTTTGCAAGGCAAAACAAGTCTATTTATAGGTGGTAATTCATTGAACTAGTCTTAATTTGTTGTCCCCTACTTGATAAACATATTGAAACTAAGTCTTGTTTGAATGGATCTATATTTTAGTATGCACACTAAGTCAGTCTTTAACAACAATGGACATTCGTCACTCAAGTAAAACCTTTTCTCATATGAATATATGATTACATCAACATATTTATGAAACATGGAATTGGTCTTCTTTATTGTGCTGGCCTCCTACTCCCAGTACATTGTTCTATATTAAAATTAATTTAATTGTCAGATAAAGGCCACAGTAAATGCATGAAAGTGCACACTGGTTTTCTCTGCTAATAAAGAATTGGCAATCCCACTTTCAGCTATCAGATTGGGATAAACGCCACATGTGGATCAGTTGGAACTGGGAAGTCATTTGTGATGAAAAGAGAACAAATCTCATACTGAACAGATAAAAAGACAAGAAGAAAGATTTATAGGCTAATTCAATCCACAATCTTATAATTAGTATTATTATTTTCTTATCATCCTAGAAGGATATTAATGTAATGATTTCAGTTTCTATATTATTAATTGTTAAATACACTTATTTTTATTCACTTACTTTGACAACATCAATTTATATTCAATTAATAACTCACAAATTATCTCGTGTATATATATATATATATATATATATAGACTTGTTAAATCTTATTAATTAGAGTTTAATATGTTGACAACACAAATTTTGACATGGTGATCATCTTGATGTGCACCTAGACTTTTCTCTAGGTTTGATGCACATCATGTTTGCAAAAACTAGTAAGAATTGTCATTTCAACAATGTCGTCTAAACAAATAATTAATATTGTTAGTTAAAGATGGGTGGATGAAAACAACATCAAACTTAATAATACGACGTAGTTTGGTCTACTTAGTCTCTATTATTTATTGTGCGAGAGAACATATGAAGCTTTCAACAAGAAGAATGATTCTTTTGTTCTTTTTCTACTTTATCTCATAATGAACTAATTATTATAACATATTCCTCGAAGAAATGATATATTTCTCGAAATGACATATTTCTCAAAAAAAGAAAATATCTATTGGAAAAAAGAAAATATCTAAATGTCTCTTGAAAAAAGGAAATAACTATAAAAGAGAAATTAACTCTCACACGCAAATCAGGTTTGTCGAAATAGAGGCCATAATTGTTATATGAGTTTGGATAAAATCCAATCCTAACCCATGTTTGGTAAGAACATGAGACTGGGTTTCAGCAATCTCATCTCTATATTTTATCCCACTGTGATGAGTTAAATGAAATTCACTACATAAATCGTATAAAATGAACCCACCGACCACCTCCCACTTTAAGAGAATAAATAAACAAATAAATAAATAAATAATAAAAATCAAAGAAGACTAGCAATCGATCATGGAAGAAGATGAATTAAAAAAAGAAGAATAAGAAGAATAAGTGCTTATTAATCACGGTTAATGCCCGTGCTAAATGTTTAATTAACACGGACAGAGCACGAGCAAGCATACGTGATGTATAAAGGTGTGATGGTAAGCAGTGCTTTTGGAGTACGAGCAAAAGCACATGCTAAAAACATTAACAAGTACAAGCGAAGCCCATGCTAAAAAAAATAACAAGAATGGTTATTGTTTGTATTAAATAAATTAATTACTATGGAAGATACCCATAATAGTTATTATATTGAAAACAAATAATGTCTGTGATAAAAGAATTAACAATTATTTTGTTTAAAACTAATTTTTCCCTTAATTAATAAATTATTGTACATATTGCCAAGTATCATATTTATTTTTTTAATATGAATTTGTTAATATAGGCAAGTGCTCAAATAACACTTTAATAATAATTTGGAATATATGTAAAGCTAATAAAATTTCTAAAACATTCATACAATATTGAACTTGATAAAATTCATAACAACAGAAATTCTAAAATATTCATATGTAATAGTAGCAAATCCTAATACAAAATGCTAACTCCCAAAAATTATTTACATTCTAATTATGTATCATCACTTCGAAAACTATACTAAGTCCAAATATGTAATGTACTTTGTTGGCCAAACAATGTAGATGCCTCTAGTTCCAATTCAAGGATTCACCTTTTGCTCTCCAAATACGTCACTTATATCAAGAGAATTCAAATTAACCATTGCAAAAGTGTTTTTTCAGTAGTATTCTCATCACAATTCACAAGATCCAACCTCATCCGTCAAAACAATATAGAACAAAAAACACAAACACAATAAAATCGTTACGGAATAATGAGGACTAGAACTATAAATTATTCAATGGAAGTTTAAAAGCACAAAAGAAATGAAAATGAGAACATAAAAAGGAAATAAATGAACAACTATTTCCACAATAATAAAAATTTAAATGTATACAACTATTTCCACAATAATAAAAGTTTAAATATATACTTTGGTCAACAAGATATATCAAATGACATAATTTTTTTTTTCTTGCCCCAACCCTTTGTGTTGACCAGGAGCCAAAATAGATGCATAACTTGTACTTCCTACATCTCAAGATATAAAAATATGTGATACTAGAACAATAGGACCATATCATTTAACTTAACATTAATGATTAAAAAATGAGTGATATACTTCAATCAATGGGGTATCTAACATCCAGTCGTCCCACATGTCATGTAGAAACATTAAATAAAAGAATAGGTGGTTCTCTTAACAGCTCAGGGAAACTCTCGAAACTCTCAAAAGTTTGACAGACATATATTGTAAAACCCAAAAATTTTCATCATTTTTATGAAAATTAGTTATTTTATTTTTCAATGAATAGTATTTTCGGATGAATAGTATCAGTGTGAAGAGTGATTTTCGAAAAGCGGTCCTCACAAATTAAAAGTCCAGGAATAAATATTAGAGTGAAAAGAAACTGAAATGAATTGAAAATGAGTTTATTTGAATAGGTTTGAAATGATCCGAAATTGATTAGACAATAATACCCTTTTTAGAGAATATTGAGTGAAGAGGGTTTTACACCTATTTAAAATTTTTTTGAGCATGAAATTGAGAGATAAATTACCCAATTAGAGTATTATATGGTCAATTGGACGATTGAATGACCATGGAATATTTTTTGAATTTATTTAGGCATGAATGAGAAGTAAATTCATTAGTGGGTAAAATAGACTTTTTAAAATTCAAGCACACACGGATTTCATGTGAGTATTACATGGAATGAAACCTAGAAAAAGCACAATCCATGTGAACCAAAATGAACTAATGAGAGAAGGTCACATAGAAAGCATAAAAATGATTAATTAGTTGTCATGCAACAAAAAGAATAGTCAGATTTAATTTGTTTAATGATTCATTAGTCATGGACCAATCAAATGCCACCAATTGTAACTAGGGACTTGATGGTCATTTTGGGATTAGTTCAAGGGCATTTTGGTAATGGAAAGGGAGACTATATAAAGTTGAAGTGTCATGAATTGAGTAGAAAATTCAGAAGAAAGAAATTGAGAGAGGAGAAGAGAGGGTTTGGCCAAAGGAGGAAGAAGAAGGGCAAGGCTATCTTGATCAAGTTTTCATGCAAAAATCATTAGATCCTCACTAATTTGGACTTAGAGAAAGGATTGAGCAAAGAAGGTGAAGAGAAAGTGGTAGGTTTACTTGATTTTCATGGTATTTTGATGACTCTTTTGGATGGATGATAAGTTGATGGATTTATGAAATTTTTGGCATATTTAGAGGTAGATTAACTTGTATTCAAGTGTGGAAGTGAAAGTAAACCCCAAAGGAAGCCATTAGACAAGTAAGTGACCAAGATAAGTATTCTAGGGTTTATGCAATTTTTCAAGAAAATTTCAATTGAGTTTATTTTAGGATATTAGATGAATATTTGAGTAATTTTAGTGTGTTTGGTAGTCATGAAAGTGAAAGAATGATGTTGGATGCATAGGGTGCAATTCGGCCAAGATTAGGGTTTGAATTACATAAATTGATTTTAATGTTTTGATGTATTTATATGAAGTTTTACATGATTCTAGAATGATGTGCATCAAGAAAATGAAAAGAAAAAGCTTGGATGAGATTGTTATGTATTCGACCAAGCATGGAAATGTTGGGTGCACTTTATGTTTTTGTCATGTGAATGAATTTGGGTGATATTAAGATGAAATTAAGATGATTAATGCATGGGAAATCAAAAGAATAAAGCACATGTGTAAGATAGTGTAATTGGCCAAGATGAATGGTATGCTAGTTTAAATGCAAATTAGGTGAATTAGTATTGGTTTTAAATGAATGAGTTGTGATGGATTTCTTTTTGATATATGACTTGTAGGGGAGGCAGAAGCAAGGAAGGAACATTGAGAAATCTATTCAAGTGGTTGGAAAATAAATAGTGAGTGGATAGTTTTATTAAGTTTTAATTGATTTCTTATCAAGTTTATTGTAAGTAGATTCTTGTGAAAGTATGTTTAAAATGAATACCAAGATTTCACTAAAGCTATTAGCTACGGATATTTTAAGCACCTAGTAAGGGAAAATGCTTTTAGTATTTTTTTTTTTAAAGCAATATGTTTTAATGCTTCCAGAATGCATGTTTTAAAGCATACTAAAGATGTTAGTTTATGAGTATTTTTATGCATCAAGTAAAGAGAATGCTTTTAGTATTTTCTTAAAGCAATATGCTCTATGTTTTAGTATGGTTAAATTTAAAGTATAGTAAAGAATGTTTTCATAGATCATTGGTTTACCCAAATTTATAGAAAAGTTTAAAGGCCCGACCATAGCACTCTATATGTGTATGGCAAGTATTGGAAGGGTACGTCACTAATATCGAGGGAATTAAGTTTGTCGTGTCACTCTCTACATATATAGGGTAATATCTTACCCCACTTATACGATGAAGAATTTCGCAATGTCATGGTAAGAGGTCTTAAAGGGCTACGTTGTACAGTGCTAGGCTAGTCAACACGTGACATCACATTATGCGGTGCTAGGATAGTCGACATGTAATATAAGTTTTCTTGAGTTTCCATTTGGTGCAGCTTTAGCGAGAAAACCATATTACTGGATGTAAAGAGTTAAAAAGATATTATTTTATATGATTGTTGAAAGTTAATGATTAATTTTAATTTTAGTATGTTATGCCTTTTATGCTTTTAGCATAAGATATGTGATACTCTTATGTTTTTATGCACAAATGTGAATTTCATGAAGTTACTTATAAAATGCGCAAGATTTATCATTTTAGAAAACTATTTAAAAATTTCTTTTTAATGTTTTGGGAGGTATTTTTATGAAAAAATAAGTTTTACTGGCAAATGATTATTAACCACCCACAGAGCTCCTTTAGCTCACATTTCTCCACTTTGTTTATGAAAAACCTCCTCAGGTGCAGGGTCGATTGATCAAGGTGCTCATTCTCCTATTTCAGGCTAGATGGTCCGGATACGATCAATGCTTTTATGAAATTATTTTTATACATATTTTGGGTAAGAGAAAAGCATGTACATGTTTACATTCTCGATTATAAACAAGTTTGTAAAGCTTGCCACGTTGTAGTGGTGTTTTGTGTCAAAGTAAATAAACTACTTGGATTATGTGTAAATACTTTTGATTGTATATATGAAAATATTTTTTTCCAAATTTGAAATGGTCTTCATGGAAATTGTTTAATTGTGGCTAGGTTTTGATGGAGATGGACCTAAGGTCTAAATTGGAGGTGGAGAAGATTGTATGAACTTTGAAGTGTTTATAAATTGTTTTCAAGTAATTTAAAAGAATGGAAAATGTTGAAAAACAGTTGTTATGCTGTCGGAATTTTTGGAAAAACCTTAAATATAGAAAAATGAAATTTTTAAAAATGTATAAATCACATGTTTAGAAATGGTCAAATTTAAGGGTTCGCTCTACAGAGTTCCTTTTGTCTTACCAGCTAAAGTCCAAAAGAGTTCCGTAGGGTGCCAGGTGGGCTCGCTTGAGTTTCGAATGAGGGAATTCAGGTCAGGTCCCGTCATATATGATGATGAACGAAGTCAATATATGAAAAAAATATATAACATCCTAACATTCATAAATCCAAGGATTCGAGCAATCAAAAAATCTCCAAGCCAATGCTCAAGCACAACCATACAATTTCTCTCCCCATTTATATGGATAACTATTTCTACAGAGCATTCTGATACATAAAAGTCCCAAACCAAAAGTGGTTTTATTAATATATAAATGCACGGTTCTCACACAACAAGTCAGTCTAATTCCAAAACAAAACTGGAAAAAAGGCTCCAAAACCCTAACAGACCAATCACAATCTCCACATATAGTAGAAAAATCAAATAAATAAAATTCAACGTAAACAAACAAACCTCTCATGAACAAACAAACTACAAACATCAAAACAACAAAAAGAAGGGAGATGAATTAGTCTTGTAATGAAGACCTAGAGACATTCCTCATCAGCATTTTGTCTAACAGCTAGAGACACAAAAAGAAGACAAAAAAACTGAATCGAAACCAATCGAGAAGGGAAATGGCGAACTTGATTCATCTCCCTTCTTTATGTTCATTCACCTGTGAGAATGAAAATGCGTAAGTTCAGAGACCAAGTCAAGAGCGAGCTGACTGTATCATGAACTCATGGATTCAACTAAAAGCAACTTTGTCTTTGTGTGTGTGTTTGGAGAGATGAAAAAGGATAAAGAGCTGACTTGGTCATGAAGGTTCAAGTGACAGCGGCCATGGTTGGAGAAGAAAGCAATTACGGTGGCGGCCATAGAGGCTTGACAAGAACTGTTGGTCTGGCTTTGGCCATGGAGATGAAAGTGAGAGAAGTTGTGGCTAGCAGCTGTTGAGGATGAGAGAGCTACTTGTTCGGTGACAACTATAAAGGTTACGGCTTGTAGAAGATGAAGATCGATGGCTATGGAGCTTGGAGAAGATGAAGGTCGAGAAAAAAAAAATCTATGAGTGAGAGGCACTCATATTTGAGTTAAGAGTTGTGAGTGAAAATGAGATGGACGAAAGAAAAAAATCTATGAGAATTTTTCCGTCCTTAAATTTTGTATACTAAAATATTTATCACAGACAAATTTCGTGCTCTCTAATTGTTACTATCACGTGTCATCAAAAGCCCACGATAAAGACTTTTAAATTAACTTATCTAGTATGGGCTTTTAAAAGCCCGTGTTAGGTAATATTTTTTAACACAAGTTATTTAAGTCTGTGCTAATTAGGCTGTGAGAGTAAATGGATTTTGTTATAGTAGTTGTAGGCGCGGCCAGGTTTCGATAAGGTGGAGGCAGCGGCATCGTTGGTGAGAAATATGGAGAAGGAGGATAAAGCAAGGCGGCAGCACTAGTGAGAAACATAGAGAGGGAGGACAAATGGTGGTGGCACAGCCAGCTTCGATTTCTTTTTCTTCTTCTTCTTCTTTCAAATAACTAGCTGCCAGGGGTTTTTTTTTTTTTTTTTTTTTTTTGATAATTGTGAAAACATGTTTATTTAATTTTAAAAGTAATTTAATTATTTAATATTAATTTTATCTCATCCCATATTATACCAAATACATCATAATATTAATTTATCCAATCCCATACTGCACAAAATACATCACAATACTAATTTATCTAATCATATTCTATCCCATCTAACTCAATCTAATCCAATGAAAATAATCAAATCCAATCCCGCCTACCAAATGGGGCCATAAATTATTAATTAGATAGTGACATATAAAAAATGTGAAAAAGTGCCAAAAGATCAAGGATCCCCTATTTGATATCAAGACAGTTTTAATTTAGATTAAATTTATGAATGATTTTTTGTAGTCTTGCTAGCTGCCACATAACTATGATGATCTATTTTCTTTTACATATATATTTAGCTTAACTAATTTCATTTATTTACTATTATATATTTTTGTAAATTTTTTCTGTTTATTTTTAATTTAAGAGTAGAAAACATTTGAGAATCAGAATGTGATTGATTTCGGTGTACACTATGTCTATCAATTAAAACCAGCTAATATTTCTTCACTAATTCTTTAGCCTTGAAGAAAAAATATTTTGTATGGAAATGACTATTTTTTACTTAAATTATCATCATTAGAGAAAACCTTGGCTTACAGAAAGGAAGTTGATCCCGTTGCTCCCGTTCTATTATGAGTCTAACATAAACCTTTTAAGAGAGTATGCGAGTTTGTATGAAATGTTTGCTTGGATGATAGAGAAATAGAACTATCACAAATGTTGGCTGTGCATTCCTTTTATACTTAAGTATTATTAAATTGAAAAAATTGATTAAAATTTTGATTATGACTGAATTTGAGTCTTCTCAACCCCATCATTCAATGAAAGCTTGTCATTTGTGTTGAGTGGTGTCTTGGCAGCTTTGCAATTTGACATGCCCATTTTTTTCAAGAGGTTAGTACCATACTTTCTTTGGCAAATAAAATTCCCATTTTCATCTTGCACAACTTCAATACCCAAACAATAATGCAGGAAGCCCAAATCAGACATATAAAAAGTTCTCGTCATTTAAAGGCTTTCATCATTTCAATCGAACTTCCAGTGTAAATCATATCATCAACATACAAACACACCACTAAAAACTCATTTTCACAAGTTTTAACATACAAGGTAGGTCCACTTGCACTTTTGCAAAAATTATTAAATGCAAAGTAAGAGTCAATTTTACTATACCAGGCTCTTGGAGCTTGTTTGAGCTTGTATAGTGCTTTGTGCAATTTGTAAACCTTATGCTCTAATCCCTTTACTTCAAAGCCTTTAGGCTGTTCCACATATACATCCTCAAGTAAATCACCATTAAGAAAAGCTGATTTTATATCTAACTGATAAACAAGCCAACCATTATGAGCAGCCAAAGCTAAGATTGTTCTCACCATATCAAATCTTGCATGGGTGCAAAAGTTTCTGAAAAATCGATACCTGAAATTTGAGCATATCCTTTAACCATAAGCCGTGCCTTATTTCTTTGCAAGGAACCATCAGAATTGAACTTGCACTTAAATATCCATTTACGACCAATTGCTTTTTTTCTTGCTGGTAAATCCACCGAGCTCCATGTTTTGTTCTTTTCAATAGCAGTAATCTCCTCCTCCATTGCTTTGATCCACACTTCTTTCACAATTGCATCTTCAAAACAAATAGGTTCCATGGCAAAACAAGCAAACTCACAAGAAGCATAAGTGTCAGATAGACTCTTTACCTTTTTTGGAGGAGAATCAGTTGTAGAGTCAACTGTTGAATGGACAGGTACAAGTGAGTTGCCTGTTTCCAAATCTAAATTGTCATCTTCCACAACAACTGGGTCTGCACTTCCATCGTTCAAATCCCATGCTTCGTCTTTATTGAATATGACATCACGGCTAACAATCAATTTGCAGGTGATTGGATTAAAGAGTCTGTAGCCTTTTGTTTCTCCACTATACCCAGCAAAGGTACACTTGGTGCTCTTCTCATCCAACTTCTTCCTTAATTCTGTTGGAACTAAGGCATTTGCTATAGAACCGAAAACCCTTAGATAACTTGCACTGGGCTTTCTTCCCGTCCACGCTTCAGAGGGCGTTTTTCCTTCAACTGCTTATGTTGGAAAACGGTTAATTACATAGACAGCTGCCGCTACTACTTCTACCCAGAAAACTTTAGGAAGATTTTTGTCTTTTAGCATAGTCTTCGCTGCCTCAACAACGGTTTTATTTTTTCGCTCCGCAACACCGTTTTGTTGAGGCGTATAGCTAGCCGTGAGTTGCCTTTGTATGCCACAGTTCTTGCAAAACAAATTGAATTCTTGGAATGTAAATTCACCCTCACGGTCAATGCATAAAATCATGATTGAATTCCCACATTGCTGCTGCTTTTGTCAAAAATCAAGCATTCGTCATTGTCGAATCATGCATAATAACCTTTCTTTAGTAGGTGACCCAAACTAAGCAAATTTTGGCCAAACCAGGAACATACATCACATCATGAATTAGTTTCCTCCCAAATTTAGACATCACCGCAATAACACCTGTATTTGGTTGTTGTTTCCCATTGTAATTGGTGTCTTTACAGTCTCATCAATTTCGACAAAATAATCTCTGTTCCTTGTCATATGATTGCTGCACTCACTGTCTAAATACCATGCATCTTCACACACACCAATATCAGCAGTTAAACAAGCAGCAAATAAATTATCTTCACATGCTATCTTTTCTTCATGGTAGTTAGCGTGTCCTTGTGTTTTTAAATCACAATCTTTAGCAATGTGGCCATATTTTTTACAATTGCAACATTGTGGACTAGCTTTATCTTGATCAGCCTTATTTTTATGCCAACAATCTTTCTCCATATGGTTTGATTTACCACAATAAGAACCAGATGGAGAATTAACATGATTACCTCCACTATAATTTCTGCCCCGTCCTCTTCCGCGGCTAGAATTTCCACAACCATTTCCTCGTCTTCCGCTACTCTTCCCTCTTTCAGGACTGTCTGAATTTCTCTTCATAACAATCTTTGATTGAAATGCATGCTCTAAGGAAGCATTAGCTACTCTGCTTAATAGCTGCTCATATGCTTGAAGTGAACCCATTAATTCCACAAGTGAATAATCTGACAGGTCCTTTGACTCCTCAATTGCAGCAACTACATGGTCGAACTTGGCAGGAAGGCATCTTAACACCGTTTCAACCATCTTCAGGTCACTTAGTTCTTCTCCAAGAGAACGAATATGATTCACAATGGATGAGACTTTTGACAAGAATTCTTGTACCTTCTTAGTTGGCTTCATCTGCAAATTCTCAAAGTCTCGATGAAGTGCCTGCAACTTAACAGTCACCACCTTACTCGTGCCTTGGTATTGTTCATGAAGCAAATCCCATGCTTCCTTTGAAGTGGGAGCACCCATAACTCGTGGAAATATCATATCATCCAAACCTTGTTGGATCATGAACACGGCTTTGGCATCCTTTTTTTATTTCTCCCTCGATTCATTCCGTTGTGCCGCAGTCAATCTTGGGGCTTGCTCTGGGTCAGCGAGCTCTGCAAATACATTTTTGATCAATTCCCATAAATCATGTGACTTGAACAACGTCTTCATTTTCACGCACCAAAACTGATAATTGGTGCCATTGAAAATTGGAACATTTTGAAGACTTGTTAGATTGTTGTTGGCAACCATACTTACTCTCAAATCACAATAGAACTTGTGTTTAAACAACCTGGCTTTGATACAATAAAACTCTCACTCAATCTTACTTTTAACAATAGGGACACAAAACAGAGAGTGAATAGAACTTTTATTGAATTAAAATTACTTCTCACAACTCTACCAAAAGACAAACACATAGCTACTTAAATAGACACTTTTCAATGAGAAAATGGGACACATTCATAAATCTAATCTTAACAACTTGACAAGAATATCTAAACTAAACATGACAGCTATTACTGCACTACTACTAAAAAATAGCAACTGAATTTGAGTGGAACACTTAGTGCCAAAAGACTAGGTCTTGAATTACTCCAATAGGATTACCACTACAATGAATAACATCAAAATGCCAACTATCATCAATACATTAGCTAGCTACCATCTGTTTTCATGGCTGCTTACATTCCTCCCTTAATTGTTATCCCACCAAAACTCCTTCTGAAGAGATTTCATCACATTCTGGTCCAACTGGAAGGCCTTGGAAAGAACATCGGGATTAATGGCAGGATAGGATCCAAAGACTGCATTTGCTATTGTGATGACACCGAGATTTTGGCTGCTCAAAGCAACAATGGCACTGCCTTAGTTTTTCCTATGTTGAACAAGAAGTGAATGAACCCAACTGGGAAAACAAACACATCTCCCTTGTTGAGTACCTTGGTGAAGAGTTTGTTTTTAGATGTGACAAAACCAACATAAAGAATCCCCTCCAGGACTACCAGAATCTTCATGGCTCTAGGCTGAGTGTGAGGTGGGTTCAGACCACCATATGGTGCATAGTCTATATGAGCCAAGGAAATACCAAGTGTGTCAAGTCCTAGTATTTGGGCTACATTTATAGAAGTGACAGTTGAACCAACCGGATTATCTGTGTTTCTAGCGATGTTGAGGCCAGAAAAGAGGAAGTCATTTGATGTGGCAAGCATTGGGTCCTGACAAAACTTCCCATTCACAAACACTCTCCAAGTCAAAATAGATTTTAGCATTATCATAAATATAAAATCTCACACATAAATGATCCATAAATTTTGTGAGATTTCTACTTATAGAAAGAGCATATATACTTACCACCATTCTTTGTGTCATTGATGGCTACACAGAAATCCTATAGAGGGTAAGGATCAGAAGCAGAGGCTAGGGAGGAAGCCAAAGCCAAGAAGACTGAAGGTATAAGAAAGTGAACAGCTTTCATGGTGATTAATTGGGCTGTGATTATCTCTCAAATTGTACTAAGTGTTATATTGTTTTGACGAGGAGTGAGAAATGTTGCATGGCAAACAAGCTTATTTATAGATGAGGTTCATAGAACCAGTCTTTGCTTTTCCCTTATTCTTTAGAGTAGATATGAAAATCTTACCAACTCTTTAATTTGTTAAATATTATTTATTTATTCCTATATGAACTGTTCTTTCTAAATATATAAATATAGAAAAATACCTTTTCACTTGCAAATTTTGGACATGGAAGTGGTCATTTTTCATCATCTGATCAATTCAATCGGCTGAAGCAAACAATATGTACAATAGTTTATATATTTATTTAATATGTATATTTCAATACCAAATGTCAAAATAGCAAAACAACTAGTTTCAAAGAAAAAAAAACTTTGGTATTGTAACAAAACCTTGAGCCGAATTCAACATTATATAATGAAATTTTTGCATGTTAATCAAACAAACATATTAGGTTGATCATGAATATGGTGTCTATATATATGGTGAATGGTGAGAGTGATCTTGATTTTTTTTTTTTTTTCCTGATAAGTTGAGACAGATAACTCGTTTAAATAAAACAAAAGGTTTACTCATTTTTATGTGGTAAATAGTAAGAAAGCAATCCGTACTTAGACAGTTAGACATACCTCATTAATCAAAATTTTGTGCAGACGGTTACATATTGTAGAATTTGAGATCCTAACCACAACAAAGTTCAGATTCCTATTTAATTTAGATTTACAAATTGGGTCGTTTTAGTCTATCCTAAAGTTTGGTCGAGCTATAGATTGATACAACTTTTTAGAAAAATAGGTAGAAACCTCTCTTACGTTTACATGGGAGATTTATGAGAGAGATGAGATCAATTTAGAAAATTTTGGATGGAGTCTTTGATTATATCAATTTTTCAAACTTTCATGGTAGAGTTTAAATTTTGATGATATTTTAAATATATCTTGCATGTATTAATTTCGGAAAACCAGTTGAAAGGTTGATGAACTTTTGCTAATGTATTGGCTTGTGAATTAATACAACGAAATTAAATTAGAAAGGAGAATTCTTAAGGATTAGTAGGTGATAGTGGCACCAAAATTCAAATCCTATGACTTGAATAGTAGTAGATATGAAGTATTCAATATTTGTCCTTATAATAATTATAAAATGTATAAGCTTCACAAAGAATGATTTTGTTATTCCCATTTCTACTTATTCCAAAACCAACGAGTAACAACCATAATTATAATTATAATTTAATATAATATTAATTGAGAAGAAACATCAAGTCATATTAATTTACTCATATATATGGAATCGATTGCTTTGCGAAATGTGAATGTTAATATTCTATTGAAGCAAATATCAAATTTCAATTTTGATCAAAGAAAATTTGATCTAAATAATTTGTGATGTTTTAATCTTTTTTTATAAATAATTAAATTTGCAAACATTTATTAGAATATACATGACTTTGATATTCAATATTTTCTTCTTCTTATGGTAAGCTAATTGACAAATATGAAAACATTTAGCAGAAAACATATGGAAGAAAACTGAGACAAGATAACTTAATTCAGTGATGAGATACATATAATTTGGTCAATAGTGTATATGCCAATCAAGTTATGGGTTAAATCGTTAAAAGTAGCTTGGTGGTAAAGAGTTTAAGTATGACAATGATTCACGTTTGAATGGTTACACTATAAGTAATATTAAAAATAAAATCATGTTATAGATTGAGTTATCTTACTATAGTTAAAATAAAAAAGTTATAACAATTTAAAAAAAATGAGTTTGACACCAAGCGCTTTCTTTATTTTTTTTTAAATAAATAATTTTTAATACTTTAAATATTCCGTTACCAATGCAGTTATTTGACACCATAGATCATTTTACCAACAGACAAAAAAAATGTTTTTAAAAGAAATTTAATTCAAAACAGCGGTTGTATATATTAATGCAAGCATTTCTATTAAATAAGAACATAACGTGGTGGATGTCTTTTGGAATTTGGATATCTTTCTTTTAAAAAAAAAAAATTATCAAAATAAACCAATCGTCAAAAATATGGTCTCAACCAAATTCTTTTAAATATTATAATAATTTTATAAAAAATTTGAATTGAATTCAAAACTTTTTATGTAGTCACATGAGATTTCACTTATTAAACTAATTAGTACTCACTTTGTTAGGTATTTTTAATTGCTGATCAAATTTTTGAATAAATATTTACAATGATGGTATATCAATATATCTAAAATTAAGAATATTCAACAAAGCCTAAAAATTTGACTCTGGTTTTTAATTGAAAAGTTTGGAAAATATACAGTGGAAGTAAAGATTGAAGGAGCTAGATTGCAGTCAAAATTTCCAAATTTTAACATCTATCCGACATGGTAGTCAACCAGCTGACTATCATGAAATTTATTTTATTATTTGACCCAAGAGGAAATATTGCATGTCAGCCCTCAGCAGTGACAGAGAGAGGGAGAGAAGGGACTAAATAAACAACCAACAAATTAACAGCAAAACAATCACATATTATTGTCCAAAATCATAAAATCAATACAAAAGACACAGATTTTGACCGAGGTTACACAAAGCAACCCTCTTTATTACATAATAGTTTAATCAGAAGTAGATGTCAACCAATGTTTTTCAAAAATATTTAAAATATTAATTTATCTAATTGTTGTCCCACCAGAACTTGGCTTGAAGAGACTTCACCACCTTCTGGTCCAACTGGAATGCTTTAGCAAGAACGTCAGGATTGATAGGAGGATCAGACCCGAAAACGGCATTGGCAATGGTAATGACACCAGGGTTCTGGCTGCTCAAAGCAGCAAAGGCAACTGCATTGGTTTTTCCAATATTGAACTGGAAATGGACGAGCCCAACTGGGAACACAAACACGTCTCCCTTGTTTAGAATTTTGGTGAAGAGTTTGTTTTCAGGGTTGGATGTGACAAAACCAACGTAGAGAGTGCCTTCCTGAACTACTAGGATCTCAGTGGCTCGAGGGTGAGTGTGGGGTGGGTTCTGGCCGTATGGCGCAAAGTCAATGCGAGCTAGGGAAATGCCAAGAGTGTTTAGTCCTGCAATTTGGGCTACATTTACAGGAGTGACCATGGATCCGACAGGATTTGATGTGTTTCCAGGTTTGTTGAGCCCTGAAAAGAAGAAGTCGTTTGGTGTAGCTTGCTTTGGGTCCTTGCAGAACTTCCCATTCACAAACACTGCATGAAAGAATTAAGTATAAATATTATAGTTCTTAATTTTCTAGTGTAAACATACACTAACTTTAGTTTCATTCTACCTCAAATATAATATTTACGTGAACTCATTATAGTATGACTTTACTTTTTCATATAAGATTTATGTTATAACGAACTATGGATGCATGCATTCGATAAAATATAAACAAATTCAATATTATAAAAATCATTAGAAAAACAATTTAAAATAAATAATAAAAGTAAAAATAATAAATAAATAAACCTGATTTAGTTTCGTGTTATTAGCGTATAAGCTAGCTCAAATACTATTAAAATATGTATGGCTTCCACATGAAGACACTTATAAAAGATACATGCATATGTTTCGAAAGAGCACATACCACCATGCTTGTAGTCATCAATGGCTACACAGAAGTCCTGAAGAGGACTAGGGTCAGAAGCAGAGGCAAATTGGAAAGCCAAAGCCAAGAGAGCAAAACCTGCAAGGAACTGAGCACCTTTCATTGTGATTTAGCTGTTTCTATGTATTTTCCGAGTATGGCTGCCTTGGTGAGGGGTGTGGAATTTTGCAAGGCAAAACAAGTCTATTTATAGGTGGTAATTCATTGAACTAGTCTTAATTTGTTTTCCCCTACTTGACAAAGATATTGAAACTAAGTCTTGATTGAATGGATCTATATTTTAATATGCACACTAAGTCAGTCTTTAACAACAATGGGCATTCGTCACTCAAGTAAAACCTTTTCTCATATGAATATATGATTACATCAACATATTAATGAAACATGGAATTGGTCTTCTTTATTGTGCTGGCCTCCTACTCCCAGTACATTGTTCTATATTAAAATTAATTTAATTGTCAGATAAAGGCCATAGTAAATGCATGAAAATGCACACTGGTTTTCTCTGCTAATAAAGAATTGGCAATCCCACTTTCAGCTATCAGATTGGGATAAACGCCACATGTGGATCAGTTGGAACTGGGAAGTCATTTGTGATGAAAAGAGAACAAATCTCATACTGAACAGACAAAAAGACAAGAAGAAAGATTTATAGGCTAATTCAACTCACAATCTTATAATTAGTATTATTGTTTTCTTATCATCCTAGAAGGATATTAATGTAATGATTTCAGTTTCTAAATTATTAATTGTTAAATACACTTATTTTTATTCACTTACTTTGACAACATCAATTTATATTCAATTAATAACTCACAAATTATCTCGTATATATATATATATATAGACTTGTCAAATCTTATTAATTAGAGTTTAATATGTTCAAAACACAAATTTTGACATGGTGATCATCTTGATGTGCACCTAGACTTTTCTCTAGGCTTGATGCACATCATGTTTGCAAAATCTAGTAAGAATTGCCATTTCAACAATGTCGTCTAAACAAATAATTAATATTGTTAGTTAAAGATAGGTGGATGAAAACAACATCAAACTTAATAATACGACGTAGTTTGGTCTACGTAGGCTCTATTATTTATTGTGCGAGAGAACAAATGAAGCTTTCAACAAGAAGAATGATTCTTTTGTTCTTTTTCTACTTTATCTTATAATGAACTAATTATTATAACACATATTTCTCGAAATGACATATTTCTCGAAAAAAGAAAATATCTTTTAGAAAAAAGAAAATATCTGAATGTCTCTTGAAAAAAGGAAATAACTATAAAAAGAGAAATTAACTCTCACACGCAAATTAGGTTTGTCGAAATATATGCCATAATTGTTATATGAGTTTGGATAAAATCCAATCCTAACCCATTTTTGGTAAGAACATTAGATTGGGTTTCAGCAATCTCATCTCCATATTTTATCCCACTGTGATGAGTTAAATGAAATTCACCACATAAATGGTATAAAATGAACCCACTAGCCACCTCCCACTTTAAGAGAATAAATAAATAAATAAATAATAAAAATCAAAGAAGACTAGCAATCGATCATGGAAGAAGATGAACTAAAAAAAGAAGAATTAGAAGAATCAGAAGGGTAAGGTGTAGTCTACTGATGGGTAGTGGAGAATCCAAAAGATATTCACTACAAGAAAAGTGCTTATTAATCACGGGTAATGCCTGTGCTAAATGTTTAATTAACACGGACAAAGCACGAGCAAGCATACATGATGTATAAAGGTGTGATGGTAAGCAGTGCTTTTAGAGTACGAGCGAAAGCTCATGCTAAAAACATAACAAGTACGAGCAAAGCCCATGCTAAAAAAAATAACAAGAACGGTTATTGTTTGTACTAAATAAATTAATTACTATGGAAGATACCCATAAGAGTTATTATATTGAAAACAAATAATGTCTGTGATAAAAGAATTAACAATTATTTTGTTTAAAACTAATTTTGCCCTTAATTAATAAATTATTGTACATATTGTCAAATATCATATTTATTTTTTTAATATGAATTTGTTAAATAGGCAAGTGGTCAAATAACACTTTAATAATAATTTGGAATATATATAAAGCTAATAAAATTTCTAAAACATTCATACAATATTGAACATGATAAAATTCATAACAATAGAAATTCTAAAATATTCATATGTGATAGTAGCAAATCCTAATACAAAATGCTAATTCCCAAAAATTATTTACATTCTAATTATGTGTCATCACTTAGAAAACTATACTAAGTCCAAATATGTACTGTACTTTGTTGGCCAAACAATGTAGATGCCTCTAGTTTCAATTCAAGGATTCACCTTTTGCTCTCAAAATACGTCACTTGTATCAAGAGAATTCAAACTAACTATTGCAAATGTGTTTTTTCAGTAATATTCTCATCACAATTCACAAGATCCAATCTCATCTGTCAAAACGATATAGAACAAGAAACACAAACACAATAAAATCATTACGGAATAATGAGGACTAAAACTATAAATTATTCAATTGAAGTTTAAAAGCACAAAAGAAATGAAAATGAGAACATAAAAAGGAAATAAATGAACAACTATTTCCACAATAATAAAAATTTAAATGTATACAACTATTTCCACAATAATAAAAGTTTAAATATATACTTTGGTCAACAAGATATATCAAATGACATTTTTTTTTTCTTGCCCCAACCTTTTGTGTTGACCAGGAGCCAAAATAGATGCATAACTTGTACTTCATGCATCTCAAGATATAAAAATCTGCAATACTAGAACAATAGGGCCATATCATTTAACTTAGCATTAATGGTGAAAAAACGAGTGATATACTTCAATCAATGGGGTATCTGACATCCAGTCGTCCCACATGTCATGTAGAAACATTAAATAAAGAATAGGTGGTTCTCTCAACAGCTCAAGGAAACTCTCGAAAGTCTCAAAAGTTTAATAGACATATATTTTAAAACCCAAAAATTTTCATCTTTTTTATGAAAATTAGTTATTTTATTTTTTGATGAATAGTATTTTGGATAAGTAGTATCCGTGTAAATAGTAATTTTCAAAAAACGGTTCTCACAAATTAAAAGTTCGGGAATAAATATTAGAGTGAAAAGAAACTGAAATGGATTGAAAATGAGTTCATTTGAATAGGTTTGAAATGATCTGAAATTGATTAAACAATAATACCCTTTTTAGAGAATATTGAGTGTTGAGGGTTTTACACCTATTTAAATTTTTTTTAGCATGAAATTGAGAGATAAATTACCCAATTAGAATATTACATGGTCAGTTGGACGATTGAATGACCATAGAATATTTTTTGAATTTATTTAGGCATGATGAGAAGTAAATTCATTAGTGGGTAAAATAGACTTTTTAAAATTCAAGCACACACGGATTCCATGTGAGTATTACATGGAATGAAACCTAGAAAAAGCAGAATCCATGTGAACTAAAATAAACCAATGAGAGAAGGTCACATAGAAAGCATAAAAATGATTAATTAGTTGTCATGCAACAAAAAGAATAGTGAGATTTAATTTATTTAATGATTCATTAGTCATGGACCAATCAAATGCCACCAATTGTAACTAGGGACTTGATGGTCATTTTGGGATTAGTTCAAGGGCATTTTGGTCATGGAAAGGGAGACTATATAAAGTTGAAGTGTCATGAATTGAGTAGAAAATTGAGAAGAAAGAAATTGAGAGAGGAGAAGAGAGGGTTCGGCCAAAGGAGGAAGAAGAAGGGCAAGGTTGTCTTGATCAAGTTTTCATGCAAAAATCATTAGATCCTTACTAATTTGGACTTAGAGCAAAGATTAAGCAAAGAAGGTGAAGAGAAAGTGGTAGGTTTACTTGATTTTCATGGTATTTTGATGACTATTTTGGATGGATGATAACTTGATGGATTTATGAAATTTTTGGCATATTTAGAGGTAGATTAACATGTATTCAAGTGTGGAAGTGAAAGTAAACCCCAAAGGAAGCCATTAGACAAGCAAGTGACCAAGGTAAGTATTCTAGGGTTTATGCAATTTTTCAAGAAAATTTCAATTGAGTTTATTTTAGGGTAATAGATGAATATTTGAGTAATTTTAGTGTGTTTGGTGGCCGTGAAAGTGAAAGAGTGATGTTGGATGCATAGGGTGCAATTCGGCCAAAATTAGGGTTTGAATTACATGAATTTATTTTAATGTTTTGATGTATTTATATGAAGTTTTACATGATTTTAGAATGATGTGCATCAAGAAAATGAAAATAAAAAGCTTCGATGAGATTGTTATGTATTCGGCTAAACATGGAAATGTTGGGTGCACTTTATGTTTTTGTCATGTGAATGAATTTGGGTGATATTAAGATGAAATTAAGATGATTAATGCATGAGAAATCAAAAGAATAAAGCACATGTGTAAGATAGTGTAATTGGCCAAGATGAATGGTATGCTAGTTTAAATGCAAATTAGATGAATTAGTATTGGTTTCAAATGAATGAGTTGTGATGGATTTCATTTTGATATATGACTTGTAGGGGAGGTAGAAGCAAGGAAGGAACATTGAGAAATCTAGTCAAGTGGTTGGAAAATAAATAGTGAGTGGATAGTTTTATTAAGTTTTAATTGATTTCTTATCAAGTTTATTGTAAGTAGATTCTTGTGTAAGTATGTTTAAAATGAATACCAATATTTCACTAATGATATTAGCTGCGGATATTTTAAGCACCTAGTAAGGGAAAATGTTTTTAATATTTTTTTTAAAAGCAATATATTTTAATGCTTCTAGATTGCTTGTTTTAAACTAAAGATGTTAGTTTATGAGTATTTTTATGCATCAAGTAAAGAGAATGCTTTTAGTATTTTCTTAAAACAATATGCTTTATGTTTTAGTATGGTTAAATTTAAAGTATAGTAAAGAACGTTTTCAAAGATCATTGGTTTACCCAAATTTATAGAAAAGTTTAAAGACCCGACCATAGCACTCTATATGTGTATGGCAAGTATTAGGAGGGTGCGTCACTAACATCGGGAGGATTGAGTCTGTTGTTTCACCCTTTACACATATAGGGTAGTATCTTACCCCACTTATGCGATGAAGAATTCCGCAATGTGGTGGTAAGAGGTCTCAAAGGGTTACGTTGTACAGCGCTAGGCTAGTCGACACGTGACATCACATTGTGTGGTGCTAGGATAGTCGACATGTGATATAAGTTTCTTTGTGTTTCCATTTGGTGCAGCTTTAGCGAGAAAACCATATTACTGGATGTAAAGAGTTAAAAAGATATTATTTTATATGATTGTTGAAAGTTAATGATTAATTTTAATTTTAGTATGTTATGCCTTCTATGTTTTTAGCATCAGATATGTGATACTCTTATGTTTTTATGCATAAATATGAATTTCATGAAGTTACTTATAAAATGTGCAAGATTTATCGTTTTAGAAAACTATTTAAAATTTTCTTTTTAATGTTTTGGGAGGTATTTTTATGAAAAAATAAGTTTCACTGACAAATGATTATTAACCACTCACTAAGCTCCTTTTGCTCACATTTCTCCACTTTGTTTATGAAAAACCTCCTCAGGTGCAGGGTCGAGTGATCAAGGCGCCCGTTCTCCTATTTCAAGCTAGATGGTCCGGATACGATTAATGCTTCTATGAAATTATTTTTTACATATTTTGGGTAAGACAAAAGCATGTACATGTTTACATTCTTGATTATAAACAAGTTTGTAAAGCTTGCCACGTTGTAGTGGTGTTTTGTGTCAAAGTAAATAAACTACTTGGATTATGTGTAAATACTTTTGATTGTATATATGAAAATATTTTTTTCCAAATTTGAAATGGTTTTCATGGAAATTGTTTAATTGTGGCTAGGTTTTGATGGAGATGGACCTAAGGTCCAAATCGGAAGTGGAGAAGATTGCATGAACTTTTGAAGTGTTTATAAATTGTTTTCAAGTAATTTAAAAGAATGGAAAATGTTGAAAAACAGTTGTTATGCTGTCGGAGTTTCTGGAAAAACCTTAAATATTGAAAAATGATATTTTTAAAAATGTATAAATCACACGTTTAGAAATGGTCAAATTTAAGGGTTTACTTTACGGAGTTCCTTTAGTCTTACCAGTTAAAGTCCAGAAGAATTTTGTGGGGTGCTAGGTGGGCTCGCTTAAGTTCCAGATGAGGGATTCAGGTCAGGTCCCATCATATATGATGATCAACGAAGTCAATATATGAAAAAATATATATAACATCCTAACATTCATAAATCCAAGGATTTGAGCAATCAAAAAATCTCCAAGCCAATGCTTAAGCACAACCATACAATTTCTCTCCCCATTTATATGGATAACTATTGCTAGAGAGCATTTTGACACATAAAAGTCCCAAACCAAAAGTGGTTTTATTAATATATGAATGCATGGTTCTCACACAACAAGTCAGTCAAATTCCAAAACAAAATTGGAAAAAAGGCTCCAAAACCCCAACAGACCAAGCACAATCTCCACATATAGTAGAAAAATCAAATAAATAAAATTCAACATAAACAAACAAACCTCTCCTGAACAAACAAACTACAAACATAAAAACAACAAAAAGAAGGGAGATCAATTAGTCTTGTAATGAAGACCTAGAGACATTCCTCATCAGCATTTTGTCGAACAGCTGGATACACAAAAAGAAGAAGAAAAAACTGAATCGAAAACAATCGAGAAGGGAAATGGCAAACTTGATTCATCTCCCTTTTTTATGTTCATTCACCTGTGAGAATAAAAACGCGTAAGTTCAGAGATTGAGTCGAGAGCGAGCTGACTCTATCATGAACTCGTGGATTCAACTAAAAGCAACTCTTTCTTTGTGTGTGTGTTTGGAGAGATGAAAAAGAATAAAGACCTGACTTGGTCATAGAGGTTCAAGTGACAACGGCCATGGTTGGAGAAGAAAGCAATTACGGTGGCGGCCATAGAGGCTTGACAAGAACTGTTGGTCTGGCTTTGGCCATGGAGATGAAAGCGAGAGAAGTTATGGCTGGCAATGGTGGAGGATGAGAGAGCTTCTTGTTCGGTGACAACTATAGAGGTTACGGCTTGTAGAAGATGAAGATCGGTGGCTATGGCGCTTAGAGAAGATGAAGGTCGAGAAAAAAAAAAAAAAACTATGAGTGAGAGGCACTCATATTTGAGTTAAGAGTTATTAGTGAAAATGAGATGGACGGAAGAAAAAAAATCTATGAGAATTTTTCCCTCCTTAAATTTTGTATACTAAAATATTTATCATAGACAAATTTTAGGCTCTCTAATTGCTACCATCACGGGTCATCAAAAGTCCACGATAAAGACTTTTAAATTAACTTATCTAGTATGGGCTTTTAAAAGCCCGTGTTAGGTAATATTTTTTAACACAAGTTATTTAAGTCTGTGCTAATTAGGCTGTGAGAGTAAATGGATTTTGTTATAGTAGTTGTAAGCACGGCCAGGTTTCGATAAGGTGGAAGCAGCGGCGGCGCTGGTGAGAAATATGGAGAAGGAGGATAAAGTAAGGCGGCAGCGCTGGTAAGAAACGTAGAAATGGAGGACAAATGGTGGTGGCACAGCCAGCTCCAATCTTCTCATCAAGTCAAACCTCATCCACATTCTAGCACCCACCGCTTTCTTCTTCCTTTTTGTCGCACCGGTGGGCTCCATTAGCTGCGACGGTGGTTGCGTTACTTCCTCTAGCTTCTTTTTCCTCCGGCGTTCACCTTTTTCTTCCTCTTCTTCTTTCAAATAGCTAGCTGCTAGGGTTTTTTTTTTTTTTTTTTTTTATTATTGTGAAAACATGTTTATTTAATTTTAAAAGTAATTTAATTATTTAATATTAATTTTATCTCATCCCATATTATACCAAATACATCATAATATTAATTTATCCAATCTCATACTGCACCAAATACATCATAATACTAATTTATCTAATCCTATTCTATCCTATGTAACTCAATCTAATCCAATGAAAATAATCAAATCCAATCCCGCCTACCAAATGGGGCCATAAATTATTAATTAGATAGTGACACATAAAAAAGGTGAAAAATTGCCAAAAGATCAAGGATCCCCTATTTGATATCAAGACAATTTTAATTTAGATTAAATTTATGAATTGTTTTTTGTAGTCTTGCTAGCTGCCACATAACTATGATGATCTATTTTCTTTTACATATGTATCTAGCTTAACTAATTTCATTTATTTACTATTATATATTTTTGTAAATTTTTTCTGTTTATTTTTAATTTAAGAGTATAAAACATTTGAGAATCAGAATGTGATTGATTTCAGTGTACACTATGTTTATCAATTAAAATCAGCTAATATTTCTTCACTAATTCTTCAGCCTTGAAGAAAGAATATTTTGTATGGAAATGACTATTTTTTACTTAAACTATCATCATTAGAGAAAACCTTGGCTTACAAAAAGGAAGTTGATCCCGTTGCTCCCGTTCTATTATGAGTCTAACATAAACCTTTTAAGAGAGTATACGAGTTTGTATGAAATGTTTGCTTGTATGATAGAGAAATAGAACTATCACAAATGTTGGCTGTGCATTCCTTTTATACTTAAGTATTATTAAATTGAAAAAATTGATTAAAATTTTGATTATGACTGAATTTGAGTCTTCTCAACCCCATCATTCAATAAAAGCTTGTCATTTGTGTTGAGTGGTGTCTTGGCAGCTTTGCAATTTGACATGCCCATTCTTTTCAAGAGGTTAATACCATACTTTCTTTGGCAAATAAAATTCTCGTTTTCATCTTGCACAACTTCAATACCCAAACAATAATGCAGGAAGCCCAAATCAGACATATCAAAAGTTCTCGTCATTGAGGGGTCGTTTGTTTTTTTGTCTGAAGACTGAACAGTATTTCTGAAGACTGAAGACTGAATAGTGACTCAAATATAAAATATGATAAATATATATATATATTTTTTCTTTACCTCTGAATGTATAATAATCTTGTTTGTTTTTTAAAGTTAAAATTGTTTTAATACTAGCAATTTGACATTTATATCCTTTTACTATTAGTTGTTAAGTAACTTTATTTAATATGATACAAACAATTACAATAAATTATTTAACAAATAATTTATTTAAACTTTGAGATAAAAAAACCAAAAGAAGAAATAAGAGGAGAAATTTTGAAGTTATGTTGTACACAAACAAATTCGATATATACAAACAAATTCTCATCACTATACATAAACCAAAAACACTAATAACACAGTCAAACTTTAACAAATAAACACAATATGGGCTACTCCACAAGTAGATTAATAAAGATTCTTATCGAAATTTGATTGGAGAAATATATTAATCCAGCTATAGGAAAATTTGATGTTGAGATGTTTAGGGTTTTTATTTTTCAATGTTGTTTGTTAAAGCATTAAAAAAAATTTGTATAATGTAAAACTAGGATAAATTTGAAAATATGTTATTTTGGGAAGGATAAACTTGAAATAATATATTTATAAAATCATTCAGTGATTTTGTATTAAGTGAAAAGTAAAAAAATGTAATTTTTTTTAAAGTGGTTTTTGGGTTGTTTTAAGTGGTTTGACCACTTAAAAAACAAACAGAAATCTCTTAATTGATCTAATTAAGCACTATTAAGTGTTAAGTGCAAAAAACAAACAACCCCTTTAAAAGCTTTCATCATTTTAATTGAACTTCCAGTGTAAATCATATCATCAACATACAAACACACCACTAAAAACTCATTTTCACAAGTTTTAACATACAAGGTAGGTTCACTTGCACTTTTGCAAAAATTATTAAATGCAAAGTAAGAGTCAATTTTACTATACCAGGCTCTTGGAGCTTGTTTGAGCTTGTATAGTGCTTTGTGCAATTTGTAAACCTTATGCTCTAATCCCTTTACTTCAAAGCCTTTAGGCTGTTCCACATATACATCCTCAAGTAAGTCACCATTAAGAAAAGCTGATTTTATATCTAACTGATAAACAAGCCAACCATTATGAGCAGCCAAAGCTAAGATTGTTCTCACCATATCAAATCTTGCATGGGTGCAAAAGTTTCTGAAAAATCGATACCTGAAATTTGAGCATATCCTTTAACCATAAGCCGTGCCTTATTTCTTTGCAAGGAACCATCAGAATTGAACTTGCACTTATATATCCATTTACGACCAATTGCTTTTTTTCTTGCAGGTAAATCCACCGAGCTCCATGTTTTGTTCTTTTCAATAGCAGTAATCTCCTCCTCCATTACTTTGATCCACACTTCTTTCACAATTGCATCTTCAAAACAAATAGGTTCCATGGCAAAACAAGCAAACTCACAAGAAGCATAAGTGTCAGATAGACTCTTTACCTTTTTTGGAGGAGAATCAGTTGTAGAGTCAACTGTTGAATGGACAGGTACAAGTGAGTTGCCTGTTTCCAAATCTAAATTGTCATCTTCCACAAAAACTGGGTCTGCACTTCCATCTTTCCAATCCCATGCTTCGTCTTTATTGAATATGACATCACGGCTAACAATCAATTTGCAGGTGATTGGATTAAAGAGTCTGTAGCCTTTTGTTTCTCCACTACACCCAACAAAGATACACTTGGTGCTCTTCTCATCCAACTTCTTCCTTAATTCTGTTGGAACTAAGGCATATGCTATAGAACCGAAAACCCTTAGATAACTTGCACTGGGCTTTCTTCCAGTCCACGCTTCATAGGGCGTTTTTCCTTCAACTGATTATGTTGGAAAACGGTTAATTACATAGACAGCTGCCGCTACTACTTCTACCCAGAAAACTTTAGGAAGATTTTTGTCTTTTAGCATAGTCTTTGCTGCCTCAACAACGGTTCTATTTTTTCGCTCAGCAACACCGTTTTGTTGAGGCGTATAACTAGCGGTGAGTTGCCTTTGTATGCCACAGTTCTTGCAAAACAAATTGAATTCTCGGGATGTAAATTCACCCTCATGGTCAACGCATAAAATCATGATTGAATTCCCAGATTGCTGCTGCTTTTGTCAAAAATCAAGCATTCGTCATTGTCGAATCATGCATAATAACCTTTCTTTAGTAGCTGACTGAAACTAAGCAAATTTTGGGCCAAACGGAACATACATCACATCATGAATAAGTTTCCTCCCAAATTTAGACATCACCGCGATAACACCTGAGCCACAAACCTGTATTTGGTTGTTGTTTCCCATTGTAATTGGTGTCTTTACATTCTCATCAATTTCGACAAAACAATCTCTGTTCCCTGTCATATGATTGCTGCACTCACTATCTAAATACCATGCACCTTCACACACCCAATATCAGCAGTTGAACAAGCAGCAAATAAATTATCTTCACATGCTATCTTTTCTTCATGGTAGTTAGCGTGTCCTTGTGTTTTTAAATCACAATCTTTAGCAATGTGGCCATATTTTTTACAATTGCAACATTGTGGACTAGCTTTATCTTGATCAGCCTTATTTTTATGCCAACAATCTTTCCCCATATGGTTTGATTTACCATAATAAGAACAAGATGGAGAATTAACATGATTACCTCCACTAGAATTTCTGCCCCGTCCTCTTCCGCGGCTAGAATTTCCACAACCATTTCCTCGTCCTCTGCTACTCTTCCCTCTTCCAGGACTGTCCGAATTTCTCTTCATATCAACCTTTGATTGCAATGCATGCTCTAAGGAAGCATTAGCTACTCTGCTTAATCGCTGCTCATATGCTTGAAGTGAACCCATTAATTCCACAAGTGAATAATCTGACAGGTCCTTTGACTCCTCAATTGCAGCAACTACATGGTCGAACTTGGCAGGAAGGCATCTTAACACCTTTTCAACGATCTTCAGGTCATTTAGTTCTTCTCCAAGAGAACGAACATGATTCACAATGGATGAGACTTTTGACAAGAATTCTTGTACCTTCTTAGTTGGCTTCATCTGCAAATTCTCGAAGTCTCGATGAAGAGCCTACAACTTAACAGTCACCACCTTACTCGTGCCTTGGTATTGTTCATGAAGCAAATCCCATGCTTCCTTTGAAGTGGGAGCACCCATAACTCGTGGAAATATCATATCACCCAAACCTTGTTGGATCATGAACAGGGCTTTGGCATCCTTTTTTTGTTTCTCCCTCGATTCATTCCGTTGTGCCGCAGTCAATCTTGGGGCTTGCTCTGGGTCAGCGAGCTCTGCAAATACATTTTTGATCACTTCCCATAAATCATGTGACTTGAACAACGTCTTCATTTTCACGCACCAAAACTGATAATTGGTGCCATTGAAAATTGGAACATTTTGAAGACTTGTTAGATTGTTGTTGGCAACCATATTCACTCTCAAATCACAATAGAACTTGTGTTTAAACAACCTGGCTCTGATACCAGATGTTGAATAAAACTCTCACTCAATCTTACTTTTAACAATAGGGACACAAAATAGAGAGTGAATAGAACTTTTATTTAATTAAAATTACTTCTCACAACTCTACCAAAAGACTAACACATAGCTACTTAAATAGACACTTTTTAATGAGAAAATGGGACGCATTCATAAATCTAATCTTAACAACTTGACAAGAATATCTAAACTAAACATGACAGCTGTTATTGCACTACTACTAAAAAATAGCAACTGAATTTGAGTGGAACACTTAGTGCCAAAAGACCAGGTCTTGAATTACTCCAACAGGATTACCACTGCAACGCATAACATCAAAATGCCAACTATCATCAATACATTAGCTAGCTACCATCTGTTTTCATGGCTACTTACATTCCTCCCTTAATTGTTATCCCACCAAAACTTCTTCTGAAGAGATTTCACCACATTCTGGTCCAATTGGAAGGCCTTGGAAAGAACATCGGGATTAATGGCAAGATAGGATCCAAAGACTGCATTTGCTATTGTGATGACACCAGGATTCTGGCTGCTCAAAGCTACAATGGCACTGCCTTAGTTTTTCCTATGTTGAATTGGAAGTGAATGAGCCCAACTGGGAAAACAAACACATCTCCCTTGTTGAGTACCTTGGTGAAGAGTTTGTTTTCAAATGCGACAAAACCAACATAAAGAGTCCCCTTCGGGACTACCAGAATCTCAGTGGCTCTAGGCTTAGTGTGAGGTGGGTTCAGGCCACCATATGGTGCATAGTCTATACGAGCCAAGGAAATACCAAGTGTGTTAAGTCCTAGTATTTGGGCTACATTTATAGAAGTGACAGTTGAACCAACCGGATTATCTATGTTTTTAGGATGTTGAGCCCAGAAAAGAAGAAGTCATTCGATGTGGCAAGCATTGGGTCCTGACAAAACTTCCCATTCACAAACACTGCACAAGTCAAAATAGATTTTAGCATTATCATAAATATAAAATGTCACGTATAAATGAACCATAAATTTTGTAAGATTTCTACTTATAGAAAGAGCATATATACTTACCACCATTCTTGGTGTCATTAATGGCAACACAGAAATCCTATAGAGGGCTAGGATCAGAAGCAGAGGCTAGGGAGGAAGCCAAAGCCAAGAAGACTGAAGCTATAAGAAAGTGAACTGCTTTCATGGTGATTAATTGGACTGTGATTATCTCTCAAATTGTACCAAGTGTTATATTGCTTTGACGAGGAGTGAGAAATGTTGCATAGCAAACAAGCTTATTTATAGATGAGGTTCATAGGACCAGTCTTTGCTTTTCCTTATTCTTTAGAGCAGATATGAAAATCTTACCAACTCTTTAATTTGTTAAATATTATTTATTTATTCCTATATGAACTGTTCTTTCTAAATATATAAATATAGAAAAATACCTTTTCACTTAGAAATTTTGGACATGGAAATGGTCATTTTTCATCATCTGATCAATTCAATCGGCTGAAGCAAACAATATGTACAATAGTTTATATATTTATTTAATATGTATATTTTAATACCAAATGTCAAAATAGCAAAACAACTAGTTTCAAAGAAAAAAAAACTTTGGTATTGTAACAAAACCTTGAGCCGAATTCAACATTATATAATGAAATTTTTGCATGTTAATCAAACAAACATAATTGGTTGATCATGAATATGGTGTCTATATATATGGTGATCAATGGTGAGAGTGATCTTGATTTTTTTTTTTTTTTTTTCGATAAGTTGAGACAGATAACTCGTTTGAATAAAACAAAAGGTTTACTCATTTTTATGTGGTAAATAGTAAGAAAACAATCCATACTTAGACAGTTAGACATACCTCATTAATCAAAATTTTGTGCAGATGGTTACATATTGTAGAATTTGAGATCCTACCCACAACAAAGTTCAGGTTCCTATTTAATTTAGATTTACAAATTGGGTTGTTTCAGTCTATCCTAATGTTTGGTCGAGCTATAGATTGATATGACTTTTTTGAAAAATAGGTAGAAACCTCTCTTACGTTTACATGGGAATTTATGAGAGAGATGAGATCAATTCAGAAAATTTTGGATGGAGTCTTTGATTATATCAATTTTTGAAACTTTCATGGTAGAGTTTAAATTTTGATGATATGTTAAATATATCTTGCATGTATTAATTTCGGAAAACCAGTTGAAAGGTTGGTGAACTTTTGCTAATGTATTAGCTTGTGAATTAATACAACGAAATTAAATTAGAAAGGAGAATTCTTAAGGATTAGTAGGTGATAGTGGCACCAAAATTCAAATCCTATGACTTGAATAGTAGTAGATATGAAGTATTCAATATTTGTCCTTATAATAATTATAAAACGTATAAGCTTCACAAAGAATGATTCTGTAATTCCCATTTCAACTTATTCCAAAACCAACGAGTAACAACCATAATTATAATTATAATTTAATATAATATTAATTGAGAAGAAACCTCAAGTCACATTAATTTACTCATAAATATGGAATCGATTGCTTTGCGAAATGTGAATGTTAATATTCTATTGAAGCAAATATCAAATTTCAATTTTGAACAAAGAAAATTTGATATAAATAATTTGAGATATTTAAATCTTTTTTTATAAATAATTAAATTTGCAAACATTTATTAGAATATACATGGCTTTGGTATTCAATATTTTCTTCTTCTTATGGTAAGCTAATTGACAAATATGAAAACATTTAGCAGAAAACATATGGAAGAAAACTGAGACAAGATAACTTAATTCAGTGATGAGATACATATAATTTGGTCAATGATGTATATACCAATCAAGTTATAGGTTAAATCATTAAAAGTAGTTTGGTGGTAAAAAATTTAAGTATGACAGTGATTCACGTTTGAACGGTTACACTATAGGTAATATTAAAAATAAAATCATGTTATAGATTAAGTTATACTATAGTTCAAATAAAAAGTTATAATAATTAAAAAAAAAAAATTGAGTTTGAAACCAAGCATTTTTTTTTTTGAAATATATATTTTTTAATACTTTAAATATTCCGTTATTAATATAATTATTTGACACCTTAAATCTCTTTACCAACAAAAAAAAAAAAGTTTTTAACAGAAATTTAATTCAAAACAGCGGTTCTATATAAAATGCAAGCATTTCTATTAAATAAGAACATCATGTGGTGGATGTCTTTTGGAATTTGGATATCTTTCTTAAAAAAAAAAAATATATATCAAAATAAACCAATCGTCTAAAATGTGATTTTAACCAAATTCTTTTAAATATTATAATAACTTTATAAAAAATTCGAATTGAATTCAAAACTTTTTATGTGACTACATGAGATTTCACTTATTAAACTAATTAGTACTTCACTTATTGAACTAATTAGTACTCACTTTATTAGGTATTTTAATTGATGATCAAATTTTTGAATAAATATTCACAATGATGATATATCAATATATCTAAAATTAAGAATATTCAACAAAGCCTAAAAATTTTACCCTAGTTTTTAACTGAAAAGTTTTAAAAATATACAGTGGAAGTAAAGATTGAAAGAGCCAGATTGCAATCAAAATTTCCAAATTGGCACTTCAACATCTATGGGCAAGATAGCCAACAAACTGACTATCATGAAATTTATTTGATTATTTGGCCCAAGAGGAAATGCTGTAAGTCAGCACTCAGCAGTGATAGGGAGAGGGAGAGAATGAGACTAAATAATCAACCAACAAATTAACCACAAATTTATAACATATTATCATCCAAAACCATAAAAGACACAGATTTTGACCGAGGTTACACAATGCAACCTTCTTTATTACATAATTGTTTAATCAGAAGCAGATGTCAAACAATGTTTTTAAAAAATATTAAAAATATAAATTTATCTAATTGTTGTCCCACCAGAACTTGGCTTGAAGAGACTTCACCACCTTCTGGTCCAACTGGAATGCTTTAGCAAGAACGTCAGGATTGATAGGAGGATCAGACCCGAAAACGGCATTGGCAATGGTAATGACACCAGGGTTCTGGCTGCTCAAACCAGCAAAGGCAACTGCATTGGTTTTTCCAATATTGAATTGGAAATGGACGAGCCCAACTGGGAACACAAACACGTCTCCCTTGTTTAGAATTTTGGTGAAGAGTTTGTTTTCAGGGTTGGATGTGACAAAACCAACGTAGAGAGTGCCTTCCTGAACTACTAGGATCTCAGTGGCTCGAGGGTGAGTGTGGGGTGGGTTCTGGCCGTATGGCGCAAAGTCAATACGAGCTAGGGAAATGCCAAGAGTGTTGAGTCCTGCAATTTGGGCTACATTTACAGGAGTGACCATGGATCCAACAGGATTCTCTGTGTTTCCAGGTTTGTTGAGCCCTGAAAAGAAGAAGTCGTTTGGTGTAGCTTGCTTTGGGTCCTTGCAGAACTTCCCATTCACAAACACTGCATGAAAGAATTAAGTAAATATTATAGTTCTTAATTTTCTAGTGTAAACATACACTAACTTTAGTTTCATTCTACCTCAAATATAATATTTACGTGAACTCATTATAGTATGACTTTACTTTTTCATATAAGATTTATGTTATAACGAACTATGAATGCATGCATTCGATAAAATTTATACAAATTCAATATTATAAAAATCATTAGAAAAACAATTTAAAATAAATAATAAACGTAAAAAAAATAAATGAATAATTAAACCTGATTTAGTTTCGTGTTATCAGCGTTTAAGCTAGCTCAAATACTATTAAAATATGTATGGCTTCCACATGAAGACACTTATAAAAGATACATGCATATGTTTAGAAAGAGCGCATACCACCATGCTTGTAGTCATCAATGGCTACACAGAAGTCCTGAAGAGGACTGGGGTCAGAAGCAGAGGCAAATTGGAAAGCCATAGCCAAGAGAGCAAAAGCTGCAAGATACTGAGCACCTTTCATTGTGATTTAGCTGTTTCTATGTATTTTCCGAGTATGGCTGCCTTGGTGAGGGGTGTGGAATTTTGCAAGGCAAAGCAAGTCTATTTATAGGTGGTAATTCATTGAACTGGTCTTAATTTGTTTTCCCCTACTTGACAAAGATATTGAAACTAAGTCTTGATTGAATGGATCTATATTTTAATATGCACACTAAGTCAGTCTTTAACAACAATGGACATTCGTCACTCAAGTAAAACGTTTTCTCATATGAATATATGACTACATCAACATATTTACGAAACATGGAATTGGTCTTCTTTATTGTGCTGGCCTCCTACACCCAGTACATTGTTCTATATTAAAATTAATTTAATTGTCAGATAAAGGCCATAGTAAATGCATGAAAGTGATTTATAGGCTAATTCAACCCACAATCTTATGATTAGTATTATTATTTTCTTATCATCCTATAAGGATATTAATGTAATGATTTCAGTTTCTAAATTATTAATTGTTAAATACTTTCTCTAGGCTTGATGCACATCATGTTTGTAAAAACTAGTAAGAATTGCCATTTCAACAATGTCGTCTAAACAAATAATTAATATTGTTAGTTAAAGATAGGTAGATGAAAACAACATCAAACTTAATAATACGACGTAGTTTGGTCTACTTAGCCTCTATTATTTATTGTGCGAGAGAACATATGAAGCTTTCAACAAGAAGAATGATTCTTTTGTTCCTTTTCTACTTTATCTTATAATGAACTAATTATTATAACATACTCCTCAAAGAAATGATTTATTTCTCGAAATGACATGTTTCTCAAAAAAAGAAAATATCTATCAGAAAAAAGAAAATATCTGAATGTCTCTTGAAAAAAGGAAATAATTATAAAAAGAGAAATTAACTCTCACACGCAAATCAAGTTTGTTGAAATATAGGCCATAGTTGTTATATGAGTTTGGATAAAATCCAATCCTAACCCATATTTGGTAAGAAAATGAGATTGGGTTTCAGCAATCTCATCTCCATATTTTATCCCACTGTGATGAGTTAAATGAAATTCATCACATAAATGGTATAAAATGGACCCGCTGACCACCTCTTACTTTAAGGGAATAAATAAATAAATAATAAAAATCAAAGAAGACTAGCAATCAATCATGGAAGAAGATGAACTAAAAAAAGAAGAATAAGAAGAATCAGAAGGGTAGGGTGTAGTCTACCGATTGGTAGTGGAGAATCCACAAGATATTCACTACAAGAAAAGCGCTTATTAATAATGGGTAATGCCCGTGCTAAATGTTTAACTAACATGGACAGAGCACAAGCAAGTATACGTGATGTATAAAGGTGTGATGGTAAGCAGCACTTTTAGAGTACGAGCGAAAGCTCGTGCTAAAAACATTAACAAGTACAAGCGAAGCCCATGCTAAAAAAAATAACAAGAACGGTTATTGTTTGTACTAAATAAATTAATTACCATAGAAGATACCCATAAGAGTTATTATATTGAAAACAAATAATGTCTGTGATAAAAGAATTAACAATTATTTTGTTTAAAACTAATTTTTCCCTTAATTAATAAATTATTGTACATATTGTCGAGTATCATATTTATTTTTTTAATATGAATTTGTTAATATAGGCCAGTTGTCAAATAACACTTTAATAATAATTTGGAATATATATAAAGCTAATAAAATTTCTAAAATATTCATATAATATTGAACGTTATAAAACTCATAACAATAGAAATTCTAAAATATTCATATGTAATAGTAGCAAATCCTAATACAAAATGCTAACTCCCAAAAATTATTTACATTCTAATTATGTGTCATCACTTAGAAAACTATACTAAGTCCAAATATGTAATGTACTTTGTTGGCCAAACAATGTAGATGCCTTTAGTTCCAATTCAAGGATTCACCTTTTGCTCTCAAAATACGTCACTTGTATCAAGAGAATTCAAACTAACTATTGCAAAAGTGTTTTTTCAGTAATATTCTCATCACAATTCACAAGATCCAATCTCATCTGTCAAAACGACATAGAACAAGAAACACAAACACAATAAAATCATTACGGAATAATGAGGACTAAAACTATAAATTATTCAATTGAAGTTTAAAAGCACAAAAGAAATGAAAATGAGAACATAAAAAGGAAATAAATGAACAACTATTTCCACAATAATAAAAGTTTAAATATATACACAACTATTTCCTTAATAATAAAAGTTTAAATATATACTTTGGTCAACAAGATATATCAAACAACATAATTTTTTTTTTCTTGCCCCAACCCTTTGTGTTGACTAGGAACCAAAACAGATGCATAACTTTTACTTCCTCCATCTCAAGATATAAAAATCTGCAATACTAGAACAATAGGGCCATATCATTTAACTTAGCATTAATGGTTAAAAAACAACTGATATACTTCAATCAATGGGGTATCTAACATCTAGTTGTCCCACATATGTCGTGTAGAAACATTAAATAAAAAAATAGGTGGTTCTCTGAAGTGGGCCTAACCTCACTTGCTTAAGCAAAAATGCCTCTATCTTTCTGGTAGGAAGCATTCCACACATCTATATCATCAATAGACTCCCCACTCCAATACTTGACTATATATCACCATATCAAAAGCTTTTCCACAAAAACCAGATTACAGCTATCTAAAAGTGTTTGGTTGTGCATGTTTTTCACACTTAAGACCCTATAACAAACACAAGCTTGATTTTCATTCATCTAAGTGTCTTTTTCTTGGCTATAGTGATGCTTATAAAGGTTATAATGTCTACATTCAATAGGTAGAATCTATATCTGTAGAGATGTAATTTTTAATGAGAAGGATTTTCCATATGTTTCCTTGTTTTTAAAGCCTTCTCATACATCATCTAAGTGCTCATCTAGTTTACATCTTTAAGTTTTTAACAATGTTTCCTTTGTCAGTTCATCAAGTAAGTTAGATGGTATTGGCAGATCCCTTACAAGAGATAAATCTCATACGATTTCACAAGAACAGAATTGTCATTTAGCCGACATTATTTTTCAAACTCGCCTACAACAATTCCTTTCTACACTGATCTCACCAACCATCATTCTCATACTAAATCACATCATCCCATGGTCACTAGATCTAAGGCACATGCATCCACAAACACTTATGCATTACATGTTACAACTTCTGTTCCTAGTGAGCCATTAAGTGTGAGTGAGGCTATATAGTACCCTGAGTGGAAGAAAGCAATGATGGCTGAGTATGAGGCCTTAATTCCAAATCACATTTGGAAGCTAGTACCTAGGATAGCTGATATGAGTCGTGTAGGATATAAGTGGGTGTTTAGAGTAAAAGAAAATGCTAATGGTTCAATATAAAGATATAAGGCAAAGCTAGTTGTCAAAGGGTATCATCAAACTACTGGTGTGGACTTCCTTGAGACTTTTAGCCCTGTTGTGAAGTCCTCTACTATTAGAATTGTTTTGTCTTTAGCTATCAATTTTGATTGGGAGATAAGACAGCTAGACATAAACAATGCCCTTTAAATGGAGAGTTAAAAAAAGTTGTTTATATGGAACAACCAGAAGAATTTGAAAGTTCTGGTCATCCTAATTTTATGTGTAGATTGATTAAGTCCCTTCATGGATTAAAACAAGGTCTAAGAGCTTGATTTGATAAGCTTAAAACTGCTCTTCTATAATAGGGTTTTGTAAATTCTAGAGCAGATTCTTCATTATTTTTCTACAAAAAGGGACTTTTGTTGGTTTATGTGGATGATATCTAGTTGACAAGGAATGATATAAGTTTAATTGCTCAACTTGTGAATGATTTAAACCAATAATTTGCCTTAAAAGATCTGGGTGCACTAAGCTATTTTTTGGGATTTAAAGCTAGTAGGAATGAAAAGGGAATATTACTCACTTAGAGTAATTATACTACTGAACTACTGAAAAAGGCAAGGATGATAAATTGCACTGCATGTCCTACTCCTATGAATACAAGAACAAAATTGCTAAAAAATGAAAGGGATGCTTTTGCTGATCCATCATTGTTTAGAAGCATTGTAGGAAGCTTGCAGCATTTAACCTTGACAAGACCTGACATATCTTTTGCAGTTAATAAGCTAAGTTAGTTCTTAGCTTCTCCTACCACTCTTCATTGCCACGCATGTAAAAGAGTGCTTAGGTATGTCAAAGGCACCCTAAATGTAGGTTTGAAGTTTCAAAAAGCTAATTCAAAATTGCTGCAAGTTGAAGCATATCCTGATGTAGATTGGGGAAGTAATCTTGATGACAGGAAATCAATGTAAGGTTGGTGTGTATTTTTTGGCTTAAATTTTATCTCTTAGAGTTCAAGGAAGCAGAATGTGGTTACAAGATCAAGTTGTGTGGCAGAGTATCGAGCTCTAGCTCATGCCATAACAGAAATAGTTAGGTTGGTAACCTTGCTTGCTAAGATAGGTATCAAACTAAGTCATTTACCTGTCTTGTGGTGTGACAATATAGGAGCTGGTTCCCTTGCCAAAAATCCTATTTTCCATTTGAAAACAAAGCGTATAGAGTTGGACTTGCATTTTATCAGAGACAAAATTGAATCACAGGAGTTGGATGTTAGGTACATTCCAACCGAAGACCAAATTGCAGACCTACTGACTAAGCCATTAGGCATTACAAATTTACACAATTAAGAAGCAAACTAGTGCTTGATAAACATCAGGCCTAGTTTGGGGAGGGGGGGAGGGGGGGGGGGAGGTGTTGGAGTAAATATAAGTTACTTAGTCTGTGATCAGTAGCCAATCAGGGAGTCGCAGCTATCTCTTTATGTTCAATTATATTGCAACTCGTGTACCAATTATTTCTTGACATGTAAGGCTAGTTAGTTACTTGCTTGAACTAGCTATAAAAAGTATGTTAGCTTGTTGGTTTTTAGCTAGTTAAAATGAAGGAAAAACCGAAGCTTCTCATGAAAGGAATTCTGGTTTTTCTCTCAACTCTCTCTCTTTACTTTTCTTGTTTTCTTGAATCTTAATAGTTTCTATAGATGTTGAGCCCGTAAAAGAAGAAGTCATTTGGTGTGGCAAGCTTTGGGTCTTGGCAAAACTTCCCATTCACAAACACTGCACATAGTCAAAATAGATTTTAGCATTATCATAAATATAAAATGTCACGCATAAATGAACCATAAATTTTGTGAGATTTCTACTTATAGAAAGAGCATATGTACTCACCACCATTCTTGGTGTCATGAATGGCTACACAGAAATCCTGAAGAGGGCTAGGGTTAGAGGCAAAGGCCAGGGAGGAAGCCAATGCAAAGAAGATAGAAGCTACAAGAAAGTGAACAGCTTTTATGTTGATTAATTGGGGTGTGATTATCTCTCAAATTGTACCAAGTGTTATATTGCTTTGATGAGGAATGAGACATGTTGCATGGCAACCAAGCTTATTTATGGATGAGTTTCATTGAACGAGTCATTGCTTTTCCCTTGTTGAAGTAGATAATATGAAAAGCTTGCCAAATCTTAAATTTGTTAATTATTTAAAATTTTCTATTAAATTCAAAATGAAACATTCTTTAACAACTACAAGCATATATCCTGATCATAATAGGAAAATATTTTTTTACTAATAATGCTCATGTCTGCAAATTTAGGACTTGGAAGTGGTCATTTTTCATCGTCTGATTCATTCAATTGACTGGAGCAACAATATCTAGAATCGTGGACGATCATGAAACCTCTGCCGACCGTTCACTATGCTTGAATTATTCCAATGAATCTTGTTATACTGTAGATAGTATTTAATAATAATAATAATAATAATAATAATCAGATGATGAAAGAAGAGTTGTAGCAGAACAGAGCTAGAATTATTAACTATTGGTTGGTGGCATCAAATCCTACGACTTGAAGGTAGGCAATAAATTTGGAAGTAGTAGTGACTTTATTTGGAGATAGGTAATAGATTTTGAAATTGTCACTAATTATAATTATAATTAAAAAAAGTTTAGCTAATTTATTCAACCACTAACCTTACCTATTAATTGGAGTCATTGGATTGTTGTACAAGTGGTTATTAAAGTCAATCTAAAGGCTTCAATTAATGAATAAGGCTAGTGGTTGGGTAAAGTAACTAAACTCAATATATATATATATATATATATAGGGATAGGATCGGGAGACACAAGTTTTCATATTAATTTTGATAAAATTTGTGGACCATTAGATTATGACAATTTTAATTGTTTAGATCTACTCACACATTTATATACAACTTAATTTTACACTCTACATAAATATTGCTTTCTCCCCTCTCTCATCATCATTAATTGCATTATCTCTCATCTCTTCCATTAATATTAAGGAGTCGTCAATTAATATTCTTTTCACCACAATGTATGTTTTTGC
The DNA here is from genome assembly GCA_019925255.1 of Litchi chinensis. Lineage (NCBI taxonomy): Eukaryota > Viridiplantae > Streptophyta > Magnoliopsida > Sapindales > Sapindaceae > Litchi > Litchi chinensis. The sequence goes on from CM034466.1 coordinate 23,475,589, forward strand.
ATTTTTTTAATTCATTTTTAAATTATATTATTTTTATCTTTTCTATTAGACATGTATTCAAATAAGTTTTTTTTAATTATTTTTTTATTTTGGATTATTATAATCATTATGTTTGTTTAAATGAGAGTAATATGAATCTTATTTGAAAGTTTATATTGAGAGCTTTAAATTCATATATTATTTGTATGATTTGATTAACTAAATAAAAAGAAAAGATTAAATGAAAATTGAATTTATAATCTTTTTATTTTGAGTGATGGATAAAATTGTTTTTCATTTTTTCTTTATTTATGCATTTATGAACAATGAGGAGGAGATAAACTAATAATTTTTTTGGATACTTTTTGTACTATGCAGAAAGGAAATTCTATATATATTGTAAAATTAAAAAAAAAAAAATCAATACAGATGTACAATTAGCAATAAAATAAAACACAAGTGATTTCAAAAATAAAATAAAATAAAGCACAATTAAAAGAAATTAGATTAACAATAAAATAAAGCATAAGTGAATTAAATAGATTAAAAGAAATTAGATAAGAAATGGGAGCAGTATGAAAAGAAAAAGCAAGAAACAAGAAGATAAATGAGAGAGCACAAACTTTATTCTCATTTTATATATTCAAGTTTGGCAAACCTTGCCCGTGTATATATAGTACAGCTAGGTGGGTCATTAATTGGCCTCAGGTACACAAAATTGCACATGAAACGGAAATTGCAAACCGATTTTAAATTTAATTAATAATTTAATGTAATGGTAAAAATCCATTAATTATACAATAATATATATACAGAGTCTTTTTTTAGATATTATTAAATGTATATATGTTTGAAAATAATATAATTTTAAAATGAATAAAAAAGCAAAGATGTAAAGAATTTCAATGAGTGAGAATAATATTATTTTTTTCTAAAAAAAATAATATTAATTTATTGGTTTTTAATATTAGTAGGAGAAGTTTTAAAAAAAAATTATTATTAATTAGAGAGAGGAGAGATATAATGTAATGATGAAGAGAGGAGAAAGAACACGTTAATGTAAAGTATAAAATTAAGTTGTATATAAAGGTATGAGTAGATCTAAGTCATTGAAATCTTTATCATTCAATGGTCAACAAATTGTATCAAAATTGGTATTAAAACTTGTGTCCTCTGATCCTACCTCATATATATATATAGACACAAAGAATAGTTATGTTTTTATCCCTATTTCTCCTTATGACAAAACCACAAGTAGCAATCTGTCGACGTTGGAATTCAGTCGATGAGTAATCAATGCCCAATACCTGCAATCAATGTGAGAAAGCACAAATACCAAGGAAAGACAAAGACGGAAGCAAAGGATCAAACGAGAAACACCAAGCTTTTACGTGGTTCGGCAATAATTGGCCTACGTCCACGACTGTCTGTCTCTTTAATTCTGCAGAGTGACAGTATATTATTGAATATTGTCTATCTGTTACAATGATCTTGATCCCTATTTATAGGGAAAGAAGTGTTACAATTCTGATTGTAGCCAAATTAGGAAGAGAATCCTGAATTAATTACATTCCCTAAACAATTGGGAAAAATAAGGAAAAGAATTATAAATTAATTATGCTTCCTAATATTTTTAGATAATATTAGGAAATTACTATATTTATCTCAAGATAATGTTGACTTGATTTTGAATTTGAATTGATCTCCATATCTGACGAGGGAATCATGGTTTGATTGGACAATTGCCATATTTGGAGAGAGAATCACGTTTGAACTTGGTAACTGCCTGCTCTGGAAGATATGATGCTTATCACGTGTCTGAGCGAGCTGACGTGTCATGGTGATCCCAATCTCGAGCTCGCTGAGAGACGAGCTGCGCAGGCGGCGAGCTGCGACCTGGCTACACTTATGGGTCTGTTGATGCCAGCTGGAAATCTTGATGGTCTTTGAGTCAATACTGGGCCTCATCTGATGGGCTTTGACTACACTGACCTCATTGGGTCTTCTTATCGGGTCTTAAATGGGCCCAAATTGGACTTTTACCAGCCCAATTACTGAGTCCGAAAAATATGCATAACACAATCATATATAATTAATCATAGATAAATGTCACATTTTATTGAATTGATCCCTTCTCACATGAAACAAATATCAATAAATTCCATTTAAACATTTTGTTTAGTGAAATTTGATATTGATTACTTGTAGTGAATTAATTTTCTTTTAGAAATAATGTAATTTTAGCAGATAATATATGGCTTTGTTTCAATTTTTTCAGAGTGTCAAATTTTCAATCTTTCAAATCTATTCTCACCGTTGACAAATGGAAGCAGATAATGATCACTTTGTCATTGAAATGCTCTGGTAAGTAAAAAGAAAATTGAGTCTAACTTTTGATAATTTAATGACTTATCAACATAAAAAATAGCAGATGGTCAAGATTGCTATATTTTCTCTCTTTCATATATCATTTAAACATAAACTCCTCCTATAAAAAGTCTAAGAAAAATAAGAAGTTATGAGAGAATCCTTGCTAAGATTAATAACCTTTGACAAGCAATTTTTGCAATTTTGAACTCTTCAAATTCCATCCCAATGTTGATCATATGCATGATACAGAACCCTCTAAATTGATTTTTCTTTTTTCTTTTTTCTTTTTTTTTTTTAAATCCTCGAAATTGATATTGTATCAAGTAAGGTCTTTCTTTTCTATTAATATTACCTTTCTGTGTGTTTGCTCATCAAATTACTTTATTATTTGAGACTATAAATCAATTTAGCAACAATGTAAAGTCGTATGTAACATTGAAAATTCTTCAAAATTGCAGTTGTATATAGAATGCATGCATTTCTATTTAATCATTAGACCATCTTCATGGTGTTTTTTTTAATACATCTTTTTTAACCTTAAATAAAAGAATATCATAATTGTAAGAATAAATCCACCATTAAACCCTCTCTCATCAAAAGTGTGATTTAAATATTTAAAACCATTTAAATAAATATAAGAAATTTCATCAATTAAACTAATCGATTCCCATGTTTTTGGAAATTTAGGACTATGAAAATGCTTTAAATAAATATTTTTAAAATGATAGCATGTCTGTTTTATATTAGTAATATATTTAATGAAAAGTTTGAAGCTTTTTGTTCAAGTTCAAAATTCTAAAATCTTATAGTAATTAAAGTGAAAGAGATAGGCATAAAAATTTCCAATTTGGCGCCGCTTGCATTATTTTTCTTCCTTCAGGTCAACGAGCTTGAAACTTTATTTTGATTTGTGGACCAAGTATGAAATTTTATGTGTCAGCAGTGACAAATAGATTGAAAGAGAGACAAATGATCACCAACAGACAAGTACTTATCCAATATCATATTACAAAGCGAAGAGATAATATATTGAACGGGGTTACATTAAGCAACCCTATTTATTACATCATAACTTAATCAGAAGTTGTCAAACAGAGATATTCAAACAAGTTGCAATTAAAACTTCACATATTCAAAGTATTTCTTTAATTGTTGTCCCACCAGAACTTGGCTTGAAGAGATTTCACCACATTCTGGTCCAATTGGAATGCTCTAGCCAGAACATCAAGGTTGATGGGAGGATCAGACCCGAAAACGGCATTGGCAATGGTAATGACACCTGGGTTTTGGCTGCTCAAACCAGCAAAGGCAACCGCATTGGTTTTTCCAATATTGACTTGGAAGTGGATGAGCCCAACTGGGAACACAAAGACATCTCCCTTGTTTAGAACTTTGGTGAAGAGTTTGTTATCAGGGTTGGATGTGACAAAACCAACATAGAGAGTGCCTTCCTGGACTACTAGGATCTCAGTGCCTCGAGGATGAGTGTGGGGTGGATTCTGGCCGTATGGTGCAAAGTCAATACGAGCAAGGGAAATGCCAAGAGTGTTGAGTCCTGTAATTTGGGCTACATTTACAGGAGTCACCATGGATCCAACTGGATTCTCTGTGTTTCCAGGGTTGTTGAGCCCTGAAAAGAAGAAGTCGTTGGGTGTTGCTTGCTTTGGGTCCTTGCAGAACTTCCCATTCACAAACACTGCATGAAAGAAATAACTAATATTATATTTCTTTTTCTAGTGTAAATGTAAGTTAACCTTAGTTTCATTCCAGGTCAAATCTAATTAATATTAAATAAAGATCATCTTTAAGTGAATATTTTATATTATGAATTAATATTTTCATATAAAATTTATGTCTTAATGAATTACGAACTTGTGCATTTGATAAAATTTGTATAAATTGATTATCATAAAAACTATAAAAAAAATAATTTAAAGTGAAAATAACAAAAATGAACAAATTAGACACGATTGAGTATCATGTTATTTATATGTACATAAAAATTAACTTAAATACTATGAAAAAATTTATATGATTTAGACATGTACATTTAAAAAGATGCACACGTGCGCATATATATATATATATATATATATAGAAAGAGGGCATACCACCATTCTAGTAGTCATCAATGGCTACGCAGAAGTCCTGAAGAGGGCTAGGGTCAGAGGTAGAGGCAAATGAGGAAGCCAAAGCCAAGAGAACAAAAGCTACAAGAAACTTAACACTTTTCATTCTATTCTTCTATGTATGTATTTTCCAAGTATGGTTATCTTGGTGAAGGATGAGAAATGCTGCAAGGCAAAACAAGCCTATTTATAGATGGGAATTCATTCAACTAGTCTTTGTTATTCCCATGTTTGAAGAAGAAATTGAAATTATATATGAATAATACTAAACTTCCTAAATAGTTTGCCTAAATTCGTGCCAAATAATATGGCATATAAATTCGCAAGATCCTATTAATTATTACATCATCTTATGATTTACAAGATCTTAACAACTCATATACCACATCATTTGAGCATTAATTTGGATAAAGTATTTTGGGAGCCTAGCATTACTCATTATATATATATTGCCCAGTATTGACTGAGTGGTTATACATTTTTTTTTTTTTAAGAAGGTATATATGTAATTAATATGTGCATAATGAGCCATTCTTTAACACCCAACGGCATTTGTCACTCAAGTTAAACCTTTTCTTCATATGCTTACATCAACACATTTATGAAACATGGAATTGGTCGTCTTCCCAATAAACTTGATCACTTCGTCTCCTAGTGTTTTATTATCTTAAAATTAATTTAATTGACTATATACTAATCGAGCCCATGGAAATGAAAAATCTCACTGGTGTTCTCTGCGCATAATGAGAATTACTGATCCCACTTCAACAGTATATTTTGGAAAAACTCGGAACATTTTCAGTTGGACTCACTTGTGACAGAAAGAAAACAAATCTCATGTTGAATAGAGAAAGATAAGAAGATTTGCATGCTAGTTCAACCCACAATCCTAGTTTTTTTATTGTATGATGATCCATAATAAAATCGTTTCCATATATAAACTGGTTACATACAATGTTTCTGCCTTTGTCATATGTCATATTAGAAAATTTAGAAAGTGGAATAGTAGTCTTAAATGAAGAAAACTCTATGATGTATAATAAATTAATTGTTCTCTAGTATAATCAAACATTAGGAGCATAGACTTTTTTTTTTTTTTTCCACATACACAGACAAGAATCATTACTCTAGTTTTATTTAGAGTTTTTTTTTTATAGCATTAAAATTAATTTGAATTTTAAATTAACACTAAACTTGTAAAATAAGTTTTTCAGCACCGTCATTATTCGTGAGTTATTGTTCATAAAAAAAGTAATAATTTACAAACAAATAATCATAGATCACATTCTTTGTTTGTGAATAATAGTTTATAAGGATTGATGGCACTAAAAAAAATAATTTCGATAAATTAATGCTTGTTTAAAAATTATGCTAATTTTGGTTTTTTTATTATTACTTTTGAAAATTTTCCTTTTCATATGATTTGGTTCAAATTTGATTAAGTGAATAATTTGTTCTAGACTTGATTTCATGTTTACTCAAACTACAATTAACATTATATAAAATTGTTCCCTTGAAAAAATCATTTCATCTATAAGGGCTGCTAATATCCTCACATTTCATTTTTGTTTTAAATATTATAATCATATACACCAACACCACAAGGTGATCAGTTTAAATTATGTTCTCCTCCCTCAATCCTAATTTAATTATAATAGTTTAAAAAAAAAAAAAAGTCTCTTCTAAAAAGCCTTTATAATTGGTTAAAAAATAATATACAGTTAAAAAATATTATGTATTGGAATAACATGTTTTTTAAATTGTATTGGAATAACAATTATAGGACAGTTATTGTTGTTGTTTTTGTTATTATTATTATTATTATTTTTAAAAAAGCAGAATTTAATTTTTCTTTTCGATGGATAACCAAAATAAAATCTATTAGGTGTGGATTCAGATCTCCCTATTTTTTTTAAAAGAATAAATCATATTTTCACTTAAGGCAATTCTACCAATAATGTGGTAAGACTATTGTCGACGTTGGATTTCAATCGACGAGTAATCAATACCCAATACTTGCAATCAATGTGAGAAAGCACAAATACCAAGAAAAGATACAGACAAATACCAAGAATCAAACGAGGAACACGGAGCTTTTACGTGGTTCGGCAATAATTGGCCTACGTCCATGACTGTCTGTCTCTTAAATTCTGCAGAGTGACAGTGTATTATTGATTATTCTCTGATGATGTTACAATGATCTCAATCCCTATTTATAGGGAAAGAGGTGTTACAATTCTGGTTGTAGCAAATCAGGAAAAGAATCCTGGATTAATTACATTCCCAAATAATCAGGAAAAGTAAGGAAAAGAAATATAAATTAATTATACTTCCTAATGTGGCTGAATAATATCAGGAAACTGCTTCCATAAAATCAGGGATGATGTTGATTCGGTTTGAATTTGAATAGACTTCCGTATCTGATGAGGAAATCATGGTTTGATTGGGTAACTACCATATTCGGAGAGAGAATCATGGTTGAAATAGGCAACTGCCTGTTCTGGAAGATACTGTACTAATTACGCCTCTGAGCGAGCTGATTACTATGGCGGTCTGTGAGTTTGAGCTCACATAGCGAGCTACGTATGAGGCGAGCTGCGGTCTGACTGTGTTCACAGATCTGTCGATGTTAGCTGAGGGATTTACCTGAGCGAGCTGAAGAGTTTGCTGACCTTAGAATCGATACTGGGCCTCGCCTGATGGGCTTTGACTGGGTTGACTTTTATCGGGTCTTCTTACTGAGCCTGAATTGGGCTTTTACCAGCCCATTTAATGAGTCTGAAAAATACATATAACATTAGCCCCCCAACTCTCAGTTCGCTTCTGCGAGCTGGGAGTTTGAGCTTGCTAGTAAAAGCTGGCTTCCTTGGCACGCTACCCTTCATAACTGCTTCTGTGCACTTTCAAATTCCACCTTTTCAGTTGCGACACGTGGCGATCATGCAGGTGGTAACTGAAGCGACGTTTGCACGTCCTTTACACGCGTATTTAATGCGCACGTCTTTCAACTGACGGCTGCATGATTTCCAAAGCCGTGCTTCACGCTGCACCGTCAGATTTATGACGGTTACACTTTTCAAAGATCTGACGGTTGGGGTTCACGCTCACTTGTCTATATAAATCGATGGACCCTTTTCATTTTCTTCTTTCATCTGTCATTTTCTTTTAAAGCAATCAAGTATTCAAGCTTTCAAGCAACCAGGACCTACTGCCTTTTCATGAAATCAACATCCTCACTCGCCGTTTTTCAATCTCATCAACGATTCAAGGTAAGGCATCTTTTTCTTCAAACTTTCTATTTTAGGTTTATTTTGTTTCACCACCATTATTATACCTTCATTATTCTGAGTCTTCTATTTATTGAACATGGCGTTTCTTCTTCTGGTTCAATATGGTTTTTTAACTTGTTCAGATGTCTTCAAGCGGAGCTCGCAAGGGAATTGTTCCAAGCAGTGAAGCTCGTGAGCATTATGAAGCCCGAGCTCATGCTATACAGGGAAGAGCAGCTCGGGATACGTTCGCTCGTCATCCTTCATCGCTAAAGCGTCCTGATGTGGAAGGACTTGTCGCTCAATTCCACATCCCTTTTGGTTGTCGTGCACTGTTACCTGATTCAAAGAATCATGCATGTTATCCACCCAGGGGATTCATCGTTGTTAGCGCTCAGTATTTCGAGCAGGGGCTACGGTTCCTCATTCCACCGTACTTGATCGCATTTCTCAACAAGGTCAAGCTCGTGCCATTCCAGTTGACTCCAAACTCTTATGCGCAGCTGACCTCGCTGGTTGTGGCCTTCCTCAGAAACGGCCTTTGTCCCCCTACACCAAAAATTATACAGCAGTTCTACTCCTTCAAGGCTCTGAGTGCAGCAGAAGGAGAGAAGCCGGATGGCATTTACTACCTCACAGCCCGTCCGTCGCAATACAAAGATCTCTTGCCCAAAGGAGAAGCGAAGGGCAAATCCAACGTTGGGCCGTATAAGACGAGCTGGTTTTACGTCTCGTGCCCCTCTCTCGCAGATCTCCGAAATTTCAGCTTCGTCCTGAAACCAGGTATTCATAAAGGAAAAAATAGCGAGCTGAGTTTATTTTGTACCTTTATTATTATTTTTTAATCATTTGCTGTGCAACGCTGAAAATGGACGAGTCTCCTCTCAGCAGCGAGGAGAAACGAGCTCTTGACAAGCTCGCAATCTCAGAGGACGCAGGCATCAGCAGCAAATTCGACGATGTTGTCCTTAGAGCTTACGGCCTTGCTCCTCTTAAGGAATCTCCTCTTCTGTGATCTGAGGAGGACATAGGCAAGATCGGCGATAAACCTAGACTTCCTTCTGTTTTTGAGGTTCCAGTTCAGGTGGGGGACACGTCTGCTTCCCGACCTCTGCCACCAGTCTCTTCACCATCAGTGGGTGCAACTCGCTCACCCTCTCCAGCTCGGAAGGCTTCTACCCAAGGTGCTTCTGCTCGCACCTCATCTAAGGCGAAATCGTCTTCAACTCGCACCCCATCAAAGGGTGCATCTCGAAAAACTACTTCTCCAGCTCCTACCCCAGCTCGAACAGGATCAGATCCAGCTCACACAGCCCCTACTGTATAAGTTGATTCATCCTTTTCTCCACATCACACATCTACCCCAGGGGCTTTACTGCCATTTCCAGCTCACGCTCCAGCCCTCGTTCCTTCCTCTGGGCGAATTCCAGCCAACAGGAAGAAACTTGTTCTTTTGAAATATCCCCCTTCTGAGCGACCTGCTACATCTCCCGCCTCCTCGACTCTTTCAGTGAAACGACCTGCTGAGGCCTCAGCCACTCCAGCGGCCCCTTTAAAACGCTCCAAGCCATCTGTCGAGGACCAGGCTCCTGTGGTCGCTGCTTACAGCGAAGTGCCTGCTACTACTGAGAAACAGGTCGCTGGTCCTTCAAGCGCCGCTCCAAGCGAAGTGCCTCTTGCTGCTGGTTCTTTAGGTCTTCAGCCGACTCCAGCTTCCAGCTCGTTGCCTGGAAAAGGTGACTCTCCTCCTAAGGTTGCTTCGCAGGAAACCCAAGCTGGCCCCAGCAAAAGAGCAACTAAACGCATCGTTCACTTGCGGCCTACCGCTACTTGGGATGGCGAACGCGATATTCCAGAAGCTGAGAGGACCCCCTCGCCAACGAGACCAACCGTTGAGATTGGGTCTGGGGGAAGATATTTGACCTCCTTCCTTGACAACTGGGATACGATCATGCTCACCCACACAAATGTCTTGGAAAATAAGTATCTTAGGGGCGAGGATCTGGACGAATTCATAGCTCGCCATTCCATGCTAGTAAGTCATTTTCCTTTATCTGCCGACCTTTTTACTTTATTAAATGCTAACTTATAACATTTTCAGGGCGCTCTCGGCGCGATGAAGTGGAGAAGGCAAACAAGGGCTGTAAACGATGAAATAAGGAAACTGGAAGACGAGCTGAATGAGGCTAAAGATGAAGTTGTGCGCTTAGCTGAAGGTAGAGTGCAGGGTCAGGAAGCACAGATCGCTGAGGCGAATGCTGCGAGGCAGACCTTTGAGGAAGCTCTAAAGAACATGGAAAATGAGCATGTCATGTTAAAAGATGAGCTTCTCAAGACAAAGGAAGAACTAAAGCGATCCGATCAACGGGCTGAGCTGGCCGAACAACGGGCTTCAATTACAGAAGAGAAAGTTGAAGTACTTCATCGCCAAGTTGATGCTGTTTTGGCGCGAGCTGAAAATGCTGAGAAACAGGCCGAGGAGGCTAAAAAACGAGCTGATGAAATGGGAGCTGCAGCTAAAAGCGTTGAGGAGGCTGCAACCAAACAAGCTGAGGAGGTTGGAACCGCGACTAAACATGCCGAGGAGGCTGAGCATCGAGCTGAGGTTCTTAGGCAACAGGTGGCGGAGGCCATTCAGCAAGCCAAGGCTGAAAAGAAACGAGCAGAAGCCGTTCAGAAAAATGCTGAAGACGTTAATCAGCTTGCAGATAATGCCTTCGAGGAGTTAACAGTCTTCAGAGAGCAGGCTGCTCGAGAATTGGAAGTGCAGGTTGTAGATGCAAGGGACGAGGCTGAGGAAAGAACAGGTCGTGACTTTCTTTTCACGTTGTGGATGTCCCACCCGGAAATGGATTTTTCTATCTTTGGGGACATAGGACTTGAAACTGTTGAGGATTTTAAATCACGAGCTACCTCGTCCTCAGCTGGCCCAATTCCTTCAAAGCAAGCTCTTGGCACGACCTCCCAAGCTGAGCCAGTTATCGACCTCGTTCCTCCTGGTGCTTCTCCCTCTTTTGAAGATCCCTTAATAGGACCAGATCCTCCAGCTTAAGTTTGAGAGCTCGTCTTTTCTTTGTTCTTTTCCTTTGTATTTTTTCAGCTTTCAATCTGTAAACATCTATTATACTTAATGAACTTTCTTTCATTATTTCTTCTGTGTTCGAATGCATTTAAGCTATTGCGTATAACTTATTTCATGATCTTCATCTTTAGAGTTACCAAATTTCTTGTGAGCTGATAGTGAATAAGCTCAAAATCTGATAATAATTAAAGCAATTACTTAATCCAACAATTAATAAAATTTTGTAAGTACAAGTAATTGGACTGTTAAAATGTTGACGAGCTATGCAGAGACACTTAGCCATCTGCTTTTTAGGCTCATTATTAACGAGCTATGCAATGACACTTAGTCACTTGCTTTTTTGGCTCTTGTATTTTTAACGAGCTATGCAGAGGTCGTCACCTCGCCTACTTTTTGGGCTCATTGGCGAGCTATGCAAGGACACTTAGTCACTTGCTTTTTTGGCTCTTGTATTTTTAGCGAGCTATGCAGGGGTCGTCACCTCGCCTGCTTTTTAGGCTCATTGGCGAGCTATGCAAGGACACTTAGTCACTTGCTTTTTTGGCTCTTGTATTTTTAGCGAGCTATGCAGGGGTCGTCACCTCGCCTGCTTTTTAGGCTCATTAGCGAGCTATTTAGCTCGGGGCCCATTAGCCTTAGTGAAATGAATTGAGTCACAAGTTGGGGAAATGGAGCTTTCATTAACTAAAATGGTTTTGAATTACATATTACAAAGAGTTTACTGATAATAAGGGCGCAGATGTTCGACATTCCATGCTCGATGGACCTCAGCTCCATTTTCATTGTTAGCTAAATGATAAGCCTCATTCCCCAAGCTTGCTGTGACAACATATGATCCTTCCTAGTTCGGGCCTAAGGATTCATCACTTGGCTTGCGGGCTCCAAGCAGAATGAGATGCAATACTAAGTCTCCGACATTGAATCTGCGAATCCGAGCATACTTGTTGTAGTACCTCGCTATTCTCTGCTGATAGACAGCTACCCTTAACCTGGCAGTTTCCCTGTGAGTAGGTCCATGTTTGTTGCAAGTAGCTGGTCGTTGTCATTTGGATTGAAAGTTGCTCTTCTTTGCGAGGCGACTTCAAACTCAGCTGGGATCATAGTCTTAGATCCATACACCATTGAGAACGGGGTCTCGCCAGTGGAGCTGCGAGCTGTGGTTCTGTAAGACTATAATACTTTTTGAAGCTCATCTACCCATGCTCTTTTCTTTGCTTCCAGTTTCATTTTCAGGGTCTGCTTGATAATTTTGTTCACAGCTTCAACTTGACCATTGGCTTGTGGATGGTCCACTGCTGAGAAGCTTTTAACGATCTTGAGGTCGTTGCAAAACCTGAGAAACCGGTCACTAGCGAACTGGGTCCCATTATCTGTCATGATCTGCTGTGGAACCCCAAATCTACAAATGATATTACTCCATACAAATTTCTCAATCTTTGTTGTGGAGATTTCAGCTAACTCTTTTGCCTCTGCCCACTTGGTGAAGTAATCCACCTCGACCACTGCATGCTTGCATCTTCCACGAGCCATTGGTAGGGGTCCGATCAGGTCCATCCCCAAAATCGCAAAGGGCCACGGGCTCACCATCTGCTGGAGGTAAGCTGGTGGAGCTCGCGGAACATGGGCAAACCTTTGACACTTGTCGCATTTCTTCACTAAGTTAATGGCGTCCTGCCTCATGGTGGGCCAGTAGAAGCCTTGACAAAGTGCTTTCTGAGCTAGAGACAGCCCCCCAGCGTGATTCCCGCAATGGCCTTCATGTATTTGCCTCAGTACTGTTTCACATTCAGGGCCATCAATGCATCTTAGCAGTGGAGCTGAGAACCCCTTCTTGTACAATGCATCATCATAGATGCAATATCTGGCTGCTCTAGCCCGCAGACGCCGGGCTTCCAGCTTGTCACTTGGCAGCTTTCCATCTTGCAAATAATTGAGAATCGAGCTCATCCAGGAGTTAGGCTGTACGGTTATAGCCATCGTCACATTCTTTTCCTCCGTACTTGGAGCTGGTAGAAACTCAACTGGGATCGCCCCAAGGAAATCTGCATCTCGAGTAGTCGTGAGGCGAGCTAGTGCATCAGCATGCGAGTTTTGAGCTCGCGGGATCTGTTTCATCTCGTACTTCTGAAATGCACCTAGCAGCTCTTGAACTTTCTGGAGGTAGAGGGCCATTTTTGGTCCCCTAGCTTGATATTCCCCCAATACGTGGCCGACAACGAGCTGCGAATCACTGAAGACTTTCAAACGCTCAGCTCGCATCTCCTTAGCCAAACGCAGTCCCGCGAGCAGAGCTTCATACTCAGCCTCATTGTTTGTTGCCTGAAAGTCAAACCTTAGAGCACAAAGGATCTTGTGGCCTTCAGGACTGATCGGTAGAATTCCAACTCCAGCTCTCTGCTCACTGGCTGATCCATCAACATAAAACTCCCATGCTAGATCTTTAGAAGACTCAGCTTCATCATCCATAGGTCCTGTAAATTCTGCAATGAAGTCTGCCAGAGCTTGAGCTTTGATAGCCGTCCTTGGCTTGAACTGAATATCGAACTACGCGAGCTCCACTGCCCATTTCAACAAACGGCCTGAGGTGTCAGCTTTCTGCAAGACTTGTTTCAACGAATATTGGGTGAGGACTTCAATTGTATAAGCTTGAAAATAAGGTCGCAGCTTCCTTGATGCAATCACCAGGCAGTAAGCTAGTTTCTCCATCTATGAATATCTGGTTTCAGCATCCTGCAACCGCTTGCTTACATAATACACCGGAAGCTGTGTCTTTTCTTCTTCCCTCACTTGTGCAGCACTCAGAGCTTGTTTCGACACTCCCAAATATAAGATCAGCTTTTCATCTTCTTTGGGCTTGGAAAGAAGTGGAGCTCGCCCCATATATTCCTTCAACTGCTGGAAGGCTACTTTACACTGCTCAGTCCACTCGAAGTTCTTTGCTTTCTTCAGAATGTCAAAGAAAGGGACACACTTGTCTGTAGCTTTTGAAATGAACCTGCTCAATGCTGCGACCTGGCCATTGAGGCTGTGTACGTCTTTCATCCTAGTTGGCGATCTCATGTCGATCAATGCCTTGATCTTCTCAGGGTTTGCTTCAATTCCTCTACTGTTGACCATGAAGCCTAGAAACTTCTCAGAAGCTACTCCAAACGCACACTTGAGCGGATTCAATTTCATTTGGTAGCTCCTCAGAATCTGAAACATCTCTTCCAGGTCGTGAACATGGTCACCTATCTGCTTGGATTTTACTAGCATGTCATCGACATAGACCTCCATGGTCTTTCCGATCTGCTCCTCGAACATCATGTTCACCAAGCGTTGGTAGGTCGCTTCAGCATTTTTTAACCCAAAGGGCATCACCTTGTAGCAATATAACCCCCGATCAGTCATGAATGAGGTGTGCTCTTCATCTTCGGGTTTCATTGGGATCTGGTTATATCCTGAATATGCGTCCATGAAGCTCAGGAGCTCGTGGCCAGCAGTAGCGTCCACGAGCTAGTCTATCCTTGGCAGGGAAAAACTGTCCTTCGGGCATGCTTTGTTTAGGTCAGTGAAGTCGATGCAAGTTCTCCACTTTCCATTCTTTTTCTTCACTAGCACAGGGTTGGCGACCCAGGTCGGGTAGTAAGCTTCTCTGATGAACTTATTGACCAGCAGCTTGTCCACCTCCTCCTTTAGTGCTAAGTAACGTTCCCCTGTCATTGCCCTTCTCTTCTGACGAACTGGTTTGTGGTGCGGATCAATATTCAATCTGTGAGACATCACCTTTGGATCTATTCCCACCATGTCCTCATGATTCCACGCGAATACATCCAAGTTCGTCTTCAGGAAGTCAGCGAGCTGGGTTTTCAATTCTGGAGCTAAATCTCTGCCCAGCTTCAAGCACCGCTTTGGATCTGTCTCGCTGACTTGTACATCCTCCAATTCTTCAACTGGCCCCGTAGCCCGGTCTGCATCTACCTCGCAAAGGTTCAGGTCGTGACTGACTCCTTTCTCAGTCATAGCTCGTGGTTCGCCCCCTGAGACCACGTTCACCTTCTTTCCTCTTACACCCATTTTGACAGCATTTTCATAGCAGCGTCGAGCTAGGTGCTGCTCTCCTTGAATACATCCGATGCCATTAGGAGTTGGGAACTTAACTGTGAGAGTTCTGGTCGAAGTAACCACGTCCAACTCGTTCATGGCAGGTCTTTCGAGGACCACATTATATGCTGATGGGCAGTCAATAATCAAGAAGTCTGTCAGAATTGTTGCCTGACAACCTGCCTCCTCAAGAGTCAATGGTAGCTTAATCTGGCCCACTAGTACTACAACATCTCCAGTGAATCCAAATAAAGGCTCCGGGGACGGTCTCATCTGTTCTGCTCGCAGCCCCATCTGATCAAAACAACTCCGATACATCACGTTCACCGAGCTTCCAGTATCAATCATGATGCGCCTAACTTCCACATTGCTGATTTTAGCTCACACGACCAGCGCATCGTTATGAGGTCAGATCACTCCTCTTGCATCTTCGTCTGTAAATACAATCTCGTCCGAGGTCGGCTTTGCCCTTTTTGTAGGTCCTTCTGACCCATTGAGCTGAAAAGAATGATTCGCCTCTCAGACATACCTCTCATGTGATCTGTTGGAGTCACCTGCGATATGGGGGCCACCATAAATGGTAAAAATGGTTCTTACCACAGGTTCGTGATCTGGCTCGGAAGCTCGTTGAGGCTGATGCTGATGTGTTGGCTGTTGATGGCGAGGTCGTTGTTGTGGAGGTCGTGAGTCTGCGGGTCTTGCTACATAGTCTCCCAAGCGACCTCGCCTGATCAATTTCTCAATGGCGTTCTTCAACGCCCAGCAATCTGAAGTACTGTGTCCGACCTCATTATGATAGGCATAGAACTTGTTTTGGTCCCTTTGATGAACGGGAGCCCTTATAGGATTGGGCCTCCTAAAATCCTCCTTATTTCTCTCCGCAGCGTAAATCCTGTCCGGTGATGCCGTCAGGACGCTGTATCCTTCATAGCGACCTTGACGCTGAGGTCGCTCATACCTTGGCTCTCTTTTCGTTCTCTTGGCGATCTGGTTACTCGAGCCACTATTTCTTCCTTCTTCGTTCCTGCCATTGTTTCTCCTCTTTGGCTGGCTGGAACTGCCCGCTTCATTCTTCTGATTCTGTTTTTTCGGGCCGAAGGTCTCTTCCCACCTAATCTCTTTCGCAGCTCGCTCATAGAATTCTCCCAGATCCTTCACTGGGGACTTGTAAATGCTTTCGTATAACTTTCCATCTTTGCGCAGCCCAGCTGAGATCGCTGTCAGTATATTCTCATCTGACGGATGCTCAACATTAGCAACCTCGCGTCTAAACCTGGTGATGTATTCCTTCAACGACTCACCCTAACGCTGGAAGATGGTGGCTAGGTGGCAGGATGGAGCGAGCTGTCTTCTCAGTGCCCTGTACTGACCAACGAACTTCTATTGGCATTGCTCCCAACTTCCTATGCTGGAAGCTGAGAGATTCTTGAACCACATCCTCGGAATATCCCCCAATGTAGCTGGGAATACTCGACATTTCACCATCGGACTTCTTGTCTGTAGGTCTATCTGAACGTTAAAGGCGTCGAGATGGTCATAGGGGTCACTGTCCCCATTATACTGCTAGATGTTTGGCATCTTGAACCTTGGGGGGAGAGGTTATGTCTCAATCTCCCTTGTGAAGGGAGTCCTTCCCCCATAGTACCCACGCTGCTCCGGAGCTCCAAGTCGTGCCTCCAACTGCTGGACCCTCTGAAGGAGCTTCTCTACCTGTGGATCTCGGAGCTCGTACCTCCTCTTGTGATCATGACTAGGGGCAGGGTGCTCTAGGTCATACCTTTCGTCTTCTTCGAACAGACCGTCAGGCTGATGGGATCTTCCCTGTCTTTGTTCATCATCAAATCGCCGAGCTGCAACTCTGGCTCTATCGTGGCCAAACGCCTCCCGCCGGTTTCCATCCTAGGTCAGCCTTACCACCAGACCATCTGGGTGTGCGACCTCCCTTTCTTCCCGAACAGGGTGTCTCCCAGCCCTAGAGCACGCATTAGAGGAGCGAGCTAAGCCTGCAAGTCGCGGGACTTCCCTTGCCAGCCTATCAGGTATTTGCATCGCTTCACGCTGTTGGGGAACATGCCTTGGTACCTGGACCTCAACCCTGGGCATGTTTTGTACCTGAGTTTGTACCAACATATTAACGGCCTCTGTGAGTTGTCTGACCGTATCCTCCAGCGCTTCTTGCCTCTGAATCAGCACATTCTGCCCTTCGGCTAATGGGGCAATTGGAACTGTCTGACGGGGAGGCAAAGGAGGGATACCTGTCGCGGCACCCAGTGCCTGTCCATGGGACGTTCCTGCAACATGCATGGGTGCGTCCTGCGTGGGCTGGACATTCTGTTGGGACTGGTTCATGTGACTCTCCGCTTGGTCATCATCTCCAAGGAACCTGTTTGATCTGGTCTTTGCCATATCGGAAATTGATGAGTTGAGATGAAAAAGATTGCAGTTTGGGCCCTCCTTCTAGCGCCAAAATGTCGACGTTGGATTTTAGTCGATGAGTAATCAATACCCAATACCTGCAATCAATGTGAGAAAGCACAAATACCAAGAAAAGATACAGACAAATACCAAGAATCAAACGAGGAACACGGAGCTTTTACGTGGTTCGGCAATAATTGGCCTACGTCCACGACTGTCTGTCTCTTAAATTCTGCAGAGTGACAGTGTATTATTGATTATTCTCTGATGATGTTACAATGATCTCAATCCCTATTTATAGGGAAATAGGTGTTACAATTCTGGTTGTAGCAAATCAGGAAAAGAATCCTGGATTAATTACATTCCCAAATAATCAGGAAAAATAAGGAAAAGAAATATAAATTAATTATACTTCCTAATGTGGCTGAATAATATCAGGAAACTGCTTCCATAAAATCAAGGATGATGTTGATTCGGTTTGAATTTGAATAGAATTCTGTATCTGATGAGGAAATCATGGTTTGATTGGGTAACTACCATATTCAGAGAGAGAATCATGGTTGAAATAGGCAACTGCCTGTTCTGGAAGATACTGTACTAATTACGCCTCTGAGCGAGCTGATTACTATGGCGGTCTGTGAGTTTGAGCTCGCATAGCGAGCTACGTATGAAGCGAGCTGCGATCTAACTGTGTTCACAGGTCTGTCGATGTTAGCTAAGGGATTTACCTGAGCAAGCTGCAGAGTTTGCTGACCTTAGAATCGATACTGGGCCTCGCCTGATGGGTTTTGACTGGGTTGACTTTTATCGGGCCTTCTTACTAGGCCTGAATTGGGCTTTTACCAGCCCATTTAATGAGTCCGAAAAATACATATAACAACTATGCTTACAATCATGCTTTCATAAAATATTCTCACGGTTAATAGTTGTCTAAACCTCAAGCCTTCGTTTGATTTTGAAACATAAGTAAAACAAAAAAATAAATGATCTTCAAGCCTAATACCCTACAGAAACATTTATTGCTCTATAGAAAAATTTAAACCCGCACCAAATGTTCCATATTGATACATTGTAAGATGCATATCCCAAAATAGATATGCATTATTTATATAAAATCATGGTATGTCTTCATTTTGTATATGTTTATCATAATAAATGTACACAATAAACTCTCTTGATGGTATAATTTAATTTTTACAAACTTCACTTTAGTTTAAATTGAAGTTTTGATGGAATGACACAGTACATATTATTAAGATTTGAAATAATGTGACATTAATAAAATTGAATAACAACTGGGGTGGTTTCAAAATCAAATTAATTAGACATTACGCACCAACCACTCCCCAAAGATTTGACATGGTCCAATTGGACTTTCTCCGGACCAATAACACAACATGCCCTAATTAATTTTGTTTTCTAAAGAAACTAATATCACAGTAAATATAATCTTCAATTCTACTTAAAAGTTTTGAACCCAAAAAGTTATACTAATAAACAACCTTACCAACTACATATATAAGCCAACTAATCTTAAGTAGAATTGAAGTTTATATTTATTGTGATATTGGTCTCTTTATCAAGAGTCCAATTGGCTCAACGACAATCTATCTAGTAGAGTTCTAGATTAAATCTCCAAGTTGATGGATCTCTCACCAGATGAATTTTTTTTTTTTGGATATGGTTATCTTTTTTATTTATTTATTTTATAAATTCTTCTTTTTAATTTCAATTTCTTTTTTATGTTTTATGTTTTTAATTATATTTCTAATTTTATTTAATATCTTCATTATCTATTGGTTGACACATGTTAAACTCCTATTGATTGATAAGTTAGGAAATAATAATAAATAATTTTTGGGTTAACTAATGATCATATGGACAAAATAGATTTTTTACATTTTTTGTTGAGTTTGGTTATTAAATTGTTGGTTGGAGAGACTAAATTGATACATTTAAAAAACTTTAGGGAAGATTGGATAATTTTTTAATTTAAAGATAAAAATAGATACTCTCTAAAATATAGGGACTAAATGAACTTTTCCTTGAAATTTACTAAAGTGCCCATTTAAATAGTTTATATAAACCCAAGAAAATAATCAAGAAAAATAGAGTTTGCAAACCAAAAAGAAAGGCGGTTGTTAAAGGTTGATTAGTCGGTGAAAACAACATCAAATCTTAATAAAACTAGTGGCCCACTCAGAATTTTAAATTGATATTTGTCATATAAGAAGCTTCTAACAAGAATGATTCTCTTATTCCTTTTCCCCTCGTTTTCCAACAAGTTTCTCTGACTAATTAATTTCGCTATCCACCCAGGAAATATTACATACAAGTATCATGTGAATACCAGAAATTTGACCACTATTCTACAGATAATTTATTATGCTATATATTATATATTAAGGTTCATACTAAAAGCATAGGTTCATAAAATATATGGTCTTTCTTGAATTTTGAAGATCTTTCCATGCTACTTTCTGAGATTTAGTTTAGTGTTTTGAAAAGGATCTAGAATTGATATTGTTAACTTATTATAAATTCCATCAATTTTAGTTTTGAATACTGATGTTACAATCCTTCCTATTAGCTTCATGTTTGAGTTTAGTGATTTTTGACATGCTATTATATTACGGATATCTCATATTCAAATTCTCTCTCTCATCTTATTCATTGCACATATTAAACGATAAGAGACATCTAATATGTGTTTAATATTTACAATATGTCTATATTGCATGTAAAAAGGTACGTTAATATATCATAAATTTCATTAGTCCTTATTTTCAATACTATTATTGAACATTTCTTATTAATTTAAATTTTTAATTTAGCGATTATTGACTCATATATGACCAATCTTTCAAAACGCAACTTAGATTAAAATAGGAGGATGTCTCATGGAGCAGGTAGCTTTGGTCAAACACTACAGTTTAACGAGTAGTGGATATCCATTGCATTATTCGTAACAAATCAGAACTCACACCCACTCCATTCTCTACTTGCACCAGAAGAAAGAAAATTAGAACCCAGAAGACTTTGTCTCTCCATTTGAGTCTGATAGTCTTTTGCATAAGTTCATAAGAAATTAGATCTGGTGTGTCTCAATTGGTTACGTTTTGAAATGTCAAAAATGGTGGATGCTACTTTTCTTATTTTTATTATTATTTTTTTCCTTGAAAAGTACAGTTTTCGTTAATATGTACAAAATTCAATCCATTCTACAGTGACTAGTATATTTTTTCTTATGATTTAGGTGGAACCATGAGAAATTAACTTTGAATGGTTCACATTAATATTCAGATGTCTCATTCAACAGCTCGAAAAGCAGTAATGAATTAATTTACTCAATGTATACACCAATCCGAAGACAAATTCTATCATTTTTTATTATATATAGAAAGCAAATTTCCTTTTGATAACATGCATACTTTCTATGATATAAATTCAGTTTCTGACGATAGATATAATTGAACCTAGATTTTTGGAGTACAAATTAATTTGCTATTTTTTTTCTTTTAACTATAACAATTAATTAGGATTTTAGAGAATGAGACACTTCTCAATCTCACAAACTCAGAGATGTAAACATAAATCTAGGCAAACCGCATCTTATCTTAAATTGTCAATTTGTTAGGCCAAAGGTTTGCTTAATAATTAGAATAATACAATATTTTTCAAAATTTTTCCAAACTTTTTCTCCAAATGATGTAGTTGTTGGGTTTTGTGCCCTAAAAGCTTGTAATTATGTAAACGGTTTTAATAAATAATAATAAAGTATTTATTTTGTTCAATTTATATGCATTTATGAAATGTTTGCTTTATACAAATATTATGAAACATCCATGATTACTTATGTAATCTCAAACTAAGTATATAAGTGTTATATACAAGAGGATTTAATTTGATATCAGTAATCTAAAGAGTTCGTAGAAAGCAAACAAAGTTGGGTAATTTGTTTGTGGTAAATCTACAGCTGCGGTCCATTTTGTATTTGATGCAATGATCTTATCCGGGATCGTTCATGTGGCGACATGAAAATGGAGGCACCTTATATAATTGAGATTATATAGGACTGGACCACGATAAAATGAATTTCTTATTAATATCCGTTAAATAAAGAAATTCATATTTATCAAATAGATGATCATATGTGGATTGATCTTAATTCTGAGTGTTTTATGGACTCCTATTTGTTGAGTCATGTCTTTTGATTTACATGGGTGAGACTGTTATATATTTACGGTCAACAAGCTTCGTACTTTGGAGATATGATTTAATAAATGGCTGGGAACATTTTACATAATAGTGGAATCCACTCCTTCTTGCGTGAAGTAGATGAGTAGTTCCCTTAAAGTGTTGATTCGGGTCTTGAATAATAAGAGCGCTCGACTTTCTGTTTATGATTAAACGGAAAGAAAAATTCATAAGTTGTTATGGATATATTGTTCATTAGAGAATCAATGGTACTTATTGGAATAAGATATAATTAGAGAGGTATAACGAACTTTAATGACTTAGCTCTAATTATGAACTACTTGTGGAGGATCGAACCATATGAAATGATTAAATCGATGGACACCGAAAATTCAGATTGTGTAAAACATCTACAATTTTGAGAGTGCAACCTTGAGTTTTTAGTGGAGTAACTTCGAGGTTAATAATAGTGAATTATTTAATTAAAGAGTTTAATTAATAATTCCAATATTATTGGAGCTCAAATTGTAGGTCCATTTGGTCCCCTTGCTAGCTCACACTCACATAAAGAAATAAATGAAAGAATATAATTGGATTGTCCAATTATTAATGTCACATGGACATGTTCACGAATTATTTAAATAATTTGATTATTTAAATATATGTAATTATTTAATTAAGTGTTAATTATTTAATTATCTATAGAGATTATGAGTTCAATTTTAAATAGTGTCATTAAATTATTTATGATTTAGAATCATTTAATTTAATGAAAAATCTTTTAATTAATGGAAATAGTAGTTTAATTTAATTGGAATTAGATTCCATATTAAATTGAATTAAAGAAGTTTTAATAGGAATTAGATTCCATATTAAATTAAAAGTAAAGAGTTCTTGACTAATAAGGAATTTGATTCCATATTGGATATGAACTATGTTTTCTAATTTAAATAGGAAATTGTATTCCTTGTTAAATTGGAAAACTCTAACTTACCATTATAAAATGGTGTTTTATGTTGGTAACCAGTGTGAGAATTTTTTGGCTACTTGAACTAAAAAATTTCATTAATTAAAAACACCAAATCACTCCATCTCATATAATAATCTTTTATAAAAGATTTCGTGATTTGATTCTTCGAGATTGTGCCCACACACAGTTTCTTTTGTGAAGAGTCATAGCAAGGAAGATCGAGTGGTGAAGAATCTGCAAATCAAAAGGGATCAATTCAATTATCATGCAAAGGTAAGATTCGATCTTATTAATTTAATTATTGAATTGTTATTACTAGCATCGATCGGGTATGTTTTTGTTTGGAAAAATTTTTAAAATCCACATTTCCGCATTAAATTCAAAATCGATTTTTCCCTTCAGTAGTAAGATAATTTATAACAACCATGATGATATATTAATAATTTGATAATTATAAATAAATTTACCACATCATTTTGATGATAAATTTTTTAGTAAAATTTTGGATAGTGTATCGTTACTCTAATACTTATAATTGTTAAAAAGTTTATTCTCGAACTTAATACCTATAAAAGCGGCATTTTAACCATGCCACAATATAAGTGCCGAGGTCTCAAATTCAATTTTTTTTCCTACATCAAAAGTTAAAAATACTGTGCAAAAGTTTTTATTCTTTTGAGTTGTTCATACAATCAAGAACATCTAACCAAACACATATTCTATTGCACTAAATCAATAAATAAAAACTACATGTAGAAATGAACCTGGAACGTGATTTTTGAATTATGATTATGATTATGATTATAAATGACTGTCTTTCTATCGTTGAAAATTATCAATGAAATTTTATTACAGGATTTGCGGATGAATGTAAGGTAATGTGTTAAATAAGGTAATTAATGAGTTGTTCTAGAAATAGTTTGGCTATTAGAACACAGAATGGACACTACGTAACTTAAGTTTATTGACTTTATAAAGCCAGTGGTTACGCGGAAGAAACGTTTCCTGGTACTTGAAAGGCTCATATACAATAAGCATATGCCATTAACAGAAAACGATACAAGGCATGAACTTAATTTACTGTTAAGTCTATTATTAATTTATATTAATTTCAGATATATATTAATAAAAAGGAAAAGATATATGCATGACAATTCTAATGTCCAGATAACCAAGACCATGAAATCCTAACCAACAACACATCATTTAAAAGAAATCGATAACTCACTGTACGTCATACAAAATATTAATTTATTTTACTTTTCGTAAAAGTATAAGATCATTATTTTTTACTTTTCAGTGATAAAGCAATTTGATCATAACCGTTGGTCGTACCCATGATTGGATTTGAACTCCATCGAAGAAAAATATGAGTACTTATGCCCATAAAAATATTTGAAGTGTTTTTAAGTATATTGAGAATATATTTTTGTTTCGAAATTTGTAACTATTATCTATTTTCATGTTATTATATGGTGTAGACTGGAAATTGAGAACGGAGAACTTGGATGTTCACAAACATATATTTTCTATTCATAATTTAGCAGCTAATTAATCTATCAACATTATTGGTGGGACATGTGGACTTCTTGATACTTAATTAGAACTTCTATAATTGGATACATATGGTAATGGTTTAATTATGTAATGGCTACTTGTATACAATTATACTCTTTTATTTCCATTTATGTAACAAACCAACATGCTTCTACCTAAGATACGTTTTAGCTTTGATGTCGCTGTCACCACCGAATCTATAACAACTCTCTCACTTTAATCTTCACAAAATAGTCTTCTTAATTGTACCTTTTTGGGTCGGTGTCAAGCAACTTATAAATTAATTAAAAAATCTAATTAAAATGGGGTTGGAAGTGCTTTAGGGTAGTGTCAAAAACGTTATTTTTCTACTTTAGTTTACCAGGTTAATCCTAAAAGAGCCCCTCTAGTTTAATGTATTCACCCAAATCTCTTTCTAGTTTGTTATAAATCCAAAATCCCTATCCATTATTTTTCTAACAGAAAAGTACATCTTGACATATACAAGGGTTAAAAGACCTACTTGCCCTTGGTTGATTAATATCATTTAAGAAAAATATATATTTGCTCTTAATTGACCATTGCACTCTTAATAATCTCTTTTTCAAGCCTATAAAACCTCCTCATTTTGCATCGGTTTGCCACACCTAAAAGCCAAACACTCAGCAGCCTCTCTCTCTCTCTCTCTCTCTCTCTCTCTCTCTCTCTCTCTCTCTCTCTCTCTCTCTCTCTCTCTCTCTCTCTCTCTCTCTGTCTCTTTGTGTATATTATTTTATCTCTGTTTTTCTCTCATATTTACAACTCTATGTATTATGAATGTAACATCAAACTCATCATGCAACATCAATGAATGAGTAATAAGATTCAAAAATATAAAATACTACTGTGGGAAAAGGGCATGTATGAAGATATTTGAATCATTAAATAATCCTAACAAATTGTATTTCCATTATGGAGTAGACTGTGCAAGTACTACTCAATGTGGGATTCAAAAAGAAAAATAAAAAAGTTGTACTCACAATTACTATCTTAAATAGAAGAAAAATACAAAAAAAGGGGGGGGGGGGGGGGGGGGGGGGGGGGGGGGAGGGAGGGAAGATATACATTCAAAATTGATTGAGGCAAATGGATAGAAGTAATTTTTAAGACCTATTTCACTGGCAAGTGGTATTTTGGGCATTTAGAGAAACTATGAGGGTGATTTCATGTATTTAATCAAACTAGAGGTAGTATTTTGATTATTTTTCAAACTAGAATGAGGATTTTGGTGAATACATTAAGGGTGTGTTTACTTCATGGATTGGGGAATGAGAATCAGGAATGGGATTGATTGATGGTGTTTATTTGCTTAAAATTCATTCCGTAATGGGAATGAAATGGTGGGCCCCACATCAATTTGGGGTTGATGAATGGGAATCTCATTCCCCCCAACCCACTTGGGAATCCCATTCCCATTCCCTTTGTCAAGCTAAAATGTCCCTTATACCTTTCTTTAAAAAATGTGCTATAAGTTTATTCCCTTTATTTTATATTTATAAATATAAATATTTACATATGCTATAAGTTTTCATAAAAAAATGTGTTAGTGCAAAATGTTATATTTTATAAGAAATAATTTACAATTAGCACTAAAATTTTGAGTTCAATTGAAGAATATTACAATAATACAGTTAAGAAAGTTTAGGTAATATTTTATATATAATTAAAAAAAATGATTTGATATACCATATAAATACATAATATTTTCTTCAAAAAAATAAAATAATAAATACACAAAATGCTTATAATGATATTGTCAAATTGTTAAGAATTTTTTTTTTTTTTTTTTTTTAGCTTATTATGATGAATTACAAGATAAAAAGATAACACTAACATTTTAAACAAAATTTTGTACATTGTAATTAATTCATAATTTCAATTAAGGGCATTTTTGTAACTTATAATCAATCCATTCCGATTCCAAAGTAAAGTAAACAGCTTAATGGGAATACTGTTGATTCCGATTCCGATTGTTACAGTTGAAGTAAATAACTTATTTTGATTCCGATACTTCATTCCGATTCCAAGTCATTCCGATTCCAAGTCATTCCGATTCCAGATCATTCCGATTCCTCCAAGTGAAGTAAATGCACCATAAATTAGTGGGATTAACCCTTAGTTTAATTATAATTATTGACCAAGTGCTCTTTAATTGACAAGGAAACGTATTTGGATTCTATCCAAAAAGGAAAAAAAGTTGATTAATTTATGGATACGTTCAATGCTGAGAGGGACAGTGTGGAAAAGTTTTGTATGAAAAATTATTAGGTTCAAAGATTGGATGCGTAGAAAAATTCAATAACTGCAATTGATAATCATTTGAGCCTTCGTCAATTGAGACTTTATTATTTGAATTGGGGTAAGTATTGAATCCAACTTGATTGAATTGAAGAAAAACAATTCGATATATTTGAATTAAACAAAGATAACTATTACCTAAATATGTAACTATGGTGGCATTTACCTTATTATTGCATTAATTTATCAAGTAACTATTGTCTCAATTTCTTAAAATCATCAAAGATTTGTACTTATTTAAACATATATATTAGGGGTGGGCATCTCCAACCCAACCCAACCCAACCCGACAGACCCAACCCAACCCGACTAATTTTTATTAGGTTGGGTTGGGTTACATCTTAAAAAAAATTGAATGGGTTGGGTTAGGTTAAAAAAATTTTAACCCAACCCAACCCGAACTAGACAAACGCCTATCTCCAATTCTAAATCCAAGATTTTCTCCCTTCTCTAAAAGAACATTTGTTCAGAATAAAAATTAAGAACAACTTTTATATTGAATTTACTCTTTTATTTACAATAACTGAATCTTTATTTGTATTTATTTTATTTGTAATCAAATTACTAAGACTAAGAAATTTATCAACTAGACCATTTGTGTCGTTGTAATAAATTAAATTTAACTCAATCAACCCAACCCAACCCTACTATTATTGGGTTGGGTTGGGTTGAAAAATTTATTGAATTGAGTTGAAGAATTTATTGGGTTGGGTTGGGTTGAAAAATTTTTAACCCAACCCACGTTGGGTTGGGAGATTTTCAACCCAACCTAACTCGAACCCGAAAATGCCCACCCCTAATATATATATTTAACTACTACACAAAAATTATATAATTACAAGATAATTATGATAGATAATTATTATAAATATTTTGAAAATTAGATTAGACCAACTCAACCTTAAAATTCTTAAGTATCAATTTTTTAACAAGCGCTTGGTAGTATATATATTCCCAGGCTGCTAGCATTGTAATATATTTAATAGAATAGAAGACAGCAGTTTCAATTTAAGGAACAGCACTCTTGAACTTCATAAACTATTTAAATATTGCTCTCACACACAATCTAATAAACTTTAATTTTGTACATTTCTGCTCATGAAAGATAAGAGAAATTAAGGACCGCTTCACTGTCAAAACTCAATATACATTCACTGGCATAAGCAAATCATCAATTAATTATAATTACTCTATGATAATTAATCTATGTTTCTTTTGTTGAATATATATATATATATATATGTATATATTACTCTTGCATTATATAAAATATGTAACCAATTAATCAGGCTTGCTAGGGAAGTCTTCACCTGCTTCCAGTGAAAAAGAAATTTAACTTGGACTTGTTCAAGCCCTCCTGACTATAAATAGTTGGTTTGCCATGCAAGTTTATCATCCCTCATCAAGGCAATAACAGTCTTAGACGATTTGTGAGATATACACGGCTAAATCACCATGAGAGCTGGTCAATTTCTTTTAGCTTTTGTTGTCTTGGCTTTGGCTACTTCATTGGCATCTGCCTATGACCCAAGCCCTCTTCAGGATTTCTGTGTTGCCATCGATGACCCTAAGAATGGAAGTAAGTGTGTGACATGTGTGTGTGTTTGAGCGCGCACTTTCTGTTTATGAAGTAATGTTACTAGTTAGTTCATGCTTGGCATGTTTTACATTTCAGTAATATGTGGTTTGGTTTTTGCAGTTTTTGTGAATGGGAAGTTCTGCAAGGACCCCAAGCTTGCCACCCCAGATGACTTCTTCTACAAGGGACTCAACATTCCTAGAGCCCCAGTTCAACCGGTTGGTTCAAATGTCACTACTGTAAATGTAGACGCAATTCCAGGACTCAACACTCTTGGCATTTCTCTGGTTCGTATCGACTATGCACCCAATGGTGGCCAGAACCCACCCCACACCCACCCTCGTGCCACAGAGATCCTGTTTGTCCAGGAGGGCACTCTTTATGTTGGTTTTGTCACATCAAACCCGAACAACACCCTCTTCAGCAAAGTCTTGAATCCAGGAGATGTTTTCGTATTCCCAATTGGCCTGATCCACTTCCAAGTCAATATAGGAAAATATCCTGCAGTTGCCTTTGCAGGTTTGAACAGCCAGAATCCTGGTGTCATTACAATAGCAAATGCAGTCTTCGGATCCAAGCCACCCATCAATCCTGATGCTCTTGCTAGAGCATTCCAGCTGGATGTCAAAGAGGTTAAAGATCTTCAGGAAAAGTTCTGGCCTAACAACTAGGGGGAAAGATGAACTGAAAAAGTAGCCTGTTATAAGGTTTTATTGCCTGTGCTTCACCGTGTTTAGTCATTATAATGTTCTGATGTAATAAAGAGAGGATTCTTATTAATCTCTCTGCTGGTTAATTGCTGCTTATTATGATATATAAAACTTTGGTTTGTGGTTTCTCAAGCTTCTCCCTCTCTCTCTCTCTCTATCTCTTTTGCTAACATTCCGATTGTCCAAAATTTTACTCCTATATAGACTTGGTGATCATCAAGTTTTACTTAAACAAATGAATACACACAAATGTGTAACTGTGTAAAGATGGGGAAGCTTTCAAACCATACTTCATTAAGCTTCTTGTAAAGAAAATGTTGGAGAAATGAAAACGGGATGCATCCGCTGCAACATTTGATACACTCTAATGAGAAGACTAGGAGACAGTTATCAGTTGGTGGGGACAACTATAAGACTTCATTATATGTACGAAAAGAGGATTGACTTCAATCACTTGGAAAAGTCAATTGCTATTTTACTCGGACTCTACACAACACACAATAAATCTACACCAAAGAAAATATTTTTAAGCTTGCTGGCCCCCGGTACAAAATGTTGTTGGCACACTGTAGCTAGAAGCCAAGCTATAGCAAGCCTGTGTCCAAATCCGTATGCAACTATGCAATATTGCATCACTGTCTCCAAGAATACAATCAGCCATTAAAATTCATATATTTCAGCTGTTTCAAAGACTTGGTTGTTAAAAAAATGTGTGTAACTTAGTTTTAACGATGTAGAGACATCATTGGCTCATTAGATGAGTCTAGACAATAAAGATGTCACATGAATCCCAATTCTTACGATCCAATTCTTATTGATACCCAATGGGCAAATTCTAAGAATACATTTTTCTATGTATGAGTTGTAATAAAAGGATCGAATTAACCTTTCCAGATAGGAACTTTAATTACTTCTACTGGAAGGAAGCTAATATAATTAAAGATTTCTTATATTTTTCCATTTTCGTTTCATCTTCTTCTTTTGTTTCCTCATGTCAAATTAAAACACAAGAATAGACAAGGTCATGTAGTAATCTTTTTAGTTGGTAGCGTCCAGGCAATGTCCTCTGCCTCCCATTTGTCCAAAATCTTGTAATCTGACTTGGACAATGGAAAAATCCTAACTAATCTTTAGAAGTAATTGCAGATTAGTTAGAGTAACATCCAATTAAAAGCACACTTCTACACATCATAGACAGTGGCATGCATGTTAGAGTTCAGAGTTGTTGTCCTTGTCCAAACATATCTACCCTTATAAATGGCTAACAACGAATCAAATGATCACATATAATTTTTTAGTCATTCAATTTATTAATATTTTGATATAAATCAGATTTAAATCGACCATAAAATCTTAGATTACATATCTTAAATAATCTTAGTAGAATCTAGGAGGTATATTAGTATATCGCAGGATATGTGATACAATTTTATAATAGAAAAAACTCTAAAAAAACCCTCTAGAATGGAAAGTCTTGCCAGTTTACCCAAATTTTGAAAATATTAACAAAAAACCTCCGGCCGGAAGTCCAAAAGATCAAAATGGCTTTGCTTAAAATAATATTTACTTATTAACTAACAAAAATCATAAACAATAAATGTAATAACAAATTTTAACCATTAAAATTATTATTATTATTATTATTATAAAAAAAAAATTAAAAAAAAAAACATTCAATCTAGGTCTGGAAGATCTGCGTTGAGTTGACATAAACTTGTTATATGTATTATTCGGACTCATTAAATGGGCTGGTAAAAGCCCAATGTAGGCCCAATAAGAAGGCCTGATAAAAGTCAACCCAGTCAAAGTCCATCAGATGAGGCCTAGATGACTCTAAGCCCAAGCAAACTCTTCAGCTCGCATAAATAGCTTCTTCAGATTATATCAACGAGCTCATGTCAGTCAGGATTCAGCTCGCTCTATAGTTCGCCTCAGTCATAGCTCTCTGACCAGCGAGCTCAAGCTCACAAACCGCCATAGATGTCAGCTCGCTCAGAAGCGTAATGAATGCAGTATCTTCCAGAACAGGCAGTTGCCTAATTCAACCATGATTCTCTCTCTGAATATGGCAATTACCCAATCAAACCGTGATTTCCTTATCAGATATGGAAGTCTATTCAAATTCAAACCAAATCAACATCATCCCTGATTTTATGGAAGCAGTTTCCTGATATTATTCAAAAATATTAGGAAGTATAATTAATTTATAATTCCTTTCCTTATTTTTCCTGATTATTTGGGAAGTGTAATTAATTCAGGATTCTTTTCCTGATTTGCTACAACCAGAATTGTAACGCATCTTTCCCTATAAATAGGAGGCTAAAATCATTGTAACATGATAAGAAAATAATCAATAACATACTGTCACTCTGCAGAATTTAAGAGATAGACAATCGTGGACGTAGGCCTATTATTGCTGAACCACGTAAAAGCTTTGTGTTCCTACATTTATTCTCGGTTCTCGACTGTGTTCTTTCTTGGTATTTGTGCTTTCTCACATTGATTGCAGGTAATTCGGCATTGAATGCTCGTCGACTGAAAATCAACGTCGACATATCTTCAAGATCTGGGTTGGAAAAACACAGGAAAAAGATCAAAAACCAAAATCAACTAAAAAGAAACTCGAAAACCAAAAACGTCACATCTGGTGGTGCTGGTGAATAACAAACAACAGATGTTCAAGATCTTAACCCAGAAAACCAAATTTTTGCATTGTTTTATGCAAATAACAAAACCCCAGGAAAAAAAAAATCCACTAAGATCTTCAACAGTGAAAATCTTGATACCAACAAATACAAAATTTTTAACAGATTTTGAAGATCTTCACAGTCAAGGTCTTCCACAAAAGGCACCTCCTTCATAGTGAAGACCTAACAGATGTTGAAAATCTGTTGACAACCAAAAACCAAACTCATCAAAACCGAAAACCCAGAAAAAAACGATTTTTTTTTTCCATAAACCCTGATCGGCTGGCTCTCACTTCGGCCAAGATGTCGTCATCTCCTTCGACAGCCAGTTCGCCATCTCCGGCTCCTGGGACAACGAGCTCCGTCTTTGGGACCTCTGCACCGACACCACCACCCCTCGCTTCATCGGCCACACCAAGGATATCATCTCCGTCAGATCGACACGGAGTGGGTGTCCTGCGTTTCAGCCCCGCAATGGAGACCCAACCAGCACCACCAGTAGCAGAAGAACATCGATCATCCTCCGTCTTCTCCCTCCTAGCCGGCACCGCCAAGGAGTCTGCCGATCACCTCCATATCTTCCCTCCGCTGGCGCCGGCTGCTGGATCTTGTTGCATGCAGGCAAAGGATTTTTGTCATCAAACTATATTAGAAGGTGAAATATTTGATTGTATGAGAGAGAAATAAAATAATCATAAATGTTGACCATGTATATTTTTCATACTCAAGTGTCATTAAATTTGGAAAATTTTGAGTAAAATTATATTATGACTAAATTTGAATCCTTACAAATATTTGAAAGCTATTGAAAACATTAATAATTTTTTTTATTAATGATTTTCTATAATAATTCGGGATATTAAATTTTTCTATTAATGAGAATAAGTAGGCAAATATTTTCAATAATATATGTTCTACCACTATTTAATATAGTTTGATAATGTTTTATATTTAAGAAGTCACACCCACCAAAGGTTATATCTCAAAAAATAAAATTATAACGTTTTTTTTTTTTAATCTTAAGATAATCAATCCTAAATTAGTCAAGGCAAGATGTACTATTGTATTACAATTATAAAAAGTAAAGGGGAGCTCTGCAATTTTTGGTCAAATAAAAAGAAAAGTTTTGTTTTTACCCACTTTTTTATAGAAATTTATTATTAGCCCTTCAAATAAATTATTTTCATCTTATAGCCAAATGTACCAAAATGCCTGCAATTCATTAAAAAAAGGGCGGTTTTTAAGTCAACAAAATTAAAAACCAATTATTGATACTGAAAAACCCATAATTGATTTTTAAAAACCGATTATCAATTTTTAAGTCTATGTACCGATTTTTAAGTCCATTTAAAAACTAATATATCCACTTCAAAACTTATTCTACCTAGTCGTCATCTTCACGTTTCATCTCACCAAAAATTATCATTTTCATGTCAAATGTAACCAAATTTAACCCTAAACATCAATATCCAACATTCAAAATTAAAAAATAATAATAAAAAAATAAAAAAATCACAAAAAAACTCAAAAAATCCCAACAAAATTTAAACAATCAACAAATAAAGCTAAAGATATCATACTATGAGCAATAGAGGAGGAGAAAATGGTATGCAGATTTGGATGTAAACTGTAATTAATTCATTTGAGGGGTTAAAAATAATTTTTTAAAAAAAATCAATGAAAACAAAATTTTCTTTCCAAGAATGGTAATTTTTGTAATTTCGACTCTTTCAGTAAAGCAAAGGTCTTAGTCCAATTTATCTTACAATACTCGTATGAGTTTACCTCAACTTTCTTTTAAATATATAAATTTGGATTAAACTATTGCCTATAAAAAAGGAAAAAAAAAAAAAAAAGAAGGGTTATTATCCATTTACCCTTGGAATTGAAAATACTATCAAACTACCAATGGTTTTGAAAATATTAGCTAAAGGGGTCCAACCATCAATTGAAATAGTAAACCAGTTAATAAAATAACGGTTTTGTGAAATCTGAGAGTAAAAAAATCATTAAAGGTTAAATCCATAAATGATTTCCAGTTGGACCACTCAGAATCTGCTACCTGTGACACCAAAAAATTAGAAAATTACATAAAAATTTTCATTAAAAATTTGAAAAACTAAATAAATAAATAAAATCATCAATCAGCCACTGTCACTTTCTCTCTCCCTCTCTCTCTTTTTGTTTATCTTCATTTTCTTCTTCTCTTCTTCAAACCTAAATTTGTGTTCATCAGTTTCTCTCTCTTCTTCTTCTTTTTCTTCGTCTTCTCATATTCTATTTCTTTAGTCTCCCAAATCTAAGTTGAAGTTAGATCTAGAACACTTAAAATCGAAGTCAATCATTGTCTTAACCTGTCATGCCTTCTTCGCCTCCACGACTTGGCCATCAGGTCCATCGTTGTCAAAATTGAAGATGCTAGGGCCACTTTCCATACTAGTGTCACTCACGACGCCAAACCCTCCACTGCTTCGGTGGTTCTGAATGGTCGTGACGTCATCTCCGAGGTCCACTTGTACACTGTCGTATATGAAATTGTTCATTGGGTGTCACGAGTTCATAGCGGAAGATGTGGGAAAGAGTGGGTTCATTTAGGTTAATTTGGTTGATTAAGAGGGGATGTGTGGATTCACCTGGGTTGATTTGGGAGATTAATTGATGATGAAAGATGATGGTTGGGGCTATTTTAGGGGAGATATTTCGTATTTTAATTGATTTTTTTTTTTTCATTTTGTTTGAAATGATTGATGAAGTGAAGCATTGAATAAAAACAAACCCCCAATCTAGGTTTGTAATTTTTTGGTGATGGTTTGAAGATGGTCAAGAACAAAAACGGTGAGAGAGCCACAAAAGGTGAGAGATGGAAGGATTTTGTGCTGCACTTCTTGTTTTCTCTTTTAATGGAAATCTGGGTTCAACCTGGATCTTTAAAGTTTGAAGATTCGGGTTGAACCCAAATTTTCCTTTTTTTTTTATTTTTGTTTTATTTTTTTTCATGGCATTAATGAAGATTAGTTAGTCTGAACTGCATTTTTTTTGGTTTTTGGTTTTTTATCTTCCACTTTTTTATTAATTTTTTTTATTTGTTTTGGCTTTAATGAAGATCTAGGCTAGATCTTCAAAATTTTGAAGATCTATTCATTCTTTTGGTTTTAATATATTTTTTAAAATTTTAATTATTAAATGCTAAATAATTAATTTAATTATAATTGTATTTAAATTTTATTTTTAAATTTTTTGATCTAGTAAGAACGTTTTCGTCTTTTTATGAATATGTCACAAAACCACTTAACTTTTCGATGAGTTTGTTTGGACTATCGAGAGCGGGTTTTTTGGCTAATATTTTAAAAAGTTAGGGTAAATTGAGAGTATTTTTAATTTCATAGGGACTTTTAGATTTTCCCCAAAAAAAGTAACAATTTTGAGTATGTAAACTTTTTGTATTATGAGGTATCATTAGACTAGAAAAAGTTTTGGTAAAATTCAGATTAGGATTGAATTCAAATGCTTACAAAATTTAGGAACCAAAAGATGGTATGTCTTCGTTTGTATATGTTTATCATAATAAATGTATACAATAAACTCTCTTGATGGTATAATTTGATTTTTACAAACTTCACTTTAGTTTAAATTGAAGTTTTGATAGGATAACACAGTACATACTATTAAGATTTCAAATTTGATTGATAAAATTGAATAACAATTGGTGTGGTTTCAAAACCAAATTAATTAGACTTTATCACCACCCACTCCCCAAAGACTTGACATTGATAAATTATAATTGAAAATTTTGTATTTGACTGTATATTTCAATGTACAATGTGAAGTCAATTTATAGGCTAAAAAATATATTACATAAATGGTAACTAAAATAATATATTACAATAATGGTAATGGAAATATATTATAATAATGATTGATTGATACGATAACATCCCCACAAACTCAAGATGGCGAGATGGATGCAAGCTTGAGTTTGAAAACCAATTCACAAAAACGTCCCAAACGATAAGCTTTGGTGAAGACATCGGTGGATCGATTAACGGAAACAATTGAGTGAAGTTTAATAGCATCCTAATGAATATGTTATCGAACAAAATGACAATCAATCTCAATTTGTTTGATACATTCATAAAAGATATCATTATTGGTAATTTGGATAGCACTATGATTGTCACAAGAAAGAGAAGTGGTCGTGGCGTGGTGAACTCTTATATCTGTAAGTAACCGACGTAGCCAGACGAGTTCTTGAGTAGTAATAGCAACGGCCTAATATTCAGTCTTAGTACTGGATTGAGTTATAACAGTTTGTTTCTTAATATGCCATGAGTTGAGGGAATCTCTTAGAAAGAAAAAATGACCAGTGATAGATCGTTGATCAGTAAGATCGCCAGCTCAATCAGCATCTAAAGAAGTATACAACTCTAAAAATGACTGAGTAGAAAAATAAAGTCCATAAAATAATGTGCCTTTGAGATATCATAGAAGATGAAGAATAGCAGCAAAATGAGTGAAACAAATATCAGACATAAACTAGTTGACAACGTGCACAGTATATGTGATATCCAACCAAGTTATAGTCAAATAAACAAGACTATCAACAAGTTGTCAATAAAGAATAGAATCACTAAGTGGTGTGTTTTCGAAAGGCTTTAGTTTAACATTGCCTTCCAAGGGACTAGTATTGATTTTAGTACTAGTCAAGCCAGCACGAGCAAGAAGATCCGAAATATATTTTGCTTTGAAAGATAGTAATCATCAAAATCAGAAGAGACCTCAAGATCAAGAAAATAACTAATAGAGCTAAGATTTTTCATCTCAAATTACGGTTGGAGATAATTTTTAAGATTAGAGATTCCAATAATATCGTCACTTGTAATAATCATATCATCCACATAAAACAACAAGAAAACAGAACTATAACTAGTCTTGCAAAGAAAGAGTGCAGAATCATAAGAGCTTAAGGTAAAAACAAGTTGCATAATGGTGGAAAAGAATTTAGCAAACCAAACTCTAGAAGCTTGTTTTAGCCCAAATAGTGCTCAACGGAGACAACAAACCTTGTATGGTGGATGTGGATACCCTCGTGGTGGCATCATGTATATCTTCAATAAGATCCCTATTAATAAATACATTTTTTATATCCATTTGAAACAATTTTCATTATTTGATTACAGCAACTGCCAATAAGCTGCAAACAAATTAAGTCTAACAATCGGTATGAATGCCTTCTCATAATCAATTTCATACTTCTGGGTAAAACCTTTGACCACAATATGGGCTTTATGTCATTTAGCAGACCCATCTAACTTAGTTTTGATCTTATAAACCCATTTGTATTTGATGGCAAATTTATTATGATGAAGATAAACCATATCCTAAATGTGAGTATTCTCAAGAGCTTGCAATTCTTCAACTATAGCTTGCTACCAAACAAGGTTAGTACTGGAATCTTTATAGGATTAAGACTCATACAAAGAAAGGATGGTAAAGAAACAATGAAAAACTTAAAGAGTTATAGGTAGTTTTCTTACCCAATTACAGCGACAGGAAGGAGGAGCAATAGGTAAGAATGGGCAAGAGAACTCTAGTGTGGGATCAACTAGTGGGTGAGATTATTCAGGAATCAATCGAATAATAATAGAACATCTATTTGAGTCTCAAAACTACTCAAATCATGTCATCAGAAAATAAAGGAACAATCGGATCTATAAAAAGTTTATGAGGAGAAATGACAGGCCCTTTTCCCTAAGTAGCCTGCTGATAAGCCCATGGTAGCCCTCTAGTGGATATCTAATCTGGTTGGAAGTTCTTGTAAAGCTAAGTCATTTACTTATTCTTAAACCTTTCCAAACTTTCTATTTATTATGGAAACGTGGGAAAAAATTTTCATTTTATTTCACACAATTACAAAATAGTTGTATAAAAATTAGGGTAGCATATCGATTATTTTTCTATGTATGTCACCCTGCAAAAGTTTATAAAATGGGCACACTTCTAAAATCAACCATTTCCACAAATTTCCAGGCCTCCGACCCTCATTTTCTCAATCACAGCACCACCATAACAACAATTTTCATTCAGAAAATCGAAATAGATAAAACACATTTGAAACCATATAATTCAAACACAAAACTATTCACGATTTCCAAATTATCATATATATGTATAAACAAGTGTTACAAGTATCAAATAGCTTTATTTACAAAACATTTCATTTCAAACTTATACATTCACAGCAAATTTACTACTCAGTCACTAATCTTGAGAGGGTGTCCCTGTTATTGTCAGACCGCATGCTTTTATAAATAGACATGTAACGTAACTGTGAATTGTGATAAAATTTATATTTTCTTTTCGCTGAAAACGGAAAACAGTGCTGGTGTTTCTTTCTTAAAGTAATATTTAAACTAAAGTAGCCAATTACGGGTGGTCTATCCTGACAGTATCCTGGGTACATACGGTGGAATGGAATTTCTGCATTGCTCAGGCTATATCGGGTGGCAGAACAGAATCCTGCATTGCCTAGTCACCAAAACAGGTTTAAGCGACATAATCCTGCATCGCCACGTAAAA
Organism: Litchi chinensis; assembly: GCA_019925255.1. Lineage (NCBI taxonomy): Eukaryota > Viridiplantae > Streptophyta > Magnoliopsida > Sapindales > Sapindaceae > Litchi > Litchi chinensis. The sequence goes on from CM034466.1 coordinate 23,513,508, forward strand.
GCTAGCTCACTAACTTAATATATACCCAATACGTGTAGAATGCGATACACTAGACTGAACTAACGGACACAGTCCCATCTCACTATTAGTGACTAATGCTCGTAACTCTGCCATGCACATTTAGGGTACTCTGATCGGCAATATCTTGGATTACCCTAAGGGTGTATCATAAGCCAAAACTTTTGTTTTTAAACTGGCTGCTTATCATTCATAAACTGTATAAAATATTTCAATAAACTGAAAACTAGGAAATAATTTAAACAGCATTATAATTTAATTCACATATGCATTTCTAAAATTTATATAAACCTTATTCTCTAAAATCATTATTCAATAATTTCAAGTATGAATTTGAAGCATAACACATAAAATTTATATGATTTAATGAAATCCTTCAAAAATATTTTTAAAACACTCACTATTTTCTTTAATGTGCGTCCGAGCACTAATTCGATTTCTCCGCTTCCACTTTACCTACACATTCCGCATTCTAATGTTTAACTACTTCTCAACCCAACTAACTCACCATACCTTTATATAAAACTCATTCATAATAGCCCATATATAAATATTTCAATGAAGTTAACTTTACCTTAACTTATATTCAATTGCATATATATATTACACTACCATTTCAAGCTAAATTTATAAGGCAATGTACTTGAATTCTTTATTAACTTAGACCATGGATTACATCTTTTATATCTCATCCATTTCTTTTGAAATTCATGCCAAAATCATCACCAAAACAGCCCACATTTCATGTTAAAACAATTCAAAACTATCATCCATCACCATGTACGTCACCTTAGTCTAATGCTCACTATTTTAATCCAATTGTTTCCATTTTCGTTTCACATTAATTCCACCCTTAACATAACTCATTTAAGCATCCAAAAACATATCAATTTATTCAAAAAGATAGCCTTACCTACAACACCCCACTTGACCGAATGCACACAACATACACATATCTCACTTTGGCATTTTTATATCAACATGATTCTCTAGCATTCTAACACTTTTTCATGCATAGAAACCACTTAAACACATCAAATTCCAATTGATACTTTAAACCCTAAGTTGGTCGTGTATCATGCATATAGATTCACATCAACTTTCTTCAACATACACATTAAAAATTTACACCACAATCACATCCAATTTTATGACAAAACAACCATCCGCCCATTCAATCTCAACTCATGCTTAAATCAAGTTTAGTGGCTACTAGTGAACTTACTAATTTATCTTAAACCTCTAGCCTTTCTCCCTAACAAGATTGAGCTCCAAAAACTCTAAAATCAAGCATGAAAATCTCATCAACAACCAAGACAGCTCACTAGACAACACACTAAACTGCATCCAATAGCTTTTTCACATAAACACATCATGAAAACTCAATTCTTACCTCTCCAAATCACTTGATTCTTGTTGAATAACTTCCCTAAGCTTGTTTACAACCCTTTTGGGCTTGAAATCTACTGAAAAATTGCTTGAAAAGGTTGGAAAACAGCTGTTGTTTAGACCTCTTCTCTGTTGTTCGAAAATGCCCTATTTTCTACTTTAGTTTCTGGTTTGTGGTGTGTTCTGCATTTTTTCAGCAAATTCTCCATTTTTTATACTCTTATTTTAGTTAACTAATTGCCCCTCAAGTTGGTCATATAATTACATCTCTTGCTATTAATTTATTTGGACCATTTTGCCCTCCATTTAACTACAATTCAACTTCCAACATTTTCAACTTTACGTGTAACTTTGTTCTCTCTCTAGTTAATTCATTTTATTATGCTTGTTCATGAAATTTCCTTGATCACCAATGTTTATCATATATTTTAATAACTCATTACACCATTTTTCGAATTTTTTGAATTTAATTCCGATCCATTCGGAAACTTCTACTACAATCCGATTATATCAGAAAAATTCAATCAATTTTATTATTCCATGAACAAATGTATGCTTGTGCAATATTTTCACACTACTCATACTTTACATTTCCTTTATAACACTAAAATGGGAAAAGTGTATTACAAGAAATACATGATGTGGGAAATTTGGATATAAATGAAAACATTTCATATTCCCAAAAAACAACATGATGAGGGACGCAGAGGTGATTTGAGATAGGTTTCCAACAATGATAACCTTTATATTCAATGTTATAGCCAAGAAAACAACACAAACTAGCTATAAACTCTAATTTAGTTCATTCGTGAGGATGAAGAAGGACAAAACAAACACATCCAAAGATTTTGAGATTTTGATAGTTCAAAGGAGTGTCATACAATCGTTCATAAGTGGTTTGATTATCAATGACAGGGGATGGAACATGATTGATAGTTTATACTACTATTAATATAGCTTTCTCTCAAAACTTTTCTGAACAAGAGATAGATATGAAAAGTTTATGAATAGTTTCAAGAATATGTTTATGTTTTCATTCAGCACGGCCATTCTGTTGTGATGTACCGAGGCATGAACAATGGCATATGGTACCCATTTGACTTAACAGATTAACAAATCCATTATCCCGATGTTCCATGGCATTATCAGTATATAAAATTTTGATAGTTCTATAAAACTAAGTCTGAATTATTTTAAATAAAATCAGAATAAAATTTAGACTACTCATACCTATTATGCATAAAATAAAGCTATGTATAACAGAAATAGTCATCCATAAAGATAACAAAATACTTGGATCCCCTCATGATAGTTATAGGTGAGGGTCACCAAATATCTGAATGATTTAAGTCAAAAGATATCTGAGAAACTGAAGCACTATTCTGATAAGGTAATGCATGATATTTGGACAATTGACAAGATAAGCAATCAATATGATCGTTAGTGATAGAGCTTAAATGTCCACTAGACAATAAAGAACGTAAACAATTAAATGAAGCATGACCTAACTGTGTGTGTCAAAGACTCAATGGTAAAGATGAAGAAGAAATGGTAGATTGATAGAGAAATGAGACCCGTGAAGATAGTTGAAGATGAATGAGCTCAAACAAAAGTCCAACTTTACAGCCTATCTTATAAATCTTCATCGTTTGTGGATCCTGCACACGACAACTGAAAGAAGTAAAATGTACATTAAAACCAAATTCATGTAACTGACCCACGGAGATAAGATTTAAGGTAAATTTATGAATAAAGTATGTATTTTATAAGAATAAGTTATCTGTAGAGATCTTACCTATATGTTGAACAGACATGAATGAATCATTGGTTGTAAAAATAACAGGTAAAGAGGAAGATGATGATTGTATAAAAAAAAAAGTGTAGGGTCAAAAGTCATATGATTATAACAAATTGAATTAAAATACCAAGAACAATTACCTACCGACACGAGAAGGAGCAGAAGTGGATGAATTACCAGATTTGAAAATGATTTGATGGAGCATGGATGCAAGATCATGAATTAAGATTGAAGGGGAACTAGTAGTAATCGGTGTGTCGTCAACTATAGCTAGAGGCAATTGCTGATTGTTTTGAAAAAACATGAGAGTCTCCTTCTTCAATTTGGTTGAAAATCCTCTATTATTAGTATTTTGTGGATAATTTTGTTTCTAATGCCGTGGTCAAAATTTGTGGCAACACTTACAATATCTTGTAAGACAATAAAGAATACCATATTCTAGCAACTTGTAATAATGGCAAATAGGTTTATCCTGTAAATACTCTATAAATAAACCAATAAAATCAATAAATAAGTCCAATAAAATAAGCTTTGAATCCAACCAAATAAACAATCCCAATATGCAACAATTAACTGAGCCCAATAAATCAATTTAAGAGGTTGAGTGTGCCGATAAGAATACCAATTTAAGGGCCATATAATTCCATAAAATGTGAGAAAAACAAACCAAGAGTAGTGGTGTGTTGATCTTTGGCAGATTGTGATGCAGCGCACTTGAGAGGCTGAGTGTGCGTAGCAGAACCGTGACCAAAACAGACTAGGTAGACCAGAACCGTGACCAGAACAGACCAGGTGGTGCGCAACAGCAAACCAGGGAGAAAGATCCACGGCTGAACAGCACTTGACTTACGTGGTGGTGCGAGGGAACTAGGTGCAACAGAGAGAGAGACCTGGCAGCAAAACCAGTGTTGTGCGACGAGCAGCGGAACAGATTCAGACCACCGGTGTGGTTATGCGGTGAACAGAGACGGACCAGGTAGAGATCGGTGCAATGAGAGATTAATAGCAGAAGCTTGGTGGTGCGGCGGCAATGGCAATGGTAGATGAACCAGATGCTGCGGCAATGGCAGCAACGGAGATGGTGATTAATTCAACGGGTGTGAAGGCAGATCGTCAGTGTGACAGGGGAGGTGGGCAGTGCGACCAAACCATAGGCAGATGACAGTGAGAGATGAACCGGGAGCGGCAGCAGGACGGTAGTGACGTTGTGATGCAGCGGCACAGTGCTACTGTTTGGTTTGAAGATGATAGTGATGATTTTGAAGATGACAGTGGGTGTTTGATTTGGAAGATGATAGCAACACTAGCAGTGAACAGAGACAGTGAAAAAATAAAAAATTACAACTTAACCTCTGCTACCATGATAAATTAAAAATGAAAATTTTGTATTTCACTGTATATTTCAATATATAATGTGAAATTAATTTATAGATTAAAAGACATATTACAAAAATTGTAACTAGAAAATATATTATTATAATGGCAATAGAAATATATTATAATAATGATTGATTAATTTGATTGATACAATAACAGACATGATGCTAATAGACTTTCTCTAGTCCAATAACACAACATGCCCTAATTAATTTTGTTTTCTAAAGACACTAATTATACCACAATAAATATAAACTTCAATTCTACTTAAAAGTTTTGAACCAAAAAAGTTATAAATTTCAATTCTACTTAAGATAAGTTGGTTTTAACCAACTTATCTTAAGTAGAATTGAAATTTATAACTTTTTTGGTTCAAAACTTTTAAGTAGAATTGAAGTTTATATTTATTGTGATATTGGTTTCTTTATCTAGAGTCCAATACAATCTTGTTGGTCTTTATCTGATTAAATCTCTCCATGGTTGGTAGATCTCTCATCAGATGAATTTTTTTTTCATTTTTTATATGATTATCTTCTTTTTATTTTTTTTTTAATTCTTCCTTTTTATTTTCAATTTCTTTTTTATGTTATATATTTTAATTTTATTTTGTATTTTTAACTTTATTTAATATCTTCATTATCGATTGACTGACACATGTTGAATTCCTACTGATTGATAAATTAGGATATAATAATAATTTTAGGGTTAATTAATGATGGACAGAGTAGATTTTTTTACATTTTTTGTTGCGTTTGACTATTAAATTCTTGATTAGAGAGACTAAATTGATGTATTGAAGAAACCGTAAGAAAGATTGGATAATTTTTTAATTTTAGAAAAATGATACTTTCTAAAATAGAGGGACTAAATGAAGTTTTCCTTAAAAATTAATAAATTGCACATTTCACTTATCTGTTAAGTGTTTTATATAAACCCAAGAAAAGAATCAGGAAAAAATAGAGTTGCAAACCAAAACGTAAGGCGGTTGTTAAAGACTGATAGCAGGTGAAAGCAACATCAAATCTTAATAAAACTAGTCAGTTTGGGCCAAGTCACAATTTCAAATATTTGTGTGAGAGAACATAAGAAGCTTCTAACAAGAATGATTCTCTTAGTCACTTTTTTCCTCATAATCTAACAAGTTTCTCTAACTAATTAATTTGACTATCCATGTAAGAAATATTACATACAAGTACGAAGTAAACATCACGTGCATACCAGAAATCTGACCACTAGTCTCCAATAATTTATTATGCTATATATTATACATTAAGGTTCATATCAAAAGCATAGGTTGGTATAATATATGACCTTTCTTGAATTTTGAAGATCTTGTCATGCTATTTTTGGGGATTTAGTTAAGTGTTTTAAATATTAGATATTGTTAGAGTCAGATATATTAGCTTCACTTTTGAGTTGAGTGATTGTTGACATAGTATTAGATTTCGAATATTTCAAATTCAATTTTTTTTTTTTTTATTCATTTCAAATATTAAACGGTAAAGAGCATTTAATATGTATTTAGTATTTATCATTTGTCCATTTTATATATAAGAATGTGTGTTAATATATTATAAATTTCATTAGTCCTGATTTTCAATACTATATTATTGAACATTTCTTATTAATTCAAATTTTTGGTTTAGCAATTGTTAACACGGATATCACGGATCTTTCAAAACCCAACTTAGATTGACATAGGACAATGTCTAAGTTCGTATGTACATGTAGCAGGTAGCTTTGGTCAAACACTACAAGTCGCACCCAGCCCATTCTTTACCAGAAGAAAGAAAATTAGAACCCAGAAGACTTTGGCTCTCCATTTGAGTCTGATAGTTTTTTGCTTAAGTTCTTAAGAAATTAAATTTGGTGTGTATCAATTGGGTACGTTGAAAATGTCAAAAATGGAGGATGCTACTTTTCTTATTTTTATTTTTTTTCTTGAAAAATATAGTTTTAGTTAATATGTACAAAATTCAATCCATTCTACAGTGATCAGTATATATATTTTTTCTTATGATTTAGGTCGAACCATGAGAATTTAACTTTGAATAGTTCACATTAATATTCAAATGTTTCATTCAACAGCTTGAAGAGCAGTAATGAATTAATTTACTCAATGTACACACCAATCCGAAGACAAATTCTATCATTTTTTATTATATATAAATAAAAACAAACAAACAAACAAACAAATTTCCTTTTGATAATAATATGCATAAAACAAATTTCCTTTTGATAATATGCATACTTTTGATGGTGTAAATTCAGTTTATTGACGATAGATATATATTATTCCCCAACTTGAACCTAGATTTCTGGAGTACAAATTAATTTGCCAATTTTTTTTTCTCTTTAACTATAAAAATTACTTAGGATTTTAGAGAATGAGGGACTTCTCAACCTCACAAACTCAAAGATGTAAACATAAAAAGTCTATCACTGGGCAAACCTCACCTTATCTTAAATTGTCAATTTGCTAGGTCAAAGGTTTGCTTAATAATTAGAATAACACAATATTTTTCAAAATTTTTTCAAACTTTTTCCTTAAATGATGTGACAAAATAATTTGTAACAGCCACAATGATATATTAATATTGTAGTAATTATACATAAACTTATCACATTATTTTGATGATAAATTTAAGTAAAATTTTGGATAATATAGTATTATTCTAATATTTATAATTGTTAAAAAGTTTGTTCTCGAACTTAATACACATAAAAATAGCATATTAACCATGCCACTTATATAGGTCTCAAATTCAAATTTTTCTCTTACATCAAAAAATAAAACACTGTACAAAAGTTTTTATTCTTTTTAGTTGTTGTGTATTATCAAGAACATCTAACCAGACACATATTCTATTGTTTCAAATAAATAAATAAAAACTATATTCAGAAATGAACCTGGAATGTGATCTTTGAATTATGATTATGATTATAAATGACTGTCTTTCTATCGTTGATATTATCGACGAAATTTAATTGCATGCTTTGCAGATGAATGTATGGTAATGTGTGAAATAAGGTAATTAATGAGTTGTTGTAGATATAGTTTGGCTATTAGAACACAGAATGGACTATGGAACTTAAATTTATTGACTTTATAAAGCCAGTAGTTACGTGGAAGAAACGTTTCTAGCTACTTGAAAGGCTCACATACAATGAGCATCCATCAGAAAATGAAACAAGGCATGAACTCACTACAACAAAACAGGGCAACCATACCGGACAATGCCCGGTATGGTTGACTATCTATACCGGGCAACCCGTCCGGCGTGGTTGCCGCCGGTATGGATACTTTAGTATCCATACCGGGCGGGTGCCCGGTATTGATAATAAATATAATGTGACGGGGTCGACCTGTGACTTTTTCAATATTGGAAAATATTTTAATTTTAAAAAAAAATTAAATTAAAAAATTTGTAATTTAATATTATTAAAAATATATATTATTTAATATATTAACAACATTTAAATTACATATTCTAAAATTAAATATACAACATTTAAATTACATACTCTAAAATTAAATATACAAGATTTAAATTACATACTCTAAAATTAAATTATATTTAAAATACATACTCTAATTTAGACCAAGTTCGAGATGATGAACTTTAGCATAGAAGTCATCTGAGTCAATTTCTGCTTCCGTCACCACTATTCCTTTACCCATCCAATCTAATAATTTGCAGTGGTTGCTATTCGATCTACCAACTTGGCTTGAGGAACCCTAAGATATGGACTGTATACATAAAAATTTAAATATTTACTCCTATCAACAAATTTAAATAATTACATTTATATAATATATATAAAATTAAATTGAAACAATAAAGTCAATCAATTTTATGAAAATTTTGACGGAATTTTCCCTATTTTTTAACCTTACCAAAAATTTAATTCACCTGCAATATAAATAACAAAATAATTTCACAATATATCCAACTACTTCAAAGACTCTGTCTCCCCATAAACATAAACACAAATAATATATATACACATATATTGCAAAAAATATGAAAATATGATTATACCAAAATTATAAAATACATACCCTATCGACAGATAAAACAACGGAAGAGGAGTAAATTGATGAACATAACGCAGATAAAACAACCGAATACGATGTATCCAGACAGTGCCAATCCTTAGCATAGCTGAAAAAAAAAAGTTAAGTAAAAAAAATAAGAAAAAAAAAAGACGACCGGACTACCGCATCGGCGGTCGGACGGCAGTCCGGTCGTCCTATTAATGGAAGAAGAAGAAGATGAAAAGATGAAGAAGAAGAAGAAGAACAAGAACAAGAAAAAGAAGAAGAAAGGTAGAAGAAGAAGACATTTAAGAAGAAGAAGAAGAAAAGATGACTCACCGGAGCGACGATCGGCGATCGAGGTAGCCGGTGACGGCGTTGGTCGGCAACCGGAACGGCGACAGTGGTGGGTGGTGGCAGTTAGGGCTTCTAGAGAGAGAAGATTTGAGAAAGAGATAGAGAGAGAAGAAAAATAGAGAAAATGACGAAGGGGAGTCGAGTATAATCTGCCCAGATTATCCATACCGGGCAGGTCCTGCCCGGTATGGATAATCCATTTTATTATTTTTTTTAAAATACAAATTATCCATACCGGGCGGTTGTGCCGCCCAGTATGGATAATCCATATTATTTTATTTTTTTAAAACTCAAATTATCCATACCGGGCGGTCGGGGCGCCCGGTATGGATAATCCATATTATTTTATTTTTTTTAAACTCAAATTATCCATACCGGGCGGTCGGGGCGCCTGGTATGGATAATCCGATTATCCATACCGAGCATGGAAGGCTCGGTACGGATAATCCGATTTTATTATTAAAAAATTAAAAGCAACTTATCCATACCGAACACCTGGCCGCCCAGTATGGATAATCTGATTATCCATACCGGGCCTTTATTGTCCGATATGGATAATCTGATTTTATCGTTAAAAAATTAAAAGCAACTTATCCATACCGAGCCTTTAATGCCCGGTATGGATAGTCCGATATTAATAACTTGTTTTTTTGTAGTGACTTTACTGTTAAGTTTATTGTTAATTTATATTAACTTCAGGTGTATATTAATAAAAAGAAGAAGATATATGCATTACAGTTCTAATGTCCAGAGAACCAAGACCATGAAATTTTAACCGATGATACATGCTTTAAAAAAAAATCGATAATTTACTATACGTCATATAAAATATTAATTTTTTTCACTTTTCCTAAAAGTATAAGATCATTATTTTTTACTTTTCAATAATAAAGCAACTCGATCCTAACCGTTGGTTGTAGCTACGATTGGATTTGAACTCAATCGAAGAAAAATATGAGTACTAATGCCCATAAAAATATTTGAAGTGTTTTAAGTATATTGAGAATATATTTTTGTTTTGTAAATTTGTAACTATTGTCTATTTTTATTTATTTTTTATGAAACTATCTAGTTTCGTTGTTATTATATGGTGTAGACTGGAAATTGAGAATGGAGAACTTGGATGTTCACAAACATTATTGGTGGGACAAGTGGACTTCTTGACACTTAGAACTTATATAACTGGATACATATGGTAATGGTTTAATTATATGATGGCTATTTGTATACAATTATATTTATGAAACAAAGCAATATGCTTCTACCTAAGATATATTTTAGCTTTGATGTCGCTGTCACCACCCGATCTATAACCACTCTCACACTTTAATATTTAATAAATAGTCTTCTTAATTGTACCTTTTTGACTCTGTGTTAAGCAATTTATAAATTAATTAAACAATCTAATTAAAATAGCGTTGGAAATGCTTTAGGGTAGTGTCAAAAACGTTATTTTTCCACTTGAGTTCGCCGGGTTAATCCTAAAAGAGCCCCTCTAGTTTAATGTATTCACCCAAATCACCATCAAGTTTGTTATAAATCCATAATCCCCCTCTCCTTTATTTTTCTAACAGAAAAGTACATCTTGACATTTACAAGGGTTAAAAAGACTTATTTGCCCTTGATTGATTAATACATATCATTTAAGAAAAATACATATTTACTTTTATTTGACCATTGCCTTCTTAATAATCTCTTTTTCAAGCCTATAAAACCTCTTTGTTTTGCATCGGTTTGCCACACTTACAAGCAAAACACTCAACAGCCTAGGTCTCTCTCTCTCTCTCTCTCTCTCTCTCTCTCTCTCTCTCTCTCTCTCTCTCTCTTTGTGTATATTATTTTATCTCTGTCTTTCTCTCATATTTACAACTCTACGTATCATGAATGTAACATCAAACTCATCATGCAACATCAATGAATGAGTAATAAGATTCAAAAATATAAAATACTATTATGGGAAAAGGGCATGTATGAAGATATCTGAATCATTAAACAATCCTAACAAATTGTATTTCCATTATGGAAGTAGACTATGCAAGTACTACTCAATGTGGGATTAAAAAAAAAAAAAAAAAGAGTTGTACTCACAATTATTGCCTTAAATAGAAGAAAAATTAAAAAAACAAAAATGGAAGATATACATTCAAAATTGATCGAGGCAAACGGACAGAAATAATTTTTTAAGGCCTATTTCACTAGTAGGTGGTATTTTGGGTATTTAATGAAACTATGAGGGGGATTCCACGTATTTAATTTAATCAAACTAGAGGTGGTATTTTGAATATTTTTCAAACTAGAAGAAGGATTTTGGTGAATACATTAAATTAGTGGGATTAACCCTTAGTTTAATTATAATTATTGACCAAGTACTCTTTAATTGACAAGGAAAAGTATTTGGATTCTATCAAAAAAGAAAAAAAAAAGTTGATTAATTAATGGATACGTTCAATGCTGAGAGAGACAGCGTGGAAAAGTTTTGTATGAAAAATTATTAGGTGCAAAGATTGGATGCGAAGAAAAATTCAGTAACTTCAAGTGATAATCATTTGAGCCTTCGTCAATTGAGACTTTATTATAAAATGGGGTAAGTATTGAATCCAACTTGATTGAATTGAAGAAAAACAATTCGATATATTTGAATTAAACAAAGATAACTATTACCTAAATCTGTAACTATGGTGGCATTTACCTTATTATTGCATTAATTTATCAAGTAACTATTGTCTCAGTTTCTTAAAATCATCAAAGATTTGTACTTATTTAAACATATATATTTAACTACTACACAAAAATTATATAATTACAAGATAATTATGATAGATAATTATTATAAATATTTTGAAAAATAGATTAGACCAACTCAACCTTAAAATTCTTACGTATCAATTTTTTAAAAAGCACTTGGTAGTATATATATTCCCAGGCTGCTAGCATTTTAATATATTTAATAGAATAGAAGACAGCAGTTTCAATTTAAGGAACAGCACTCTTGAACTTCATAAACTATTTAAATATTGCTCTCACACACAATCTAATCGACTTTAATTTTATACATTTCTGCTCATGAAAGATAAGAGAAATTAAGGACCGCTTCACTGTCAAAACTCAATATACATTCACTGGCATAAGCAAATCATCAATTAATTATAATTACTTTATGATAATTAATCTATGTTGCTTTTGTTGAATATATATATACATATATATATATATATATATATATTACTCTTGCATTATAAAATATGTAGCCAATTAATCAGGCTTGCTAGGGAAGTCTTCACCTGCTTCCAGTGAAAAAGAAATTTAACTTGGACTTGTTCAAGGCCTCCTGTCTATAAATAGTTGGTTTGCCATGCAAGTTTATCGTCCCTCATCAAAGCAATAACAATCTTAGACGATTTGTGAGATATACACAGCTAAATCACCATGAGAGCTGGTCAATTTCTTTTAGCTTTTGTTGTCTTGGCTTTGGCTACTTCATTGGCATCTGCCTATGACCCAAGCCCTCTTCAGGATTTCTGTGTTGCCATCGATGACCCTAAGAATGGAAGTAAGTGTGTGACATGTGTGTGTGGGTGAGCGCGCACTTTCTGTTTATGAAGTAATGTTACTAGCTAGTTCATGCTTGGCATGTTTTACATTTCAGTAATCTATTATCTACGGTTTTGTTTTTGCAGTTTTTGTGAATGGGAAGTTCTGCAAGGACCCCAAGCTTGCCACGCCAGATGACTTCTTCTACAAGGGACTCAACATTCCTAGAGCCCCAGTTCAACCGATTGGTTCAAATGTCACTACTGTAAATGTAGACGCAATTCCAGGACTCAACACTCTAGGCATTTCCCTGGTTCGTATCGACTATGCACCCAATGGTGGCCAGAACCCACCCCACACCCACCCTCGTGCCACAGAGATCCTGGTTGTCCAGGAGGGCACTCTTTATGTTGGTTTTGTCACATCAAACCCGAACAACACCCTCTTCAGCAAAGTCTTGAAGCCAGGAGATGTTTTCGTGTTCCCAATTGGCCTGATCCACTTCCAAGTCAATATAGGAAAATATCCTGCAGTTGCCTTTGCAGGTTTGAGCAGCCAGAATCCTGGTGTCATTACAATAGCAAAGGCAGTCTTCGGATCCAACCCGCCCATCAATCCTGATGCTCTTGCTAGAGCATTCCAGCTGGATGTCAAAGAGGTTAAAGATCTTCAGGAAAAGTTCTGGCCTAACAACTAGGGAGAAAGATGAACTGAAAAAGTAGCCTGTTATAAGGTTTTATTGTTTGTGCTTCACTGTGTTTGGTCATTAATTATAATGTTCTGATGTAATAAAGAGAGGATTCTTATTAATCTCTCTGCAGGTTGATTGCTGCTTATTATGATATATAAAGCTTTGGTTTGTGGTTTCTCAAGCTTCTCCCTCTCTCTCTCTCTCTATCTCTTTTGTTAACATTCCGATTGTCCAAAATTTTACTGCCATATAGACTTGGTGATCACCAAGTTTTACTTAAACAAATGAATACACACAAATGTGTAACTGTGTAAAGATGGGGAAGCTTTCAAACCACACTTCATTAAGCTTCTTGTAAAGAAAATGTTGGAGAAATGAAAACGGGATGCATCCGCTGCAACATTTGATACAGTCTAATGAGAAGACTAGGATACAGTTATCAGTTGGTGGGGACAATTGTAAGACTTCATTATATGTACGAAAAGAGGATGGACTTCAATCACTTGGAAAAGTCAATTGCTATTTTACTCGGACTCTACACAACACACAATAAATCTACACCAAAGAAAATATTTTCAGGCTTGCTGGCCCCGGGTACAAAATGTTGTTGGCACACTGTAGCTAGAAGCCAAGCTATAGCAAGCCTGTGTCCAAATCCGTATGCAACTATGCAATATTGCATCATTGTCTCCAAGAATACAATCAGCCATTAAAATTCATATATTTCAGCTGTTTCAAAGACTTGGTTGTTAAAAAAATGTGTGTAACTTAGTTTTAACGATGTAGAGACATCATTGGCTCATTAGATGAGTCTAGACAATAAAGATGTCACATGAATCCCAATTCTTACGATCCAATTCTTATTGATACCCAATGGGCAAATTCTAAGAATACATTTTTCTATGTATGAGTTGTAATAAAAGGATCGAATTAACCTTTCCAGATAGGAACTTTAATTACTTCTACTGGAAGGAAGCTAATATAATTAAAGATTTCTTATATTTTTCCATTTTCGTTTCATCTTCTTCTTTTGTTTCCTCATGTCAAATTAAAACACAAGAATAGACAAGGTCATGTAGTAATCTTTTTAGTTGGTAGCGTCCAGGCAACGTCCTCTGCCTCCCATTTGTCCAAAATCTTGTAATCTGACTTGGACCATGGAAAACTCCTAACTAATCTTAGAAGTAATTGCAGATTAGCTAGAGTAACATCCAATTAAAAGCACACTTCTACACATCATAGACTGTGGCATGCATGTTAGAGTTCAGAGTTGTTGCCCTTGTCCAAACATATCTACCCTTATAAATGGCTAACAACGAATCAAATGATCACATATAATTGTTTAGTCATTCAATTTATTAATATTTTGATATAAATCAGATTTAAATCGACCATAAAATCTTAGATTACATATCTTAATAATCTTAGTAGAATCTAGGAGGTATATTAGTATATCGCAGGATATATGATACAATTTTATAATAGAAAAAACTCTAGAAAACCCTCTAGAATGGAAAGTCTTGCCAGTTTACCCAAATTTTGAAACTATTAACAAAAAACCTCCGGCCGGAAGTCCAAAAGATCAAAATGGCTTTGCTTAAAATAATATTTACTTATTAACTAACAAAAATCATAAAATATAAATGTAATAACAAATTCTAACCATTAAAATAATAATAATAATAAATTATGTTAAAAAAAAAAAAAAAACCAATCTAGATCTGGAAGATCTGGGTTGGAAAAACACAGAAAAAAAAAATCAAAAACCAAAAGCAACTAAAAAGAAACTCGAAAACCAAAAACATCACGTCTGGTGGTGCTGGTGAATAACAAACAACAGATGTTCAAGATCTTAACCCAGAAAACCAAATTTTTGCATTGTTTCATGCAAATAACAAAAACCCAGGAAAAAAAAAAAAAAATCCACCAAGATCTTCAACAGTGAAGATCTTGATACCAACAAATACAAAATTTTTAATAGATTTTGAAGATCTTCACAGTCAAGGTCTTCTACAAAAGGCACCTCCTTCATAGTGAAGACGTAACAGATGTTGAAAATCTGTTGCCAACCAAAAACCAAACTCATCAAAACCGAAAACCCAGAAAAAAACGATTTTTTTTTTCCGTAAACCCTGATCGGTTGGCTCTCACTTCGTCCAAGATGTCGTCATCTCCTTCGACAGCCAGTTCGCCCTCTCCGGCTCCTGGGACAGCGAGCTCCGTCTTTGGGACCTCTGCACCGACACCACCACCCCTCGCTTCATCGGCCACACCAAGGATATCATCTCCGTCAGATCGACACGGAGTGGGTGTCCTGCGTTTCAGCCCCGCAATGGAGACCCGACCGGTACCACCAGCAGCAGAAGAACACCGATCATCCTCCATCTTCTCCCTCCTAGCCGGCGCTGCCATGGAGTCCGCCGATCACCTCCGTATCTTCCCTCCGCTGGAGCCGGCTGCCGGATCTCGTTGCATGCAGGCAAAGGATTGATGGTTGAGAGATGGAGAGAGAGACGGCCGGTCTTGAGGGGGCGAGAGAAAAATCAATTTATTAATTTTATTTATTTATTGTACATTTAAATAAATTACAATTTTCAAAATAAATCAATAAATTACAATTAATTTCAATCCAGCTGTCTCATTAAACGCATTGACGTTATTATCTTTACACCCTATGGCATTAATCAATCTATAGGCGAAAATCACTAACCCACAAAACGTTAGGTTTTTTTGGATAATATTTTCAAAATTGGGGATTGTTTGATATTATTTTAAGTTCTAAGGGTTAAAATAACAATAACCTTTTATATTACATTACGAGAAAATTATAAAAATAACTCATTTTTAATGTTAAAGTTGAAAAATAATCCTTTTTTTTTAATTTTCTATTTTTATCAAGTGCATTTTTATTAGAAAACAGTTATTCTTTCAATATTTTGAAAAAAATATTAGTATTTAACTTGAACCTTCATTCATGAAAAAGCCCTTAAATTATTTATCATAAAAATGCATAAGGCTATTCTTTTCTTTTTAAAAAAAAATATATATTTTGCTTAAAAGTAATTTTTTTTTAACTATTATAATTAGAGCTTAAAGAGAGAAATGATTCAAACCAATAGTCTTATTAATGCAGTGTAATGACATACTATTGGACAAAATTTTCATTTTGGCCAAGTATTAATTATGTGTTATCAAGGCAAAGTTTTTATTTGGATTAATTTCTTTAATGTTTAGGGTACTCCGGCTAGTTGCCACATAATTTCAAAGATATAGTTTTTATTATTAATTTCTAACTTTATTTATTTATTTATTTTTAATTTAAGAGTAATAAAATATTTCAGGATCAGAATATCATTTCTATCATTGTAAACCAACTATTAGTTTCTTGACTAATTCTTCAGGCTGTAAGAATGAATCATTTTTTGGAAATGAGTTTTCATTTTTCCCCCTGAATTATCACCACTGGAAAACACTTTTCTTTTTTTTTTTTTTTTTTTTTCTTTTTTGAGAGAGGAAAACACCTTAGCTTATAATAAAATGGAACTCAATCCAATACTGTTCTGACTTTTACTTGAAAATTTTTTAGGAGAGCATGAGCTTGGATGTAATATTTGCTAATACTTTTGTTTTAGATACCATTCACAATCGCAATGACTCATGGAATATTCTTAGGTTGTAGAGTGTTTTTTGTCACCAAACTATATTAGAAGGTGAAACATTTGCTTGTACGAGAGAGAAATAAAATAATCATAAATGTTGACCATGTATAGTTTTCATACTCAAGTGTCATTAAATTTGGAAAAATTTGAGTAAAATTATAGTATGACTAAATTTGAATCCTTACAAATATTTGAAAGCTATTGAAAACATTAATATTTTTTTTTATTAATGATTTTCTATAATAGTTCCAGATATTAAATTCTTCTATTAATAAGAATAAGTAGGCAAATATTTTCAATAATATATGTTCTACCACTGTTCAATATAGTTTGATAACGTTTTATATTTAAGAAGTCACACCCACCATAGGTTATATCTCAAAAAATAAAATTATAACGTTCTTTTTTTTAATCTTAAGATAATCAATCCTAAATTAGTCAAGGCAAGATGTACTATTGTATTACAATTATTAAAAGTAAAGGGGAGCTCTGCAATTTTTGGTCAAATATAAAGAAAAGTTTTATTTTTACCCACTTTTTTATCGAAATTTATTTTTGACCCCTCAAATAAATTATTTTTATTTTATAGCCAAATGTACCAAAATACTCTCAATTCATAAAAAAAAAAATGTGGTTTTTAAGTCAACATAATTAAAAACCAATTATTGATACTCAAAAACCCATAATTGATTTTTAAAAACCGATTATTGATTTTTAAGTCTATGTACCGATTTTTAAGTCCATTTAAAAACCGATATATCCACTTGAAAACCAATTCTACCCAATCGTCATCTTCACGTTTCATCTCACCAAAAATTGCCATTTTCATGTCAAATGTAACCAAATTTAACCCTAAACATCAACATCCAACATCCAAAATTAAAAAATATATATAAAAAATAAAAAAATCACAAAAAACTTAAGAAATCCTAACAAAACTTAAACAATCAACAAATAAAGTCAAAGATCTCATACAATGAGTAATAGAGGAGGAGAAAGTGGTATGAAGATTTGAATGTAAACTGTAATTAATTCATTTGAGGGATTAAAAATAATTTTTAAAAAAATCAGTGAAAACAAAATTCTTTCCAAGAATGGTAATTTTTGTAATTTCGACTTTTTTAGTAAAGCAAAGGTCTTAGTCCAATTTATCTTACAATAATTGTATGAGTCTTACCTCAACTTTCTTTTAAAATATATAAATTTGGATTAAACGATTGCCTATAAAAAAGGGAAAAAAAAAAAAGAAGAAGAAGGGTTATTATCCATTTACCCTTAGACTTGAAAATAATATTAAACTACCACCGATTTTAAAAATATTAGCTAAAGGGGTCCAACCGTCAATTGAAATAGTAAACCAGTTAATAAAATAACGGTTTTATGAAATCTGAGGGTAAAAAGATCATTGAGGGTTGAATCCATAAATGAATTCCAGTTGGACCACTTAGAATCTACTACCTGTGACATCAAAAACTTAGAAAATTACATAAAAATTTTCATTAAAAATTTGAAAAACTAAATAAATAAATAAAATCATCAATCAGCCACTGTCACTTTCTCTCTCCCTCTCTCTCTTCTTTTTTATCTTCATTTTCTTCTCTTCTTCGAACCTAAATTTGGGTTCATCAGTTACTCTCTTCTTCTTCTTCTTCTTCTCCTCTTATTCTTTTTCTTCAGTCTCCTAAATCTAAGTTGAAGTTAGGTCGAGAACACTTAAAATCGAAGTCAATCACTATCTTAGCCTGTCATGCCTTCTCCGCCTCCACAACTTGGCCATCAGGTCCACCGTTGTCAAAATTGAAAACGCTAGGGCCACTTTCCATACTAGTGTCACTCACGACGCCAAACCCTCCACTGCTTCGGTGGTTCTGAATGGTCGTGACGTCATCTCCGAGGTCCACTTGTACACTGTCGTATATGAAATTGTTCATTAGGTGTAACGAGTTCATAGCGGAAGATGTGGGGACGGATGGGTTCATCTAGGTTAATTTGGTTGATGAAGTGGGGATGTGTGGATTCACCTGGGTTGATTTGGGAGATTAATTGATGATGAAAGATGATGGTTGGGGCTATTTTAGGGGAGATGTTTCATATTTTAATTGATTTTTTTTTTTTTTTCATTTTGTTTGAAATGATTGATGAAGTGAATCATTGAATAAAAACAAACCCCCAATCTAGGTTTGTAATTTTTTGGTGATGGTTTGAAGATGGTCAAGAACAAAAATGGTGAGAGATGGAAGGATTTTGTGCTGCACTTATTGTTTTCTCTTTTAATGGAAATCTGGGTTCAACCCGGATTTTCAAACTTTAAATATCCAGGTTGAACCCAAATTTTCCTTTTTTTAAAAAAATTTTTGTTTTTTTTTTTCAGGGCATTAATGGAGATTTATTAGTCTGAACTGCATTGTTTTTGGTTTTTGGTTTTTTATCTTCCACTTTTTTATTATTTTTTTATTTGTTTTGGCTTTAATGAAGATCTGGACTAGATCTTCAAAATTTTGAAGATCTATCCATTCTTTTGGTTTTAATATATTTTTTAAATTTTAATTATTAAATGGTAAATAAGTAATTTAATTATAATTGTATTTAAATTTTATTTTTTAATTTTTTGATATAGTAAGAGCATTTTCGTCTTTTTATGAATATGTCATAAAACCACTTAACTTTTGGATGAGTTTGTTTGGACTGCCAGGAGTGGGTTTTTTTGTTAATATTTTAAAAAGTTAGGGTAAATTGAGAGCATTTTTAATTTCGTAGGGATTTTTAGATTTTCCCCAAAAAAAGTAACAAATTTTGAGTATGTAAACTTTTTGTATTCTGAGGTATCATTAGACTAGAAAAAGTTTTGGTAAAATTCAGATTAGAATTGAATTCAAATGCTTGCAAAATTCAGGCACCAAAAGATAATTTTAAAATAGATCAAGAGGTTGAATACTCACCACAATATTCGCAAACTTCGGAAATAGAACTGGTCATTTTTCATCATCCGATCAATAACTGGTGCAACAATATCTAGAATAGTGGATGTTTATGGAACCTCTGCCAATTCTTCACTGTACTTCATTTTGATTAAATTAATTTCAAGAAACAACGTACGTTAGCTGCGAATATATACATGCATACATTCAGTTCTTTGATAGGTAATGTCATATTGATATAAGCAAAAGGACTTTACTGTTTCTTAATAATATCTGGTGATGAAATTTAGAAGTTCAATCAAAGTACCTTTTTTGTGGTAATTGAGAAGAAGAAAGCTATTAACTTAGACAATCATTAACCAAAATTTCTGCTGTTGGTTGTAGAATGTACAATTAATTTGTGATCCTATCGGGGATTGAGCTCTGTTTCTATTTATTTTGGTTTTATAAATTGGTGAATTTCATTGATCTATTTTAAAGTTTGACCAATTTATAAATTGAGCTAACGTTTTTTTTAAAGAAAAGTAGGTAGTTTCTTACATTCTATGTGGGAGAGTTGTGACTTGTGATCAGGTAAATTTGGAAGGAGTCTTTAATAATGATATTTTCAAAATATTATAAATATTTTAGGCAAATATTTCCCTTGTTTAGAAGTTTTCATGTATTACTTCAACAAAACTATAAGCAAGGTTAAAAAAAGATTTCTAATGCATGTATTACCTTGTAATTAATAAAAAACAAACCATTAAATATAATTGGATGGTAAAGAATAATCATTTATGGTATGTTTACTTCATGAATTAGAGAATGTGAATGGGGAATGAGATTGATTGATGGTGTTTACTTACTTAAAATTCATTCCGTAATGAGAATGAAAGTGTGAGTCTCACATCAATTTGAGGTTGTGGAATGGGAATCACATTCCTCCCAACCCACTTGGGAATCCCATTCTCATTCCCTTTGTGGAGATTAAAAGTCTTCTATACCCTTCTTAAAAAAATATATAAATATTTTATTTGATATTAAAAAAAAAAATTGCATATTATAATGAAAAATTGCACACCATAAGTTTTTCACCACCAATTTCTTAATTATTATAGTGGACTATTAAAAATAATATTCATGTTTTTTTATTATAATATGCAATTTTTTATTTGATATTAAAAAAAAAATACATATTATGATAAAAAATTGCACACTAGATTAGTGTACTATTAAAATAATATACAATTTTTTTACTATAGTATGCAATTTTTTATTTGATATTAAAAAAAATTGCATATTATAATAAAAAACTACATAATATTACAATTCATCAATAATTTTAATTAAGGACATTTTTGTAACTTATAATTAATTCATTCCGATTCCAAAGTAAAGTAATCAGTTCAATGAGAATACTGCTGATTCTGATTCCGATTCCTGCAGTTGAAGTAAACAACTTATTCTGATTCCGATACTTCATTCCGATTCCAAGTTATTTCGATTCCAGATCATTCCGATTCCTATTTCGATTCCTCCAAGTGAAGTAAACGCATCATTAGTCTTGTAAATAAAAGTAAAAACACAATATCATAATTCATGAAGAGAGAGTTGGACTTGGAAAGAGAATTTTTATTAACTATTGGTAGGTGACAATGACATCAAATCTACGACTTGGTAGTTACTAAATTTGGAAGTAGTCAATATATTTGTCTTAATAATTACAAATAAAAACATATATAATTCCACGAAGAATGGGACGTTTTTATGCCATTTCTCCCTATTACGAAACCACATGTTACAACCATAATTAATCATAAATAAATGTCACATTTTATTGACTTGATCCTTTTGCCTAGTGTGAATGTTAACAGTCTATTGAAACAAATGTCACTAACGATTTCTTCTTTTGAAAATAATGTAAAATTTTAACAGGAAATATATGACTTTATTTCGATGTTTTTTTTTTCTTACCATGAGCGGACTGTCAAATTTTCAACCTTTTCAAATTGTAACGTAGACAAATGAAAGCAGATTAGAATTATTTTGTCATGGAAATGCTCTTGCAAGTAAATATAAAATTGATATTTCAAAAAAAAGAAAATGAAAATAAAAATTGAGGCCTAATGACCTCTAGCAAGCAATTTTTTATGTTTTTATTAAACAACAAATTAGCATTTTGAACACTTCAAATTCCATCGCTAGTTTAGCTTTTATAGCAGTGTTGATTAGATGCATGATAGAACCCTTTAAAACGATGTTATATAATGTCGACGTTGGAATTTGATCGACTGAAGTTTAAAGCCCAATACCTGCAATTAATGAAAAATAAGACGAAAACAAGAGAGAAACAAGAGAAAGAACAGAGATCACACTGATGTTTTTACGTGATTCGGTCAGAATGATGTTTACGTCTATAACTGTGTTCTCTGATAATTTTGACAGAGTCACAGTATACTATTACTCAATATCTGTTACAATGAAATTTCAGCCCCCATTTATAGAGTGGGGCATTATAATTTGAATGTAATTAAAATAGGAAAGAATTTTACATTAATTACACTTCCAAAACTGACTTCCTCCATAATTGGGATAGATTCCACAATATCAGGGATTGATTAGATCAATATTTGAATTTGAATTTATTTCTAATTCTGGTGGCAGAATCATGGTCGATTTAGGTTGTTGTCTTTTTGAAAGATTCTCTTAATGAGCTGTTCAATCTGTGAGTTAGAATCTGCCGTGGACGACCTCGAACTAGACCTTATTCTGAGCAACGAGCTACGTATGGAGCAAGCTGGATAATGGTTGGTCGAAGACTTGAGAGTAATAGTGGCAATGCGAGCTTGTTACTACGAACTGAGAGCTCGCTCGAGCTGGGCCATTGGTGAACTAGACCTTTGTCTACTGGGTCACTTCATTGGATCGGTCTATTGGACTTTTATCAAGTTTTTATCAGTCCATTTACAGAACTCAAAATATACTCATAACATATAATTTTTCCTATACGTTGGCTTGCTCATCAAATCACCTTAATTATTTAATAGTAGAAATCAATTTAGCAACAACGTAAAGTTGGATGAAACATATATTTTTATAAATTGCAGTAATGCGCATGTAGTTGCATTTAATTAAACCATCTTAGCAAGTCTTTTTGTGAATTGTCTCTTTTAAGATTAAGGAAAAGAGAAACATAATTACAATAATAAACCAATCCATCGAACTCTCCAATAGATATAGACTTATCCATAAATATTGTCTATATAATTACAAGAAATCTCATCAAAAGTGTGATTTAAATATCTAAAACTATTTAGATATATACAAGAAATTTCATCAATTAAAAACTTAGGACAATAAAGATGCTTTGAATAAATATATGAAAAAAAATCTGAAAATTCTCTTAAAATGAAAAACAATACGGTTGAATTCCATTTTTGAACATAAAAAAGAGTAGTTTCACATTAGTTTCATTTTTAGAGAGTATATATCCATAATATCCCTTAATATATTTAGAATGGGGAAATTCCTTTTAATATTAGGAATATTAAATTAATTTAATTTTTATAAACTTTTGTTCAAATTTAAAAAATAAAAAAATTTATAGTGAAAAATTGAATGAGATAGGCATGAAAAATTTTCAAATTAGCGCTTTCATTATCTTTATTCATTCAGGTCAATGAGCTGACCCATCCTGAAACTCATTTGTTGATCAACTATGATATTATGTGTATCAGCATTCAACAGTGACACAGAGATTGAAAGAGAGACAAAATAATCAGCCCATAACTTACATAATTTAACAAAGTGATCGATAGATTGACCGAGCTTACACAAAGTAACCCCACCCTTTTTATTACATCATAGTTTAATCAGAAGTAGATGCTGTCAAACAAAATTATTCAAATAAACTGTGGAACTTCACTTGGCTCTAATTGTAGTCCCACCAGGACTTAGCTTGTAGAGATTTCACCACCTTCTGGTCCAACTGGAATGCTTTAGCCAAAACATTAGGATTGATGGGAGGATCAAACCCGAAAAGGGCATTGGCAATGGTAATGACACCAGGGTTCTGGCTGCTCAAACCAGCAAAGGCAACTGCGTTGGTTTTTCCAATATTGAAGGGAACACAAACACATCTCCCTTGTTTAGAATTTTGGTGAAGAGTTTGTTTTCAGGGTGGGTTGGATGTGACAAATTAAACCAATGTAGAGAGTGACTTCCTGGACTACTAGGATCTCGCTGGCTCGAGGGTGAGTGTGGGGTGGGTTCTAGCCGTATGGTGCATAGTCAATGCGAATGAGGGAAATGTCAAGAGCATTGAGTCCTGCAATTTGTTCTAGATTTACAGGAGCCACCATGGATCCAACTGGATTCAATGTGTTTCCAGGGTTGTTAAGTCCTGAAAAAAAGAAGTCGTTGGGTGTGGCTTGCCTTGGGTCCTTGCAGAACTTCCCGTTCACAAGTACTGCATGAAAGAAGTAAATATTATAGTTATTTTCTGGTGTAAATGTACACTAACTTGAGTTTCAATCCTCATAAAATCTAATTAAAATTCAATAAGTATACTCTTTAAGTGAACTCTTTTATATTATGAATTATGATAGATCATTTGTACCGAACCTGTTTGAAAATGTTGTATTGGTTGATGTGTAACTGAATAATAAGTTATTCGATCTCCTTCAAAAAATAAAATAAAATAAAATAAACCGCAAATCTGTGCATTTGATAAAATTTATATAAATTAATTGTAATAAAAACCGTAAAAAGAATTTAAAGTGTAGTAGTGAAAAATGATCAAATTAGACCAAATTGATATCGCATATTTGTGCATATAAATTAATTAGCTCAAATACAATGAACCATTCTTTAACAACTAAGGACAACTGCCACTCAAGTTAAACCTTTTCTTCATATGCTTACATCAACACATTTATGAAAAATGCACGGAATTGGTCGTCTTCCAGATAAACTTTGTCTCCAAGTATTTTATTATCTAAAAATTAATTTAATTGACTGTGTACTAATCAAGCCCATGGAAATGAAAAATCTCAGTGTTTTCTCTGCACATAATGAGAATTACTGATCCCACTTTCAACAGTATATTTTGGAAAAACTCATGAGAACATTTACAGTTGGAATCCCTTATGACAGAAAGAGAATTACAAATCTCATGTTGAATACAGTAAGATAAGAAGAAAGATTTGCATGCTAATTATTCCTAGTTTTTTGATTGTATGATAATCCAAGATAAAAATAAACTGGTTACATACAATGTTTCTGGCTTTGTCATATGTCAAATTAGAAAATATATAAAAGGTGGAATTGTAGGCCTTTAAATGAAAAAGACTATATGATGAAAAATAAATTAATTGTTCTGTAGCATCATCAAACATTATGAATCGCATAGACTTTTATTTTTTTTCCACATATAGAGATAAGAATCATTACTCTACTTTCATTTAATTTTTTTTTATAGCACTAAAATAAGTTTGAAATTTAAATTAACACTAAACTTGTAAAACAAGTTTTTTGGCACCATCATTACTTGCGAATCATTGTTCATAAATAAAGTAATAATTTACAAACAAATAATCATATATCATATTCTTTGTTTGTGAATAATAGTTTATAAGTATTGATGGTGCTTAAAAAAATTATTTTGATAAATTAATGCTAATTTAAAAATTACGCTAATTTTTTATTATTTTTTTATTTTTTGAAAATTTTCCTTTTTGTATGATTTGGTTCAAATTTGATTAAGTGAATAATTTGTTCTAGTCTTGATTTCATGTTTAGTCAAAATATCATTAGCATTATATAAAATTGTTTCCTTGAAAAAAATCATTTCATCGACAAGGGCTGCTAATATCCTCACATTTCATTTTTGTTTTAAATATTTTAATCATATACATCAACACCACAAGATTGTTAGTTTAAATTATGTTCTTCTTCCTCGATCCTAATTTAATTATAATAGTAAAAAACATTAAAAAAAAAAAAAAGTCTCTTCTAAAAGGCCTTTATAATAGGTAAAAAAATAATTTATAGTTAAAAAATATTGTTTGTCGGAAAAACATGTTTTTTTTTTTTTTTTAAATAATTGTATTGGAATAACAATTATAGGAATGTTGTTGTTGTTATTATTATTATTAGTATTTAAAAAAGCAAAATTTAATTTTTCTTTTGCTTTTAATTTTTCTTTTCGAAAGATAAACAAAATTAAATTTTATTAGGTTTGGAATAAATCATATTTTCACTTAAGACAATTCTACAAATAATTATGTAGTAAGACTATGTTTACAACCATGCTTTCATAAAATCTCCTCACGATTAATAGTTGTCTAAACCTCAAGCCTTCATCGTGATTTTGAAACAGAAGTCAACAAATAATAATAATAATAATAATAATAATAAACAATCCTCAAGCCTAATACCCTACAAAAACATTTATTGCTCTATAGAAAAATTTAGACCCGCACCAACTGTTTCATATTGATATATTGTAAGATGTATATCCCATAATAGACATGCATTATTTATATAAATTACAAATTAACTATTTGATTGAAACCATCTCGTAGGTGGAGTAAACTTTATCAATTTATCACAATTTGGCTACCTACTGTTACTAAAAAACGGTTAATTTTAACAGTTGTCCTAGTGAAATGAGAAATGACCATAATGCCCTTAAAATATAAATAATATTAAAAAGATAAATTAAAATATTTTTTAAAAACTTAAACAAAAAGAATGCTGAAATAAAATAAAATAATTCTATTTTTTAACTCCTTTTCTTCTTCCCCCACCAGTTCTTTTTCTTCCCATCATGGCCTCCACTTCTTCGTATTATCCCTTATCGACTTCTTTTTTTTCTTCCACATCCATCATTGTCGACCTCTACTTCTTCATATTACCCACTATCGACCTCTCTTCCTCTTCCCGACATTTCTTCCTCTTCACCAACCTCCTCTCCTTCTTCTTCCCCATCACCCACCCAGGCCCGAATCATCACCAAAGCTCCTGCAAAGGCTACAGTGCTTCCTCTTCCCTTCCTTTTACTTCTTTTTTCCCCTAAACAAATTCAAAACCCAGCTATAGAAAGGATTCGAAATGGATAATCCTATTTTCACCCGGTAGTTTGATAAAATAGCCAAAATCTTTCCTAAGTTTGAGAAAAAGCTAATATCCCCTATTCATTTATGAAATAGATAAAACCCCTGTAGTTTATTAAAATATCAAAAAAAAAAAAAAAAAAAAAAAAACCCTCCCACTAAATTGGATGTTAAAAGTCAATATTTGATTGTTAATGTGAAAATGTAAAACTATCAAAGGAAAATAAAATTAAAAAATTAATATTTAATAAAATGAAATTTTAATATTTAAAAAAAAAAAAAATCCACTATCCATTCCTAAAATGGACAGTAGTAATTAAAACTATTAATTTTTTTATAAAAAATTAATAAATTTTTAAAATATTAAAATATTAATATTTTTATTAAAAATTATATCCACTATCCATCAACATGATGGACAGTGGACATAATTCAAAAAAAATAAAAAATATATAATTAAAGTTAAAAACTCCTCTCTTGCTACTTCTCTTTTTCTTTTCCTCTCTCTCTCTCGATCGGTGATAGGTTTCCTCTTGCTCTCTCTCTCTCTCTCTCGATGGTGTATCTATTTCATCATCTTCTTCTCTCTCTCTCTCGACAATGAAAACCCATTGATAGAAACCTAACTTTTGGGTTCCATCATTGGAAACCTAGAACTTTCTGGGTTTCTAGCATCGAAAAACCCAGAAACTTCTAGGTTTCCATGTAATGGAGACCCAAAATCGAAAACCAAAAAATTTTCTGGGTTTCCATCACATGGAAACGTAGATCTGGGTTTCCTAGAAACCCAAAAGCTTAGTTTTTTACTTCTTTTTTTTTTTTTTTTTTGCTTTTATTGGGTTTTTTTTTTTATATATTCTATTGTTGTGGATGAAAACTTCACTGTATTATGTTTTTTTTTTTTTTAATTTTTTTTTAATGTTGCTACTGTGTTCGATGTTGTTATAGGTTAGGGTTTGTTGATGATGTTGTTGTCAATACAGGTTGGGTTCATGTTCTAAGAAATGGATTTGAGCTTGCATGAAGAAGAACAAGATAATGATAGTGGAGATCCAATTTCCAGATTGGATCTCCATTTTTTTTATTTAATTTTAGTTCATAAAAAGATTGGATCTCCATTTTTTTTTAATTTTAGTTCATAAAAAAATTTTAGTTTATTTTTTATTTTTTTAATTGTGGGGCAGTTTGATCTTTTTGCACACCGCCATTGTCATAATCATTTTGCACTAATAGAGTTAATAGAAAAGATAAATGGGACTTCTACAAACTATAGAGGGGCTAATTAGCTAATTACTTCAAACTAATTATTTATTTGTGGTGGTGGTGGGTAGATGGGTGTGGTGGAGAGGAAAGATGAATGAGTTTGATGGTTTTGACATTTGGGTGTGGGTATGGTTTGTGATGATGATGTTTTTGATGTTCTGAGTGGGTGTGGTTTGGATGTGTTTAATGTTATGGGTTGGTGGATCTCCATCTCCATGGAGAAAGATGAATGGGTTCAATATTTCTTTTTCACAAATTTTAAATTATAAAAAATTTAAAACATAGTCAAATTAAAGACAAAAAATACCTATAGATTTGTTAAAGTTGACTAACCATTGTCTCACATACACTAATAGCGGATGGGTAATTTGAAATAAACTTACAAAGTTGACTCCGCATGAAAAAATGTTTAAATTAGATAGTTAATTTGTAATTTACTTTTTATATAAAATCATGGTGTGTCTTCATTTGTATATATTTATCATAATAAATGTATACAATAAACTCTCTTGATGGTATAATTTGATTTTTACAAACTTCACTTTAGTTTAAATTGAAGTTTTGATAGGATAACATAGTACATATTATTAAGATTTCAAATTTAACTAATAAAAGTGAATAACAATTGGTGTGGTTTCGAAATCAAATTAAGTAGACTTTATGCACCACCCACTGGCCAAAGATTTGACATTGATAAATTATAATTGAAAATTTTGTATTTCACTGTATATTTCAATGTATAATGTGAAGTCAATTTATAGATTAAGAAGTATATTACAGATATGGTAACTAAAATAATATATTACAATAATGGTAATGGAAATATATTATAATAATAATTTATTGATTTGATATGATAACATCCCCCAAAAACTAAAGATGGTGAGATAAATGTCAGCTTGAGTTTGAAAACCAATTTAGAACAATGTCCCGAATTATAAGCTTTGGTGAAGACATCGGCGAGTTGATTAATAGAAACAATTGAGTGAAGTTTAATAATACCCTAATGAATATGTTATCGAACAAAATGACAATCAATCTCAATGTGTTTCATACATTCATAAAAGATATCATTGTTGGTAATTTAGATAGCACTATGATTGTCATAAGAGAGAGAAGTAGTCGTGGCGTGGTAAACTCTCATATCTGTAAGTAATCAACGCAGCCAAACGAGTTATTGAGTAGTAACGACAACGGCCTGATATTCAGCCTTAATACTTGATCAAGTTATAACAGTCTGTTTCTTACTGCACTGTGAGATGAGGGAATCTCTTAGAAAGAAAAAATAACTAGTGATAGATTGTCGATTAGTAAGATCGCTAGCTCAATCAGCATATGAAGAAGCATGCAACTTTAAAAAAGAGTGAGTAGAAAAATAAAGTCCATAAAATAGTGTGCCTTTGAGATATCATAAAAGATGAAGAATAGCAGCAAAATGAGTGAAATAAAGAGCAGATATAAACTAACTGACAACATGCACAGTATATGTGATATTCAACCAAGTTATAGTCAAATAAACAAAACTATCAACAAGTCGTCAATAAAGAATAGAATCACTAAATGGTGTGTTTTCGAAAGGCTTTAGTTTAACATTGGCTTCCAAGGGACTAGTATTAAATTTAGTACCAGTCAAGCCAACACAAGCAAGAAGATTCAAAACATATTTTGCTTTGAAAGATAGTAATCATCATAATCAAAAGAGACCTTAAGACCAAGAAAATAACTGATAGAGCTAAGATTTTTCATCTCAAATTGTTGTTGGAGATAATTTTTAAGATTAGAGATTCCAACAATATCATCACTTATAATAATCATGTTATCCATATAAAGCAACAAGAAATAGAACTATGACTAGTCTTGCAAAAAAAGAGTGCAAAATCATAAGAGCTTGAGGTAAAAATAAATTGCATAATGGTAGAAAAGAATTTAGTAAACCAAGCTCTAGGAACCTGTTTTAGCCTAAATAGTGCCCGACAAAGATGAAAAACCTTATGTGGTGGATGTGGATACCCCGATGGTGGCGTCATGTATATCTCTTGAGTAAGATCCCTATTAATAAAGACATTTTTTTACATCTATTTGAAACAATTTCCATTATTTGATTGTAATAACTACCAATAAATAATGGACATATATAAGTCTAACAATCGGTATGAATGCCTCCTCATAATCAATTCCATATTTCTAGGTAAAACCTTTGGCCACAAGATGGGTTTTATGTCATTCAATAGACCCATCTGATTTAGTTTTGATCTTATAAACCCATTTGTATTTGATGGCAGATTTATTATGAGAAAGATTAACCATATCCTAAGTGTGAGTATTCTCAAGAGTTTGAAATTCTTCAACTATAGCTTGCTACCAAACAAAGTTAGTACTGGCATCTTTATAGGATTAAGGCTCACATAAAGAAAGGATGGTAAAGAAACAATGAAAAACTTAAAGAGTTACAATTAGTTCTCTTACCAATTAGAGCGACAGGGAGGAGGAGCAATAGGTAAGAATGGGCAAGAGGACTCTAGTACGAGATCAACTAGTGGGTAAGACTATTCAAGAATCAACTGAATAATATTAGAAGCATCTATTTGAGTCTCAGAAATACTCGAATCTTGTCATCAAGAAACAAAGGAACAATCAGATCTATAAAGAGTTTATGAGGAGAAATACGTGATGTATGAAATTTGGATATAGATGAAAACATCTCATATTCCCAAAATTTCCAACAACAATAACCTTTATATTCAATGTCATAGCCAAGAAAACAACACAAACGAGCTATAGACTCTAATTTAGTTCATTCGTGAGGATGATGAAGGACAAAACAAACACATCCAAAGACTTTGAGATTTCGATAGTTCAGAGAAGTGTAATACAATCGTTCATAAAGGATTTGATTATCAATGACCGGGGATGGAACATGATTGATAGTGTATACTACTATTAATACAATTTTCTCTCAAAACTTTTCAGAACAAGAGATAGATATGAAAAGTGTATGAATAGTTTCAAGAATATGTTTATGTTTTCATTCAGCATAGCCATTTTGTTGTGACGTACCGAGGCATGAACAATGGCATATGGTACCCATTTGACTTAATAGATTAACAAATGCATTATCCCGATGTTCCATGACATTATCAATACGTAAAATTTTGATAGTTCTAGAAAACTAAGTCTGAATTATTTCGAATAAAATCATAATAAATTTTAAACTATTCAAACCTATTATGCATAAGATAAAGTTATGGATAACGGAAATAGTCATCCATAAAGATAACAAAATACTTGGACCCCCATGGTAGTTATAGGTGAGGGTCCCCAAATATCTGAATGATTTAAGTCAAAAAATACTTGAGAAGCTGAAGCACTATTATAATAAGGTAATGCATGATATTTGGACAATTGACAAGATAAGCAATCAATATAATCGTTAGTGATAGAGCCTAAATGTCCACTAGACAATAAAGAACGTAAATCATTAAATGAAACATGACCTAACTGTGTGTGTCAAAGGCTCAATGGTAAAGATGAAGAAGTAATGGTAGATTGATAAAGAGATGAGACTCATAAAGATATTTAAAGATGAATGAACTCAAACAAATGTCCAACTTTACGGCCTATCTTATGAATCTTTCTTGTTTGTGAATCCTGCACACGACAACCGAAAGAAGTAAAATGTACATTAAAACCAAATTTATATAACTGACCCACGGAGATTAGATTTAAAGTAAATTTATGAATGAAGTATGTATTTTATAAGGATAAGTTTTCTGTAGAGATCTGACCTATATGTTGAACAGACATGAATGAACCATTGGTTGCAAAAATAACAAGTAAAGAGGAAGATGATGATTGTAAAAAAAAAAAAAAAATGTAGGGTCATATGATTACAACAGACTGAATCAAAATACCAAGAACAATTAGCTACCCACACGAAAGGAGCAGAAGTGGATGAATTACCAGATTTGAAAATGATTTGATGGAGTATTGATGCAAAATCGTGAATTGAGATTGAAGGGGAACTAGTAGTAATCGGTGTGTTGTCAATTGTAGCCGTAGACAATTGCTGATTGTTTTGAAAAAACTTGAGAGAATCATTTTTGAATTTGGTTGAAAATCCTCTGTTATTAGTATTTTGTGGATAATTTTGTTTCTAATGTCGTGGTCAAAATTTGTGGCAATGCTACAGTATCTTGTAAGACAATAAAGAATATCATATCCTGGTAGCTTGCAATAATGGCAAGTAGGTTTTTCCTATAAATACTCCATAAATAAACCAATAAAATCAAGAGAAAATGCTTAAATTGACCTCTTTTGGAGAGCCCACTCCAAAACTAAGCCTTTTAATTTTTATGGTACAAAAAAGAGCATGAATGGACAAAAATGCCCTTAATGAGTCATTTTTTACAATCAATCCCAACCTATAGGTTGGGAATCTCAACCCCGAGGTTGGGAATCCCAAATGAGATTGAATATCCAAGGTTGGGATTCTTAACTTTTAGGTTGGGATCCCAACCTGAGGGTTGAGAATCCCAACCTTAGATGTTTAATTCAAGTTTGGGATTTCCAACCTCAAGGTTGGGATTCCCTACCAATCCTAACTTTCAGGTTGGGAATCCCAACCTCGAGGTTGGGAATCTCAACCTCTAGGTTGGGATTTCTAATCTTGACTTTAAAAATCAAAATTGTGGAGTTGTTTCGTAATTGAATAAATTTGTGGGGTTGTTTCTTAATTATAATATTTATCA
Organism: Litchi chinensis; assembly: GCA_019925255.1. Taxonomy (NCBI): domain Eukaryota; kingdom Viridiplantae; phylum Streptophyta; class Magnoliopsida; order Sapindales; family Sapindaceae; genus Litchi; species Litchi chinensis. The sequence continues at coordinate 23,546,393 of CM034466.1, forward strand.
TAGAAGGCGCTTCCTACCCAAGAAGCGCCCTTAAAGATATTTTCTAAAATTACAAAATTGCACTTTTAGTTTTCTAAATTATCAAAACTTACCTTATTATTATTTTTTGAACAAAATTGCCCTCCCATTTCTTCAATATCAAAATCCATAATCTCCCACAATTCAACATCATTAACCACAATTCATCAATATCATTAATCCAATTCATCAACATCATCATCTCCCATAACAACAACAACATTATCAAATCATCATAACATTAATAATAAAAAAAAAAAAACAGAACATGCCCTTAATGAGTTATTTTTTGCAATCAATCTCAACCTATAGGTTGGAAATCTCAATCCCGAGGTTGGGAATCCCAAATGGGATTGAATATCCAAGGTTGGGATTCTTAACTTTTAGGTTGCCTGAAGGTTGAGAATCCCAACCTTAGATGTTTAATTCAAGTTTGGGATTCTCAACCTCAAAGTTGGGATTCCCTACCAATTCTAATTTTCAAGTTAGGAATCCCAACCTGTAAGTTGGAATCCCAACTTGAAGATTGAGAATCCTAACCTTAGATGTTTAATTCAAGTTTGGGATTCCCAACCTTAAGGTTGGGATTCCCTACCAATCCTAACTTTCAGGTTGAGAATCCCAACTTCGAGGTTGGGAATCTCAACCTCTAGGTTGGAATTTATAATCTTGACTTTAAAAATCAAAACTATAGGGTTGTTTCGTAATTGAATAAATTTATGGGGTTGTTTCGTAATTATAATATTTATCATAGAGGACGCTTCCTACCCAAGAAGCGCCCTTAAAGATATTTTCTAAAATTACAAAATTGCGCTTTTAGTTTTCTGAATTATCAAAACTGACTTTATTATTATTTTTTGAACAAAATTGCCCTCCCATTTCTTCAATATCAAAATCCATAATCTCCCACAATTCATCAATATCATCAACCACAATTCATCAACATCATCAATCTAATTCATCAACATCATCATCTCCCTCAACAACAATAACATTATCAAATCATCATAACATTAATAAACAAAAAAAAAAAAAAATAGAAGAACAGATAGTGGTTCTGGGTTCGGTGCCGAACCCAGAACCGTCGGGTTCTGGGTCGTGAACCCAGAACCAGAGATGGTTCTGGTTCTGGGTCGCGAACCCAGAACCAGATCCCGATCTGGTTCTAGGTTCGCGACCCAGAACCAGAACCATCTCAAGGAAAAAA